>JAJSOF020000011.1:6732500-6867500 GCA_025594305.2 Periplaneta americana | reverse complement strand
ATAATATAATATAATATAATATAATATAATATAATATAATATAATATAATATAATACAACATAATATAATATAATATAATATAATATAATATAATATAATATAATATAATATAATATAATATAATATAATATAACATAATATAATATAAAGCTTCGAGAGTTGGAGAGTTACTTGTGTGTTACGATTTCAGTACGTCAAAATGAATTTATCCCCCTCAGCAGAGGCAAAGGTGGTGATTCTGTATAAGGACAACATTTACGGGTGGTCTTCAGAGAACACCATTGTGATTACACTCGTCAATTCTGTGGGAAAACTTAAGACCCAAAGATGCTGCCACCGCTGGGGTCCAGAAAACAATGAAACAAAGGTCAGTGCTTTTACTACGAATTACAAAGTGGGGCTGAATGAGAGCCTTGGCAATACAACACAAGGCACAGGCAAATCTGGATGACTAACATTAAAGCCATTTCTTAAAATACATTTACACACTTTTAGGCCTATATAGTGTCCCTATTACAAATAACTATTATTTTGAGCAAATCAAAGAATTTAACTAGTCTGATTTCTTTTCGTCATATATTAAAAATGGAAACATTGAAGGTGAAATATACTAATTTAATTACAGTTGTGAAACAATATAATACTTTTAAAGAAAGCAAGAAAAGAAGCACTTCCATAATTCTATGCTATAAGGTAGAGGCAGTATCGATGCTTCTATATGGTGCTGAATTGCGAACAGTAACTTAAAGCCAATTATAGACAATTCATTGACACATTAATTTAATAATATTATTTCAGTGACATACATGTCACAGCCTGAAGTATGCTATATATTTCAACAAAAGCCATTGGCATTGTAATAAACTGATACTACCTAGAAATGTTGAGCTCCGATACTGACAAACCATTCAAATACAGTCTAAGAGGCAAGCTCTTTGAAATACAAAGTTAGCACACTTCGCATTGTGTATTCTGTTCATCAATTTTTTATTTTTAGATATCTCCTTCAACAGCACCATCACCATCAATAATAATAATAATAATAATAATAATAATAATAATAATAATAATAATAATAATAGTAATTATTATTATTACTACTATTATTATTATTATATTATTATTATTATTAAAAGCAAAAAAAAAATTGGAAAGGTAGGTAAGACCCAGAAACAAAATTAGGGCCACCTGAATTTTCAAACTTCCAGTTATAACAGACTGTGCCTGCAGGTGGCCAAAATTTTGTTTCTGGGTCTGTACAAAATGAGAACACATTATATCACATCAATTATAAGTGATCGCACCTTAAATGTCAGGCACAGGAGCAATATTGACTGGAGATAATCATACGAAATATCCACTGAAATACAGTGAATAGTCGACCTGGTTGGCGAGTTGGTATAGCGCTGGCCTTCTATGCTCAAGGTTGCGGGTTCGATCCCGGGCCAGGTGGATGGCATTTAAGTGTGCTTAAATGCGACAGGTTCATGTCAGTAGATTTACTGGCATGTAAAAGAACTCCTGCGGGACAAAATTCCGGCACATCCGGCGACGCTGATATAACCTCTGGAGTTGCGAGCGTCGTTAAATAAAACATAACATTTTTTTACAGTGAATATCACTGCTAGAAATATCCGTGAATAATACCTAATTATAACATTAAAAATTTCACTGGGTCTTTAACGTAAAAATAATGCATATATTAAATATCTATATTATTTTAATGTACCGAAGTACATATGATATTTCCAAGCAGATATTCTGCATCATCATACGATGAAAGAGTAATGGAACGGAAAAAATTCTCTCCGGCGCCGGGATTTGAACCCGGGTTTTCAGCTCTACGTGCTGATGCTTTATCCACTAAACCACACCGGATACAACTCCGACGCCGGTTACAATCGAGCTTAATCTGAGACGATTCTAACCGGCGTCGGAGTTGTATCCGGTGTGGCTTAGTGGATAAAGCATCAGCACGTAGAGCTGAAAACCCGGGTTCAAATCCCGGCGCCGGAGAGAATTTTTCTCCGTTCCATTACTCTTTCAGCATATATTAAAGATGATGATGATGATGATGATAAATAATAATAATAATAATCTACCAGTGCCTGAAGACAAATTACAGTGTACGAACCTTACAATTACTGCTGTGAACCAAATGAAGCAACTGAGATTTTTTCAGACATTAATAATTCGAAATCTTATTAAAAGACTGTCAACTCACAACAGCATAAACGCCAAGAAATTCAGAAATACAATACACTGAATTATTTGGAACTATTTATATCCTTGGATAGATAAATGTTTTCAGAACAAATTGTTACACTTCCCGAAATTCTTTCCGAGAATGCTAAACGTAACGGGAATACATCTTCGGTGAGTCATATAATTGCGGTCAGTGAAGATGATAGTAATAATAACAATAAATTAACAACATAGTAAGTCGGAGGTCGGAGTAGTAGTTATGACCAGGTGCGAACTGAAAGGCCAGAAAAGAGTCATTAGCGAGCAACTGAAAACTTTCAATAAGGATATCCTTCTAATGGAACCTGTTACAGTTCTAAGACAACTTGCATCAACTCGTGTTCAAATTGTTTGTGCGGTG
Source organism: Periplaneta americana (assembly GCA_025594305.2). NCBI lineage: Eukaryota > Metazoa > Arthropoda > Insecta > Blattodea > Blattidae > Periplaneta > Periplaneta americana. The sequence continues at coordinate 6,864,894 of JAJSOF020000011.1, read as the reverse complement.
CTGCTGAGTCACAACTTATGATTTCTAGTACTATGTCCCGGACGCCGTGTATTGATTAAGGTCAGCGAGAAGATTGCATAATCAGCAATTACTATATCGATTCGACACGATCGCACCAACACGTGGTCTCTTCAAGGACTTCTCAGCTTCGAGATTATAAACTATCAAACAGATGCTCAGACCTTGGACTAAAACTAATCTCAATTTATTTAGGGTCCGTACAGTCATGTTGCAAAACATATTAAAAATGCAATGTATTAATCAAAATTGAAAAAAAGATAATCAGTTTTTGATTGATTTTTAGAGATTACACTTATAATCCTTTATGCGAGACTAATACGAAGGATTAACGACGAGAAAGTTACTGTCAGGAGTTCGAATTTCGTTTAGAGCATGGATTTTATCCGTTCTCAAGTTTTTAGATGGAGAGCACGTCGATCGTACTCCACCATTTTCCGTTTTCGAAAGATTGTCAAGTCCCGAGGAAGTCCAGATATGAATTTAAGCCAAGGTCATTTGAAGGCTATAAGCGTAATGGTGTGTGCATAGGCTAAGACGAAATTTAAATGATGTGTAGAAGCCCCTAAATCATGGTCTCGAATTTCATCTAAGCCATAAATGTTTGTCTAGTGTCAATATGATGTAATTATCAGTTTTCTTTGAGTAGATGTCCGACGTCCAGCCTACTCAATGCCATGAAGAGCCACCGTGTGTCCATCTGATGTTATACCGAGAAAAAAAAATCTAGACATGTACCTTAATCCACCCAAAAATCCAATCAAGGACCTTAGGACTAGAAAGAAGATGGAAGAAACAACGCAAATGAAACGGAAAATGAATGACGTGTGGGTTGGCCCTAATGATGTAAAGTTCATACCAAGTTCACGGAAGTCGCCAGTTCCTTTCGAAAACTGTTAGAAAGGCGATACTTTCTTCTCTGAAACAACTATAATAATAAATAACTTAATGAAATAAAAGCGTGTGTCTGCACAGACACTTCCGTGACCATAATTACGTTAGTTAAATAATGGAAGTTCAGAGACTTCAACGCTAGAATAGGTGACGAACTTAATTCTACACGTAAAAGCTGCGGTACGTCATACCAGCCGAAGCAGAAAAGTTTATGAACCAAAATCTTCGCAGAAAGCGATAATTACAGTCATTCAGAAACCGCGATGGATAATCACAACTGAGTTCCTCGAAGATTTTAGAGTGCGTAAGTAACCCACTTGACCTTCTTTGTTGAAGACTTTTCCAGAAGAGCCGATTGTTATTCAGTCCCTGCTATTAGAGAGCCTTTATATTCATCAACTTCAAAGACGCAGTTCGGGCTGTTACCGTCGAACTGTTTTATGTGGATATTCCCAATAATAAATCGACATTTCGAAAGAAAATATGTGCGCACAAGGAACTTCGAAGAACTTTGGTGTTCAATTCCTGCATTTTCATCGCTCTTTCTTCACAAATTACATATTTTTATTTGATCAGTACTCGGCTGTATTTTCAGTAATAAAGTTTTAGAATATACATTCATCGAAACAAATGAAATCATTAACAGCTGGGGGAAATATTTACAGATGTCCATGTATTGAGCCAGAGAAGATCCTACCGGAAGCCGAAAGAAACTGAAATATGAAACTTGTTAACAAAATATTTTCTTATTAAGGGATTTTTAGTATGCAAACAGTTTCTACTTTTCCATAATTCAATACCAACATTAGCAGTGTTTTATTTTAACAATGCTTTCTACTACAAAGCTTATTCAGAAGCTAGACGAGAGATGACTGACTAATTTTGCTTGGAGCCCTCACCCAGAGGCAGGATTCCATTAAATGCAGTAGATCTACGACACGGGACCAACAGACTTCGCTCCCGCCGTAGGAAAGCATGCTCAAAATTTTATGGCTCTTAAATTCATGCCGTCGACTGGGCTTGAACAAGCGAACCTCGGATCTCGACCAGCAAGACTACCAAACACAATTATACCAACAACTTCTTCCACTGTGAGATTATGGTAATGAACATTCTGTATAGTCCCATGTATCTACTATCCAGTACCATTTGAAACTTTCAAGGTGTTCAAGGTGGTGAGAAACTTTGGTAAATGTACCTTGTCATGGATGTAGAAACATTCACTGTTTCGAAGCAAAATATCAGCTCCATCATCATGGAAGGCACATACAGGAGAACCCATCAGCTGAATCCATTGCCAAGAGCTACTCCCAAGAAAAGGTTATCTCTTTCTCTGCTTTCCTCAATGATGAAGGTAATATTTAGCTCCCAAACATGGAATGTCTCTATAGCTATGAGTACGGAAATACCCAAAAAGCTAGCACCATATCCAATGACCGTTTGAACTTCCATTTTCTTCCCCTCTTTTTTTAGTTACAATTGAAAATTATCTTTCGAATTCTATGATTTGACATTCGTAAGAACAATGCACTGCACTAAAGGTATTAATTAGTTATAGCCAAAAAATAAGAATACATTTATGACACAAAAATCACTTGCCAAAAAAGTAAAAACAATATTATTTTGAAATGATGTTAGGACCATGAAAAGACAGCCAAAAAATAAGAATACATTTATGACACAAAAATCACTTGCCAAAAAAGGAAAATCAATATTATTTTGAAACGATGTTAGGACCATGAAAAGACAACCAAAAAATAAGAATACATTTATGACACAAAAATCACTTGCCAAAAAAGGAAAAACAACATTATATTTAAATTATTTTAGAACCATGACAAAGACAACAAGGGCCACGATAAGGACCACGGAAAGGGTAACTATAAGGACCACAAAGACAAGAACCACGACAAAGACCACGATAAGAACCATGACATGGACCAAGAAAAAGACCACAATAAGGATTACAGGCACCACGATTACGATAACAAACAAACTAAGACTATGACAAAGACAAGGACAACAATATGGACCATGAAAAGGATCACGACAAGTACGACGCTAAGGATCACAACATGAACCACAACAAGCACAAGAATCACGATAGGATCAAGACAAAGACAAAGGATCACGACCACGATAGGGATCATAATAAAGACAAGAACAACAAAGATCAATATAAGGACCACAGCAAAAATGACGACAAGACACACATAAGAATTAAACAAATTAAAGTTGAACCACATAAAATAAATTGATAAGGGTGTCGTAATACAAGCACTAAGTTATAAAATCACTGGTGAAAACAACACAGGTTGAACAAGTACGAGATGGACAGATAAAATATGTTCTAGTGTAATAAGTAATATATAAGAAGGTCCTTAATCACCAGATTTCTTCCATTAATCTGCAGTTACTGAAATGCATGAAAAACAAGAATGCACATTCTAAATACACTGCTACGAACAACTTATTCAAGAACAAAGTGAATTACTCCAGACGTAATTGCAGGGGAATTTGTGAAACACATGTTGGATTCTGTGTTCCACACACTAACCTGAAATCAATCATACCACATTTCCGGGCTGTAAAGCGCTTGACGTGACTTCCTCTCGCTTACCTGAGCATTAAATTAGTTTTCAACTTTAAATAATAGGTGACGAGACCCAAACGAACTACCTGCAACTTAATATGGAGTATTGAGTTACAAAGTTACATTAAGTAAAAAACTTATGAAGTAAAACTTCGAGAGGATTATAGTTTACTTGAATAGGAAGACAATTTCTGCCAGAAATATTTAATTTCTACTTTCATCTCCCTCACGACATCGTTTCAATCTGGATTTCGTTAATATTTGAAGACGTCGTGTTAAAGCTCTCTCCCTAAGATCTTTATCTCTTGTTCTGTGTTCTTTTCCGACCTACAGCAGACGAGCACTCTATGGAATCTTAATTGCATGAAGTGAGCACGGCAGCAGGCTTCCGCCTAAGACAACACGAAACATAACAATGACTAAGGACAAATATCCATGCCCTAGGAGAGAATCTAATTCACGGACGTGACTTCCACTCTGAGCCTTTACCTAATCGAGTACTGTAATATGAAGTTACCATAACTATATCGCACAAAGCTTTATCCACTTTGATACTTTCTTCAAAGGCTATGATATTAAACTACCCATCATCACAAACACAATGTTATTTCTTTATTAATTGCGTTATAATGTTTTCGTATAAAATGTCAGATGAAACACGTTTATAATATTAATTATTATACAGTTATTGAATTCGCCACAATTAGGAAACGAGCAAACAGAGAGTTTCCTAAACACTGACCAGTGCAATAAAGTATAACACTACAAACTTGTTTCATAATATACTATTAATTCACGGTGTTCAGAAAAGACCTACTTTTCATACGCAAAACTGTTTAGAAAAACTCTACTTTTTGTTATGTTAGTAAATAAAAGATATTTAAGTTTTCTATTATTTCTTTGGAAATAGTACTCGTAGGTATCAATTCCACTTGTATCTGAACAAATTTCACAAAATTTCGTGGCGTAAATACTCAGGCATTTCCTTTAATTCGAAAGGTTAGTCAGTCATTATAACAAGGTGATGAAGCGTCATGGAAGACAGAAAGGTCACTCCCACACTTTCTAAATCCAAGATACATTCCAGTTAATTATGTAAACAATGCAAGATTCCAACACATTCACTTGAGGAAATCTGAGAACGTAACAGTGTGACTTGAAACTTTCAAGGCGTTAACGTGTGTAAAATCAATTCTTAATTTAACACCTTTTTCAAATTAAAGAATTATTCACAGGCGGTGAATGATGATATGCGATCTAATTGAAACTTTCTTAATTTCTACGATGAAAATGCAGTGCTTTATCAAATCCCTCACTTAATTAATTGAAGTCGCTTAACACTTTAATTAATGGCGAGTCCATATGAAACACGTTTTTCAATCTCGAGATATTAAATAACAAATCTCTTCTAGATCTAACTGGAAGGACAAAAAATGGAATCAGTTTGAGTATGTCAGCGAAATCAATATTATTTGTTAATAGTGGGACTCATCAATTATGAAGTTTCTTAGATAAGATGTTTCCATATTGCATGAGTGACCCTTTACCGCTTCATGTAAAAATGTAAGTTGTCACTTGCATGGAACATTGTAGAATTCTAGCGTTAAGTTAAAAAATATCCCGATTCTGGTTGTGAGTTATGGGCCAGTGAAGATGATGCAATTGAACTGTATTTTTTAGTTGGTTACTTAACGACGCTATATCAACTACTAAGTTCTTCAGCTTCGGTGGGATTAGTGATAGCGAGATTGTATTTGGCGAGATGAGGCCGAGGATTAGCCATAGATTACCTGACATTTGTCTTGCGGTTGGGGAAAACCTCGAAAAAACCCAGCCAGGTAATCAGCCCAACTGGGAATCGAACCGACGCCCGAGCGCAACTCCGGATCAGCAGGCAACCGTCTCAGCAGTCTGAGCTACGCCGGTGGCCAACAGTGTGTTCATGCTTTAAAATTCATATAACAATAGTAATATGATATCAACAAAATTTTGCCTTTTTAAATCATCGAAATAAAAGAAACTGGTCTCATTATTGACCCAACAGTAAGGTTCGAAATTAATGAAGATCAACCAAAGCAAGTAGGCCTATATCAAGAGAAGCGCGCTATTTACCTTCCATGCTGTGATGATCTCAGTCATAAATATAATATTCAAGATTGGAATGTCATTGGACTTATGTTTGGTGCGCGAGGAACAATTCCCAAACTTATATTGAAGATCCTCAGGAAATTGAAGGTTCCTGAAAAGACTCTTTAGGCAATTGCATCAATCATTTTAAAACCTTCATTGAACATCATCAATCATCATCTCTATTAATTTTTATAATATTCAGTGTATATTATTTATTTTCAATAAATTTTCATTGTTTTGATAGCTACCACATCTTGTCGCAGAATATTATTATTTTTGAAAATTTCATTATGTATTTTTGTAACATTAATTTACATTTTCTTATTTTGTTCATTTGAACTGATTAGGATGCCGATATTTTAAATCCAAGATTTGGATGGCTATCATTTCGATATACTATCCTTTACGAAAATCTGTTACTTTAGATAAAAAAAGACATGTCAGTAGTTTTCAAAATATTTTTCTATAACTTACATTCCGATTTCTAAAGAAATTAATTCTCTGCGGGACAAGCAGATCTGGCCAAGTGCAAGGTAATAAAACCAAAAGTAAGGAGTTAAAGTAAGTACAATACAGTTTGAGAATTTTATTGAGTTTTTCTCAAAATGACTTTTCCATGACTAGTTCCACTTTTGATGTCAGTGCCTCAATTGTTGTAATGTGGTGTTTGAAACTCAAATTACTGTCAAATTCTATACCTAAATACAATACTTTGGTGAGAAATAGTAATATGCGTTACAAGAGCAGTATGTTGAAATTTTCATTTTCGAGGAAAAGTTTGAAAAAGCGAAACGTAGTTGAGCTTTTTTAATTTCCAGAATTGAAAGAAAACATACCGCTCGTGTATCGTACATTATTTTGTGCGAAGATCGTTTATTACATACCTGAAAGAGGAATTTCTAATTAGTTGCAATGAAATCTCCATCTTGGTTTCTGTTCAATGACGGAAAATTTGCAAAACAAAAATATCTATCTTCAACATTGTTGCTTTAAAATGTTTTCTGTGTTTACTATACTCCAGCAGGCTGTGATATACGTCTGTCTTTTTTTCCCCCCAGTCTATGGAATCTTGTTGATTTTTTCACGGCTTCCTTAATGTTACTTGCATCACGAATGCAGTAATTTTAGTGGAGTTGTAGAGTTTACTTAATTTTTGCAAATATTTAATTAACAGTGCAATTTAGGTGAAATTGCAGTGGTAAGTTTCCAATTTATAATTATTGCTACAATTGAACGTCTCTAAAAATAATATATTAAAAGCCTAAAGCAGTAAAATCAATATGTTATTTAAGCGGTAAGAAGAGGGAAATTGTTATGTGTGTTAGGTTGGGAATACTGAATGTGGAATTTTAGACTTACCGCGGATTGGTTTTGTGCGGAAACCAAGCAAATAAGCACGATCTCGCACAAAAATATTTCTCTATAACTTACATTCCGATTTCTAAAGAAATTAACTCTGTGCGGGACAAGCAAATCTGGCCAAGTGCGAAGTAATAAAACCAAAAGTAAGGAGTTAAAGCAAGTGCAATACAGTTTAAGAATTTTATTGTGTTTTTCTCAAAATTACCTTTCCATGACTAGTTCCACTTTTGCTGTCAGGCCTCAATTGTTGTAATGTGGTGTTTGAAACTCAAATTACTGTCAAATTCTATACCTAAATACAGTACTTTGGTGAGAAATAGTAACATGCGTTACAAGAGCGGTATGTTGAAGTTTTCATGTTCGAGGAAAAGTTTGAAAAAGCGAAACGAGAATTGAAAGAAAACATACCGCTCGTGTATCGTACATTATTTTGTGAGAAGATCGTTTATTACATACCTGAAAGAGGAATTTCTAATTACTTGCAATGAAATCTCCATCTTGGTTTCTGTTCAATGACGGAAAATTTGCAAAACAAAAATATCTATCTTCAACATTGTTGCTTTAAAATGTTTTCCAGCAGGCCGTGATATACGTCTGTCTTTTTTTTACCCCCAGTCTATGATGAGTCTGGAATCTTGTTGATTTTTTCACGGCTTCCTTAATGTTACTTGCATCACGAATGCAGTAACTTTGAGCGAGATTGTGCGTATTTGCTTGGTTTCCGCACAAAACCAACCCGCGGTAAGTCTAAAATTCCACATTCAGTATTCCCAACCGAACGCACATAACAATTTCCCTCTTCTTACCGCTTAAGTAACATATTGATTTTACTGCTTTAGGCTTTTAACATATTATTTTTAGAGGCGTTCAATATAGTAATAATTATAAATTGGAAACTTACCACTGCAATTTCACCTAAATTGCACTGTTAATTATTGTTTTTAAATATTTGCAAAAATTAAGTAAACTCTACAACTCCACTAAAGTTCCTGCATTTCGTGATGCATGTAACATTAAGGAAGCCGTTTGTTTTAAGTTCGCATTTATAGACTGGGGGGGGGGGGGAAAGACGGACGTATATCACAGCCTGCTGGAGTATAGTAAGCACAGAAAACATTTTAAAGCAACAATGTTGAAGATAGATATTTTTGTTTTCCAAAATTGCCTTCATTGAACAGAAACCAAGATGGAGATTTCATTGCAACTAATTAGAAATTCCTCTTTCAGGTATGTAATAAACGATCTTCGCACAAAATAATGTACGATACACGAGCGGTATGTTTTCTTTCAATTCTCGGAAATTAAAAAAGCTCAACTACCTTTCGCTTTTTCAAACTTTTCCTCGAACATGAAAACTTCAACATACCGCTCTTGTAACGCATATTACTATTAGTTGAGTTGTAGAGTTTACTTAATTTTTGCAAATATTTAATTAGCAGTGCAATTTAGGTGAAATTGCAGTGGTAAGTTTCCAATTTATAATTATTACTGCAATTGAACGTCTCTAAAAATAATATATTAAAAGCCTAAAGCAGTAAAATCAATATGTTATTTAAGCGGTAAGAAGAGGGAAATTGTTGTGTGTGTTAGGTTGGGAATACTGAATGTGGAATTTTAGACTTTCCGCGGATTGGTTTTGTGCGGAAACGAAGCAAATACGCACGATCTCGCACAAACGTTAGTTGAACAACGGAAGAGTATACTTGGAAGAAATCTTGCACGATTCACAGCGGCATCGTTTCCTTTCAAGAATGTGAGCCTGGCAAGTCCCAGTTATTCCATAAATTGCCGTGCATAAACAAGTGGTTACAACCTCTGCTGTGTCAGTCTCTCATTCACCTCGCTCACCGATCTCCTTCGTCTACTTCATTTTTTTGTTCTTCCATTCTCTTTCACGGTTTATGTATCTTTGTCTCGGAATAAGCCTCCATCCTCTTCTGGACCTGACATTTCGGGTATCCCACCCTGATCCCCACCACTCCAGCCTCGTCGCCACTGTACCACTCACTGACTCATCTTCTCACACACAACAATAACAAAAAACAAGGCACAAAAAGAAACAAAAAGGAATTTATTACGAGTGTATTTAAAGCCATACAAGGCCATGCGTACAGCACTATTTAACTATAAAGTGACGATGCTGCGGGAGGCAAGTATCGGGACGTGGACGTAACGCTTTGTTAAACACTGATGATAGCTCAGGGATGCAGGAACCGAATATGATTGCATGGGAGGTCATTCATATTTATTATTACAACAGACACCTTCACTGTCTTGGGGAGCTAAAATGATTTAAACAAAGATTACGAAAAAAAAGTCGGGATAGACTATCGGAGACACAGCCGCAAGTTTTATGCGTTAATAGAAGATAAATGTCAGCAACATCTCCTTTTTCCAGATACCCTGAAAATCCTGTAGGCTACATCTTCGCTGTGCTGGGACTCCTGGGAATAGCCATTTTATATTTATTAAGGGGAGGCATAATCTGAAATACACATATATAATTAATCACTGATCCCATATTTTTTTAGTTATCCACCTGAAATTTGGTACAGGTATTTATAATGATTGATTCTATTATAATACTTAATTACAGCATCTTACCATGTCAGGAAGCCTAATTACGAACTCACCTAACCTAACCTAACCTGATCGGCTATCACAAAATATAGGCTAAGGAACATTTTCTCATGATCTATTAAAGATATGGTTCTGAAATTTTGTACACATTTGCTCTACTTATATGTAATACATTTCTGCAGACAGAATTTTAAAACTTCAATTGTTTTTAATACATTTTGAAAAATATATCAGTATTCTTTAAATAATATAATTTCTTTGCCAAAGTAAAGTTCTTTAAATATTCACCTAAAAACAAATTTTCTGAAGGGAAATTTGCATTGTGCAAAATTTCATTACTTTATTTCAAACAGTTTCTGAGAAAATGTTTCCTTTTATTGAAAATTGGTCTAAAGTTTGAACATGCATGATTAATTATTATTATTTTTTTACCCATAAGAACAGCAGGCACTATTTACAGCACACGAAAAAATTGATAAATCAATTACTCTAAATCCTGAAGAAGAAGAATTTTTACAAAATTATTTTCTAGTCAAAGTCCCTCTCCAGTCTTTTTTCCAGAACTACTCTGTGTTTTTTTTTATTGAAACCCATTTACCACACCGTACACGAGCCTAGCTCTTACGGTAGTGACTAGAAACATTTGTTTTATAATTTTAATTTGTACTCACTAGCTAGCTAGATAGTTAAATAAATAAAAAGGTATAAAAAGAAAAAAAGACTAAGATTTGGGCCGTAAAATTTTGTGGAAAGATTCCCAACACCATGTAATCTTTTTAGACTAGTTTTTAGAAAATGTGATTTTTATCAGTTTGGACCTACATTACCCCTTAAGAATAAACATGTTACTATAGTAACCATCGTCTTCTATCGTTTGCAACACGTTACTTATCGCCCGAGGCCTATATCACCACTTCGGAATATTTCACTTTTCACTTTTCAACTTTTGAATCATTTGACACCACTGCGAACGTTCTCTCGCTTCGCATTTCGCATTATCGAGTTACACTGCCTCGGCTGCAGCGTGACCACTGATGTCGTGCCTCAACTTACCTCCCTCCCCATATCGCTAGATGATGTCATCCGCTCCAACTCAATGTCGCTTTGGATACATTGATCCTTCGTCTGTCGTTCGCCGTTTCCTTCATGGGAGTATATCGTGTAGTTTAGAAATGAAAGGCGCGACGAAACTCGACAAAACTCGCCGAGGGTATAGAGATTCAGAAAAGACCAGATTATATAGGAAGCGGAAGGAAAACGACAGTACACCATCACCCCACCTCCCGGTTGAAACTCGAGAGTGGTGTGTAGTGGAAATACAGTTGCGGTAAATAAAGACCTAGGTGGCTTTGATAGAAAGTGATAGATATTCAAATGTTTGTGTGATTCGATTTTTTTGTAGCTACTGTTTTGTTTTTGCTGTTAGCAACAGAATAATTTCATTACTTCTTAGTAGCATAACTGTGGTGTTCGGGTAAAGGGGTATAAGTCATTTTTTTTGTCCAGGTGGAATTTTGTTCCCCAGATGATCACACAAGTTAAATTATACAAGTGGGTGTGCAAAAATCATAGAATACTAGCAGTTGATGTGTTTTATTTGTGTAGAAAATTATTTGTAATAAGGGTAAAAGGTAAAGGTATCCCCGTACAATGCCATGAAGGCACTTGGGGGGCATGGAGGTAGAGGTGGTGTGGTCGGCACCACGCTCTGACCGCCTTTTACCCCCGGGAAAGACCCGGTACTCAATTTTATAGGAGGCCGTTTTGAAAGTTTGGCAACGAGAAAAAATCCTGTCACCGCCTGGGATCGAACCCCGGACCTTCCAGTCCGTAGCCAGCTGCTCTACCAACTGAGCTACCCGGCCGCCTTGTAATAAGGGTTTCAAGTTTAATTTTCATTTATCTCCGAACTCATTTTTATGACTTAACTCCCTTTACCCAAACACCAGAGAATTATTAGTTTTATGTTTTAAAAGCTAGTGTTCTTACAGTAGGCTATCAATATTTGCTATAGGCTACATTTTAAATGTAACTCATATAAATCAAGACATGGTATGAGGGAAGAGTATGCAATATGAGGGATATACAGCCGCTAATCAGTTGCACGCCATCTTGTTGCGAGCGAGTGCGCGGATCCGTCTACAACCTCCTCCCCGTGTCAAGAAAATGAAACAATTAACCGGAGGTTCTTCACCTCCCACTGTATCTCGCGAGCCATCTCCTGGGTGACAACAAACCGAGATTCTCAACCTCAACGTGGAAATTTCTAAACAAGTTCTGGGAAGATGAATTAACTTCACTGCCCTGCAATCGTACGACTCCACTTAAATCCGACGATATCCTACGATTGAGACAAAATAATGACTCACCTAATTACTTGTTTTACTGAAGAGTCCGACGTTCAATTCCAGACAAATCTTGTGACATTGATGGTTTCTGTATCATTTTTTATCCATCGCCCTCGGTGGTGTCGTAGTTGTATCCGAGGTTCGCAGATTATTATTATTATTATTATTATTAGGCCTATTATTATTATTATTATTATTATTATCATTATTATTATTATTAGGCCTATTATTATTATTATTATTATTATTATTATTATCATTATTATTAGGCCTATTATTATCATTATTATTATTATTAGGCCTATTATTATTATTATTATTATTATTATTATCAAGCCTATTATTATTAGGCCTATTATTATTATTATTATCATTAAGCCTATTATTACTATTATTAGGCCTATTATTATGCATCTGTTGTATGGAACTCCATTACTTCCACTGACTCGGATAAATTAGAGAATATTCAAAGAAAATTTATTTCCTTGTGTTCTTATAGATTTTTACCAAATTCCGATTATAACTATGAGATTAAATGCAATTATTTCAATTGCGGTAGTTTGGATGTTCACCAGACGTCAGGATCTTGATTATTTATTTTTTTGCAAAGTCATTAAGGGTGATATTGATTGTGAATCTTTCATAAGCAATGTCAGTCTTCGTATTCCTGCTAATGGTTTAAGATTTCATAAATTGTTTTATAATAAGAATCCTAAATCTCTCTCTCCGGTCTGCAGATGCATTAAATATGCTAATTTGCATGGATTCAACTTGGATCCATTTAATGTGTAGTATATCTGAGTTTTTTTTTCTCACTGATCTAATTTTAATAATTATTTGTCCATTTTTTTCTCTTGCATTTGGTCAATTGATTAAGGTAGACTATTCCATTATTTCAATTATCTTATTGTACTAATTTATGATTTTATAATTTTTATTTGATCTATGATTGATGTAGACTATTATATTGTTTGTATTTCATCTCATTGCCATTTTCTATCATTCATTCTCATCATCATTTGTTGTTTTGTTCTGTTTTGTATCGTGCAAAACTGTAATTGGTCTTGTGCTGTTGTTTTTGCACGTTAATATTCTAAATAAATAAATAAAAATAAATAAATAAATAAATAAATAAAAATTATTATTATTAGGCGTATTATTATTATTATCATCATTAAGCCCATTATTATTATTATTATTATTAGGCCTATTATTATTATTATCATTATTATTATTATTAGGCCTATTATTATTATTATCATTAAGCCTATTATTATTATTAGGCCTATTATTATTATCATTAAGCCTATTATTATTATTATTATTATTATTATTAGGCCTATTATTATTATTATCATTAAGCCTATTATTATTAGGCCTATTATTATTATTATCATTAAGCCTATTATTATTATTAGGCATATTATTATTATTATCATTAAGCCTATTATTATTATTATTATTATTATTATTAGGCCTATTATTATTATTATTATTATTATTATTATTAATATCCATGGCGTTACAGTCCTTCAAGAGCCAAGACCGACAACCGAAATGGGAGGTAAACGATGTAGTGGGATTGAGTTTCGAAACTTTTAAAGTTTTTGATTCATTTCTTTCAAACTCGGCGGGTTTGTTGTGTCTGTACATTTAAATAACAGTATCAAATTTCATCAAGATTCATTCATTACTTCCACAGATATTAATTTTCACTTAATTTAATGATATTAAATTACGCGCAAATTCAAAATATCCCTGACGGCTTCAGAATTGTTTTCGCTTTTAAACATTTTCTGTGAAGGACATAAATTTCATGATAACGAAAACTGCAGATGGATTTGAGGATTCATGAATTAAAAATTTTCTTACTAATCATAATTCTTCTTCATAATTTTCTTTAATTTTTAGAAGTTAAAAATTCACGTCATGAAAAGTTTTCAATGAAGAGCTGATTCCATGCACAGTTTTGTGTATTGGAGTATGGTGAGTATTCTTGCAAAGTTTCGTGTAAATTGGAGCAAATGGAAACAGCTAGGAACTTGATTAGTGACCAAAAACGTAGTTTTGAGAAAACTTCAATCTTAGTGGGTGTGGTAGGTTTAAAAGAGCTCTATGTAGCATTTTAAAACTGTTCGAGTGTTAAATTTAGGATAGAATGTTAAACAAACGTATGCGGTAATTATTAATTATATATATATATATATATATATATATATATATGTCGATCGTCCAGTTCAAAAGTGCGACAACTCAAAAATTGCCATTTTTAGTTATTTATACTACTGAAAGCCCTTTTCGGAGCTCTTTCCGATTCAGTATTGAGATAAGTCATATTTACAACCAAAAAGAAATAAACTGCTTTAGAAGTAATTATAACTATGGACTTTACTAATTCATTATTAGTACATTTCGAAATGTATTAATAATGAACTGGAAGATTGTGATAAACTCGTCCTGAATACTGACTCATTTCTAATTGTCGTGGTTATGAACCAGAACTCTGTTCCTTTCTAGATGATTTATCTGAAACGTTCAACTGAAGATATCTCAAAACTTGTTTTTTTGAGTTGTCGCACTTTTGAACTGGACGATCGATATATTGACCAAAAATTCAGTCCTACTGTCCCTTAATAATAGTCTTTTTAGACACGAATGTGTAGGCTACAACGTTCAACCATTTTCTATTTGTCTTGAAGTCCTAACTCGGGACGTCGTAGAATGAGTCTGATTGTGGAGTATTGGTGGAACGGTGGTGATAATGATAAGAAACGGAGAGCCCCGAGAAAACCCCTCGTACCCGCCACAAATTCCTTTGTGGCCCAGAAAGAGATAGAACCCGGGTCGCCTGGATGAAAGGCAGCGTGCCAGCATAGATGCGGCCCTGTAAAATTTTATGCGTTAGCCACATTAACCCTTAAATTGGCAAAACTTCATTTCTCACACTAGTTTATTAAACCGTGTCGGACCGTAAAGAAAAGAACTATCGCAATGTCCATATTTTATATGTTGTACAATATTATAGTATTGTGAAATTTTAATTTTTCTATCAACTTTTTTCTATTGTTCTATTAAATTATAGCATACAGCCATTAACCTGCTGTATCCTATAGGATACTTTGCGAATTTAAGGGTTAAAGAGGGACTCTGCTACTAATGTAGTTCGAATACCATGTACTACAAAGAAATTTTTCCACTCTCGCTACACCACAATCAAAACACTTAGAAGACATTTCAACAATATTAACAGTATATTATTGCCTGTTATTATTCGGTTGAGAAGCTTTTATCATCCAGTCTGCTGTCAAAAAATCTGAAAGTTAGAATTTATAAAACAGTTATAATACCGGTTGTTCTGTATGGTTGTGAAACTTGGACTCTCACTTTGAGAGAGGAACATAGGTTAAGGGTGTTTGAAAATAAGGTGCTTAGGAAAATATTTGGGGCTAAGAGGGATGAAGTCACAGGAGAATGGAGAAAGTTACACAACACAGAACTGCACGCATTGTATTCTTCACCTGACATAATTAGGAACATTAAATCCAGCCTTAAATTTAATTAAATTGTTTTGTATTATAATATAGCTCAACTTATGAATGATCGTTTGCGTTTGTAAATTTAATAATCTGATTGGCTATGTATTGTATACTTTTAGTAGAGCCATCGATGTAGCTCAGTCGACAGACTCGCTGGGCTGCTGATCCGGAGCTGCGTTCGGGCTTGGGTTGGATCCCCTTTGGACTTTGGTTTCTTCGGAGGTTTTCCCCAGCCGTGGGACTGAAGCCGGATGGTCTATGGCGAGTCCTGGGCATCAACCCTTTGATTTGATTACCTGGTTGGGTTTTTCCGAGGTTTCCCCACCGAAAAGGCAAATGCTGGGTAATATTTTGGCGAATCCTCGGACCTCATCTCATCTCACTACATCTCGCCAAAATGTAAAAAAATGTAAAAAATGTAAAAAATTGTACAAAATTGTAAAAATTGTAGAAAATTACTAAATTGTAAAACTATAAAAATTTGTAAAAATTGTAATTGTAATATTGTAAAATGTTGACATGTTCCACATCTTAAAGCTTCATTGCTCATGTAAGATCTATGGAATAAAATAAATGAATGAATGAAATGAGACGTTTGAGATGGGCATGTAGCACGTATGGGCGAACCCAGAAATGCATATAGAGTGTTAGTTGGGAGGCCGGAGGGAAAAAGACCTTTAGGGAGGCCGAGACGTAGATGGGAAGATAATATTAAAATGGATTTGAGGGAGGTGGGATATGATGATAGAGAATGTATTAATCTTGCTCAGGATAGGGACCAATGGCGGGCTTATGTGAGGGCAGCAATGAACATCAAGGTTCCTTAAAAGCCAGTAAGTAAGTAAGTACTAACAGTATAGGCCTTAATACTTCTTGAATGATCCGAACACTTTACGTCGGCCACCGATGTAGCTCAGGCGGTAGCGCGTTTGCCTGTTGATCCAGAGTTGCGCTCGGGGTTGGGTTCGATTCCCACTTGGGCTGATTACCTGGTTGGGGTTTTTCCGAGGTTTTCCCCAACTGTCAGGCGAATGTCAGGTAATCCTCGGCCGCATCTCACCAAATATCATCTCGCTATCACCAATTCCATCGACGCTAAATAACCAAAGCATCGTTAAATAATCAAAAGAATACATAATAAAAAAAATTCACATGTTAACCTACTCAGCTGAATTTGAAGTGTCAAATATGCCTGAAATTCGATGGAATTGATCCAGGACCACAGGTTGCCAGCCAGGCTGTAGACTGCTATGACTGCGCGAGCACTGTTATGTCTGATGCAGCCCGATGTTTAACCGCGTCACTCTTCAACTTATTAGGAAGCGCCTTTACTTCGTCACTTCCACACTCTCACAAACAATATCATCCTGCTTATTTATTATTCCTAGCCGCTTGCCGCCTAATACAAATTAAACGTTTTTCATACGGATTCAGAGGAGCCTCCAGTCTTTGGCGGCCATTTTAAAAGACTTTTTTTGTATTAAACGTTTATAAACTATCTTCGCCTTCCTAGACCGTTGAACCGTGAGCAGGCATAATTTGCATACTGTGACGTGAATTCGCTTGCTGAGCTTTATGTCAACTTCTTTAACAATATCATGTCAAGTTCTTGTTTATTGGCTGTATTGAGATATGCGCAAAAAGAAGAAATCGCAAAACGGTCACAGTAAGTACTTTGCCGTCATGCTAGTAGATGAGCATTACACCCCACCTCATGACCCATAATTTTTTTTCTTCCACCATGTTAATATTGTCAAAACAAGGGCCTATATAAATTTTGGCCACTCGGGCGCAATTACGAGGGCCGTCCAGAAAGTAAGTTTCCCTGGGGCCGTTCACAGAAAGAAAACACAATTTCATGGAAAGATTTATTGGAACAGATACAGCAATTGTTGAGATATTTTTCAACATATTCCCCACCGGTTTTGAGACATTTGTGGGATCAACTTTTGTATCACTGTGTCGTAAAAGTCTACCTCCTGGGCAGTCATCTGCACATCTCTGTTAATCTCACGGTATAACAAATGTCACAATTCCGAGAGGGAATATGTTGAAAAATAGCTCAACATATTTTGCTGTATCTGTAATTTTAAGTCTATATAGTGTTTCAACAAGATTCTAAACTTAATTTTACGTAGTTTTAAAATTACATTATTGAAGTACTTGTCCTGCATTTTTTAATAAATACAGTAATTTTGTTAATTTAACATTTTACATGGTTTTATATGAATTACTAGAAAAATAACATGAGTAAGTTACTGATTATATAAAAGTAACTTTCACAAAGGTTAGTACACATTAAAATTACCTTTATATATTCAAGCCCATACGTGCAACATGCCCTGCCCATCTCAAACGTCTGAATTTAATGTTCCTAATTATGTCAGGTGAAGAATACAATGCGTGTAGTTCTGCGTTGTGTAACTTTCTCAATTCTCCTGTAACTTCATCCCTCTCAACTCCAAATATTTTCCTAAGCACCTTATTCTCAAACACCCTTAATCTCTGTTCTTTTCGCAAAGTGAGAGTCCAAGTTTCACAGCCATACAGAACAACCGGTAATATAACGGTTTTATAAATTCTAACTTTCAGATTTTTTGACAGCAGACTAGATGACAAAAGCTCCTCAACCGAATAATAACAGGCATTTCGCATATTTATTTTGCGTTTAATTTCTTCCCGAGTGTCATTTATTTTGTTACTGTTGATCCAAGATATTTGAATTTTTCCACCTCTTCGAAAGATAAATCTCCAATTTTTATTTTTCCATTTCGTACAATATTCTGGTCACGAGACATAATCATATACTTTGTCTATTTAGGGTTTACTTCCAAACCTATCGCTTTACTTGCTTCGAGTAAAATTTCCGTGTTTTTGCTCTAATCGTTTGTGGATTTTCTCCTAACATATGTCATCCGCATAGACAAGAAGTTGATGTAACCCGTTTAATTCCAAACCCTCTGTGTTATCCTCAACTTTCCTAATGGCATATTCTAGGGCGAAGTTAAAAAGTAAAGGTGATAGTACATCTCCTTACGTTAGCCCGCAGTGAATTGGAAAAGCATCAGACAGAAGCTGGCCTATATGGAGTCTGCTGTAAGTTCCATTGAGACACATTTTAATTAATCGTACTAGTTTGTTGGGGATAGCAAATTCAATAAGAATATAAAAATTATACAGTTTATTAGTAAGACAGTAGGTATGGGGATATTTTTAAAATATAGGATATGTAAGAGAGTACATTTACAGAAAAGCCTGAAAAATACTGAACCACACTAATACACATCTAGTAGAGGGGTAGAAAAGGCCTCATGGCCTTATCTCTACCAGGTTAAATAAATAAATAAATAAATAAATAAATAAATAAACAAATAAATAAATACATAAATAATCAGTGCGACTGCAATTCTCTATAAATTCGTAGTTGGTTGATCGTATATTGCATTATATTGTCTTATTATCGACGTAAGATGTAAAATCTACCGTTATGAATACACTGGGAACGTGCTCCCACAAAGTACTATCTTCATGGCCTCGGTGAAGTAGAAGACCACGAGAGGTTATCTGTTCTTATATAAGAAAAACACAGCGTGGGAAAATTTTGATTTCGTATTATGTCTTATAACAGATTATTTAAACACTTCCTATAGTTTAACGTCACAGCATGGTGACACAATACTTTCAAATAGCAGCAAGAATGAGGAAACAACCAGGATATGGCCTATGCAGGGGAACTACTTGCAATATGCAACTGTGTCCTTGCATACAAACAAGATATGGATTACAGTTGTCTATTCAGGCTTTTGTAAGCATCGCGTTACGGTAAGTAATATGTCTTAGTAAACAAAAAAAAAAAATCATACCGAGTGACAGCTTTGCATTTAAATAGCATTTTTAATCTTGTCACCGATAGCGGTGTTTATAAAGGCCTAAGGGACAAAAGTGATAACAAACGTTAAGTGAATTATTTAACTGGACAAACTGAGAACTGGTTTCAGAATATGACAAGACTAGCAAATAATGATGTCTCAAATTTCGTATTTCTGCAATATTAGAGAAGTGACTAATAACTGAGGTTCATTAGGAGAGGAATATCAGAAACTATGAAGAAATTAAGATCTATCTATACTAATAATAAATCTGTAGCCGAAATTTTTCTGGTAATTTTCGATTTTACAGAAATAATTGGTGTTAACGTGTGTAATTAACCATCCTGAAACCGAAAATTGCTTTTTTGAAATTTTTGTCTGTCTGTCTGGATGTTTGTTACCTTTTCAAGAGATAATGGCTGAACCGATTTATATGAAAATTGGAATATAAATTAAGTTCGCTGTAACTTACATTTTACTTTATTTAAAAGGGGGGTTATAAGGGGGCGTGAATTAAATAAATCGAAATATCTCCCTTATTATTAATTTTCATGAAAAATGTTACATAACAAAAGTTCCTTTAAAAATAATTTCCGATAATTTTATCCTATACAAAATTTTGATAGGACTGATATTTAATGAGATAAATGAGTTTTAAAATTACAATAACAACGCCATCTAAGGCGCTGTACTGAAATAAAAACAAATGGCTTCGTCTATAAGGGCAATCGAAAGCTATTAAACATAGTCTACAGAGAATGTTTCTATGTTTGTATGAAGTAACATCGGAAGCTAATTAATTGTTTAATTATTATTTCACCATTGGAAATTGTAGTTTCTCTAGATGGACATAATTCTACAATGTTAATACAGTAACTTCTGAAACATATAGCAAGTAATATAAAATATACACAGTAAAACTAAATGATATGTCAATCTTCATTAAACTATGGTTGCATGTAATAACAATTAAGAAACATGTGAAAGGAATTGTCATTGCACCAAATGATTGCTCTCTGGACCAAAATGATCGCATTTTAATTATTTAAATATAATTTAAATTAAGTAACATATTAAACGATTTATCCTTCTATCAAACACGAATGTTCCCTGGATCAAACGTCCTATTTTAATTATGTATTTACTTTATATTTATTTCTAACGGGTGCAGCGGAGCGCACGGGTACGGCTAGTGTATAAATAAATTACTAATTTCTAGTAAGCAGACGTAAATAAATCCTATCAATTCTCGCCTGTAAACAAAATATGACCTCTTACATGTGGAAAGCTTCACATACTCAATACTATCAAATCGTTAAATTAAATAAACTACTAGTAAACATATGTGACATACGGACGTGCGACCCACTTCTCGTGTTTACATAAGTAAATATCTGACACCGACAAAAAACCTAACAACCAGATCCGGGTATCGACCCAGTTGAGTAGCCCATGTATAACTGTATCTGACGTCATGACACATGTGACGTCACGACAAGATTAGTTTCACCGTGTGTGGCAATGTGGAGGGGGGCGTATTCCCGAGGGGAATAGATATAAGGAATGCGCGGGCTACGACAGACAGTTAACCTTGATAACCACTTGTTCTCTTCGTACCCACATACTGCGTTATCACAGGTGGTAAGGGGGCGGACCAATTCGGGGCGAAAACGGCGTCCCTTCGGGCGAATTTGTGCTTTCAAGATTGTGATCAGCCGTTCGCATCCACTGAGCTGGACGGGTTTATAATTCAGTGGCACCCACGGTCGACAGTTCGAATCCTGTCTACGGCAAAAATATACTGGATGTGCTAATTAAAATATATCTGTTTTTAATGTTTTATATTTGCAAAGGTGGCACAATATTTTTCTTTTGTTCTCAGGTAATTGCTGTATAAACTCAGGAGAATATTTCACAGCTTGTTTTGCTATTAGATCTATGCAAAAGATAGTAAATATCAATACCTTAAAAACAATATACTTTGCATACTTCCACTCGGTAATGAGTTTTGGAATAATATTCTGGGGAGATTCCACAGATAGTAACAATATATTTCTATTACAAAAAAGAGTAATTAGAATAATAGCAGGTGCCAAATCTAGGGAATCTTGTAGGACTATTTTCAAAAAACTACAAATAATGCCCTTTGTCAGTATATCTTTTCATTAATAATCTTCCTCGTATGTAATCGTGAAAACTTTGTAACTAATTCAACAGTTCATAGCATAAATACACGTCAAAAAATGACTTTCATACTCCATCGGCAAGTCTATCGTGCTATCAAAAAGGAGTGCGTTATATGGCAGTAAAAATTTTTAGTAGTCTCCCTATCGATATAAAAAATGAAACTCAAAACATAAGATTATTTAGGGCCAAATTAAAGAAGTACCTAATTTCTCACGCCTTCTATTCTGTAGGTGAATTCATGACATTCAATAACACTTCATGAAATTGATACTAAAATTATGTGTTGTACTAGTAGACTATATTGTAAATCTCGTCTGTATATATATTTCATCTAGACTGTGACTATAAATTAAGACTTTATAATAGTATTAAGTTTTTTGACTTGTTCCATATTCTAGCTGTAAAGCAATGTATGAATACCATGGAATGTTAATACAATGCAATACAATGGTTTTAACTACGCCACACGGAATTAAAGTTGTTTTATTTTATTTAGGAACATAATCAGCGGTAGAGAATGCAGATTTCCACCGCTGTGTAGTAACTGTTCGCATATTAAACGAGAGAGTCAGGGTTCAAATGCTAGTTGGGAAAAGTTACCTATTCTCCCGTTGATGATTGATACAGCTAGTCTTCACAATTTTATTCCTTTATTAATTTAATTCTCTTGTTTTCTAACGCTTGTAATTTTAACTCGTAAATAGTAGTATATTTTTATGTTTTTTTTTATTTAGTAGATTTATTTCTACTGGCAGAGTTAGGGCCATGAAGCCTTCTCTTCTATTGCTTACTATATTTAAATGATCCCTGTCCATCTTTCAAAATCCAATCGTAACATATATTTCCTACTGTCATGCAATTTGTTTAGACCATGTTAACAACTAAACCTCCCTATCTATCATAAGTTAGGAAAACGCATATTTGAAGGTGCAGATATTTAATTGACGTCTACTGTTTAACAGCCCATATAACAAATGTCTAAGGATAGGTCTAGTGACATTAAATTTATGCCAGTCTCCTTGTCCCACCTTCCCCTATTCTATATGTGCGGGTCAACTCCGAAAGTAGGCTAAAAACATAGTGGTTCGTTGGAAGAGTGAATGAACATTTGGAACAAAGATCAGGTCATTTACTACACAAGATGCGACAAATAAATATTCTTTCGTTTTGATACTTCTTTCAATTACATACTGTAAATATGAAGGATTTCTATTCTCAAATTCACTTAATGACACTGAATCCTGTTACAGGAGAATGGAGAAAGTTACACAACACAGAACTGCACGCATTGTATCCTTCACCTGACATAATTAGGAACATTAAATCCAGACGTTTGAGATGGGCAGGGCATGTAGCACGTATGGGCGAATCCAGAAATGCATATAGAGTGTTAGTTGGGAGGCCAGAGGGGAAAAGACCTTTGGGAAGGCCGAGACGTAGATGGGAAGATAATATTAAAATGGATCTGAGGGAGGTGGGATATGATAGTAGGGACTGGATTAATCTTGCTCAGGATAGGGACCAATGGCGGGCTTATGTGAGGGCGGCAATGAACCTCGGGGTTTCTTTAAAAGCCAGTAAGTAAGTAAGGATCCATGTATCATACTAGTATGAGCATTAATGTTGGTAAAATATTTGTATACACTGCAACAGAAATAAACCCAAGGAAATTGTATGTAGGATTAAGACCCATTCTGGATTGTACAATAAAGTCGAGAAACAAATTTCATTGCGAATGATTTCAAGGGAAAAATTGTTCCGGGGCCGGGCATCGAAACCGGTACCTTTGGCTTAGCGCGCCAAAGCTCTACTGACTGGAGCCATCCAGGAACTCTACCAGATCCCGGCTCAATTATTCCCTTTTTATCCACATACCTCAAGTGGGTTGACTAGAGTCAAAGACCGAACACTGACTACACACTTTGTGTGACTTAAATTTGTTGTTTTCTTTTACTGTCACTGACTCACCTTCAATTCTGTAGTAGTAATCTATCTAGAACGATCATTTCATTTCATTTTTATTTTTCATTTCATTTCATTTATTTAATACTATATACTTGAGCTACATTAGGCATTGCAGCCCGAAACAGCAGAAGCTCGTGCTCGGGCGCAGTTCAGATCAGTTATACAAAATATATCACAAAATTAAGAGAGTTCATTGAGCACAATAACATTAATAAATGGTAAAATACATACAGCATGTAATAATAGGGTCTATATACAAATAGAAAATATAAAAGTACATGAATATTAGAGTACCAATTTTTAACTCAATCAGCTTAAACAATTAAATAATTAATCTGATTTGTTTCTTAAATCTATGTGTGTTAAATGTACTTAGCTCAGGGTAAGCTTTAATTATTGCATTATATATTTTGGGTCCAAAATTTCTGCTGTGTTTTAATCCAGCAGTTGTGTGGCTTTTGGGAGTATTTAGAAAGAAACTGTAGTTTTGTCTCGTATGGTATTCATGAGGATCACATTTAAATTAATTGTGATTTTTATGGAAGTAAATCAGCAATGTTTGTTTATAAATTTGTTCTAGATTTGATACACCAAATTCCTGAAAAATTCATTTTGTTGGGTAATCAAAAGGTTTATATAGACAAATTTTGATAATTCTTTTTTGGAGCAAATTTAAAGGATGGAGGATCAGCACAGAATTCCAAGGTTAAGGGTGTCTTATAGACCAAGGCGGCATAAAAGACTACGAGAACCTTTCGAAACAGATCTACAGAGGCCTAATTCGTGATGAATGATAATGGTGGAGCAATGAGAAATGGAAGTGAATGGGGGAAATTGAAGTATTATGAAAATCTATGCACCATAACCGTGTTTCCGTCGTCAGCAGTAACAGCCGAGGTCTGAACATTGTTCCTAATGGTGTGTAGACTAGCGTTAATAGGCTACTGCATTGCCTAAACATCGCGACGTCACCTCGAATACCGCATGGAGATCACAGACTCCACGACACCTCTGAGACGGAAACGGCTTTCTTCCGTCTGTCTAGAGTCTGATTCAATTGGCATTCATCACGTGGCAAGTCAGTTTTAAACATTCGAAGGAAACAATATATCGGTGGAAGTAGCGTCGTAAAGCGCAGAGGCGGAAATGGGGCCGCCTACACGATATCCGGGCGGCCAAAATTGGGTACGGGGATGAGTCATTTACCTGCACTCTGGCGCTGAGTTTGAATTGCTCACGGACCTCCAACGAAACATGGACGCTTGTTTTTCTCCACAGATGACTGGGGACATACATTTAATCGGTAGGTTCAAATGTATGCTTCGCCTATACCGGTACTTAACCCTTTCCAGCCCAACAGTAGCGGCCGGTGATCGAAATCCTCGGTGAGGCCAGAGGCAACTAGTTTAAGTGCCTCCGATAGGAAATGTTTACTCATGATATTAATTATTATTGTTATTGAAATTCTTACAGGATCCAGTTGAGGAGAATAGAGATAATTATTTCAATGAAAGACGGGAAGCAAGTCGTACACTTAGGAATAAAAAGAGAGGTTACTTGAAGGAAAAACTGAATGAGATAGAAACAAATAGTAAGAATAAAAACATTCGAGATTTATATAAGGGTATAAAGGAATTTAAGAACGGATATCAGCCAAGGGTAAACGTGATCAAGGATGAGAATGGTGACTTGCTTGCAGACTCTCCATCAATCCTAAACAGATGGAAAAACTATTTTGCGCAACTACTAAATGTACATAGGCCAAATAGAAATGATCGGGACGAAATTGAAATACAAACTGCTGAGCCATTTATACCCGAACCCACGCTTTCAGAAGTCGAAATTGCGATAGAAAATCTGAAAAAGTACAAGTCTCCAGGTATCGATCAAATTCCAGCAGAATTAATACAAGAGGGCGGAAGCGCATTATATAGCGAAATTTATAAACTTGTACTTGCTATTTGGGAAAAGGAAATTGTACCAGAACAATGGAAGGAGTCCATAATTGTACCTATTTTTAAAAAGGGGACAAAACCAACTGTGGTAACTTTCGAGGAATATCACTTTTGTTGACGTCGTGCAAAATTTTGTCCAATATTCTTTTGAGAAGATTAACTCCGTACGTAGATGAAATTATTGGGGATCATCAGTGCGGTTTTCGGCGTAATAGATCGACTATTGATCAGATTTTTGTATTCGACAGATAATGGAGAAAAAATGGGAGTATAAGGGTACAGTACATCAGTTATTCATAGATTTCAAAAAGGCATATGACTCGGTTAAGAGGAAGTATTATATGATATTCTTATTGAATTTGGTATTCCCAAGAAACTAGTTCGATTAATTAAAATGTGTCTCAGTGAAACATACAGCAGAGTCCGTATAGGTCAGTTTCTATCTGATGCTTTTCCAATTCACTGCGGGCTAAACCAGGGAGATGCACAATCACCTTTACTTTTTAACTTCGCGCTAGAATATGCCATTAGGAAAGTTCAGGATAACAGGCAGGGTTTGGAATTGAACGGGTTACATGAGCTTCTTGTCTATGCGGATGACGTGAATATGTTAGGAGAAAATACACAAACGATTAGGAAAACACGGAAATTTTATTTGAAGCAAGTAGAGCGATCGGTTTCGAAGTAAATCCCGAAAAGACAAAGTATATGATTATGTCTCGTGACCAGAATATTGTACGAAATGGAAATATAAAAATTGGAGATTTATCCTTCGAAGAGGTGGAAAAATTCAAATATCTTGGAGCAACAGTAACAAATATAAATGACACTCGGGAGGAAATTAAACGCAGAATAAATATGGGAAATGCGTGTTATTATTCGGTTGAGAAGCTCTTATCATCCAGTCTGCTGTCCAAAAATCTGAAAGTTAGAATTTATAAAACAGTTATATTACCGGTTCTTCTGTATGGTTGTGAAACTTGGACTCTCACTCTGAGAGAGGAACATAGGTTAAGGGTTTTTGAGAATAAGGTGCTTAGGAAAATATTTGGGGCTAAGCGGGATGAAGTTACAGGAGAATGGAGAAAGTTACACAACACAGAACTGCACGCATTGTATTCTTCACCTGACATAATTAGGAACATTAAATCCAGACGTTTGAGATGGGCAGGGCATGTAGCACGTATGGGCGAATCCAGAAATGCATATAGAGTGTTAGTTGGGAGACCGGAGGGAAAAAGACCTTTAGGGAGGCCGAGACGTAGATGGGAGGATAATATTAAAATGGATTTGAGGAAGGTGGGGTATGATGATAGAGACTGGATTAATCTTGCTCAGGATAGGGACCGCTGGCGGGCTTATGTGAGGGCGGCAATGAACCTTCGGGTTCCTTAAAAGCCATTTGTAAGTAAGTAAGTATTATATTGTTAATATCATCATTACTGTATTATTATTATTACTATTATTAGTCTAATCTTATTACTATCAATGAAAAATAATAAGTTCACTCACCAAATAAGCTGTTATGCTGTGAGTTTCAGTGATTGTTTCAGTGTGATGAAGCATCCCACATTATGTGTTGAAATTCCCCTTTCTTTCTTTACTTTTTATTTTTTTCCTTTGACAGCAACAAACAAGGCCAAGAGAAGTTTATTTTGCATCACATTACCACTTAACCATTTATGTGGCCCATACCAGGATGCAATAGAAACTCGCGTTTTAAGATTATCTGTCAGAAAAATTGTCACAGAAGTCGTAGGTATCTCGGTAGTCTCTCTATTTAAAGCTTCCTTTAGTTCAGTATTATTTCTTCTCGGAAAAGGACACTCTAACACTGAATTAACTGCACCAGCATTATTTCTCTCATTTGTTTCTGTTTATATTTTCCCGAAATATATAACATTGGCCCAGAGTCGCTACTGTACTACGAAGTACAATAGTGGAACACCCTCGCTTATGTCATAAACTAAGACATAAGGGGAGAGAATAGAGTGGGTCTCTGCCTGCCAAAGAGCCGGAACTTTTGTTATTTATGGCCTATTTAGGAAGACAAGTCACCACTGCTATTCCCACCCCACTCTATCCTTGAGGCCGGCCCATGGATGGGACGAGTGAAACCTGACCAGGCCAGACGAATTGTGCCTCAGCTACAACGTTTTAAGCGCAAACTCAAAGCCCGCGAAATGACATGAAATGCATAAGCCAGACCCGGCACGAACGAATCTGGCCTCAGGAACAAATTTTACTGCAAAACAGGTCTATATACATCACAAGCCAGACCCGGCACGAGCGATCCTGGCCTCAGGAACAAATTTTACTGCAAAACAGGTCTACATACATCACAAAGTTTTCAAATGCTTCTACAGCGATATATGCTTCATTCAAATAACTAATAGATTATACAGAAACACAAAATTTGATTTCAGTTAAGCCAAGTGACTGAGGCCCGGCCTCACTTGCCTCAGTCAATCAGCCGCCACTGTAGCCCAATGATTCTATATGGCATCATACCCTTTACCTGCGCTGAGAATGCATGTAAAATGCCAAATGACTCCATATGTTATCATAGCCATATTCTTGGTTATTTTTAAGATAGCCGGCACCCCTGAAATCCCGAAACAAAACACTATCGGGCAGCGTTTCTCCTTCATGTCAAAACATTTTTTTTAATTTTCATTTTAATTTGGGCTGGAAAGGGTTAATGAAGTTTTGGTTATTGCATCATTATCAAACAGTCAAGGTTCTAGGTCTAGTGGTATGTAACAAACTCATTGCCCATCCAATATTCTTATAATAGGGCCTGTTTTTCCTGTTGGATAATATTTCAATTAAGACTATGAATCTGTGCAATTTCTAACCTCTACCTTGTTAAACCAATTAATCAGAAACGTTTACCACATATACCTTACAATGTGAACACGCAATACACAAATTTTCGCTTTGATATTTCAATTAGTGTACTTGTAATTAATTTTTCTTGCTTTTTTAAATACTGAATTATAACTGAATAATTTCAAGCGCACGAATGCTCTACCGACTGAGCTACCCAAGAACTACATCAGGTCTGCTTCACAGGGAGCTATATCTCAAAGTCAGATTTGCTGAATTATAATTGTCCCAATTTTCAAAGTTTATCTAATTTCTCTTTAAATTTATATTTAATTTATTCCTGATCTATGTAAAATATGACACATGCTTTTCATATTCTTCCCCTATTACTTTTTGAGAAAAAAATATTTACCTTTTTAGTTGTTAACTTTTCAATTTTTTTTAAACTTATCACATCCTCAACACTTGCTGATCTGAATACTTTCAATAGCAGAAGAAAACACATGTGTCAGTTTATTTCACATGCTTTTGTGGACTTCTGTGCACAATTTCACCGAGAGTGGAGAAAAACTGCATTCATTACAGCATTCTGAATATTACAAAATGTTGAAAATTGGACAATCGAGAAAATGAGTATCAAAGTATAGCATGTATATGATAGGCCTCTACAACACATTTTTAGCTTCAGAATACTAGCTAATTAAAGAAATGATACTCCTGAATAGTTCATTTTTTTATCTGTAATATTATTTTACCCTTAAAACTCAAGAATAATGGCATTTCACAAACAACTTCAAATTAGTGTAACTCTAAAAATATTGACATTAGGACAAATGTTTATATGAAAATGTTTGCTCGGAATGTCTTCGGAAGTAAGCTCCGTAAGAGACTGTAAATCCTCTTGAATCACCCTGTATATAATCGATATCTTTCCTTCCTATGCAGTTCTACCACACATATTTTTCTGCTACACAACAGCGCGAAATTTGAAGTGAATGAAAAGTAAAATTAGTTAGAATGAAGAACAAAGTCTGTCTGTCAGAATAACAGCTGATTATCGGTTTAAAGGGCTTCAGCTCCACGCTCGCGCTGGTCCCTTTAAATTCGTCCTGAAGGGCTTTAAATTGTCATAGGGCCAAAATAAGCACAGATTTAGAAAAATGAAACATTATTTTATTTTTTAGAGTTAAAAAACAAAATTTACATTTAAAATGTTTTTTTTTCGTTACTTTCACCAATTCATAGCCTTAAGTAAACTCTCAACCAGGATTTGAACCCGAGCCCGCTAGTTTCACGGTCAGACGTGATAACCGTTATTTCACAGCGGTGGACTCCAGCGACTATAAACAAATCTCAACAAGGGATATTTTCGTTTTATACCAAGTATTGAGAAAGTAAATACGAAGGAATAAAATATGCATAAATAAAGGTGAGAAGTACAATATTAACTGTCCCCTGCTCCTAGTAGCCTACAAATAGTACACAATCATTTGTCTACAGCACAGATAGGCATCGTGCCTCATTTGAGAACTTGTGCCTCACTGACCTTCACAGAGCTTATCGCTCTGAGTGACATCATCTTAACAGTCCCCGTTTCTCCTCACGCAGCTCCTAGGCGTGGGCAGGTTCTATATCAGTTTCATAAGCAATATCAGTGGTGGCATAATGGCATTATCAAAGCAGTGTGTACGCCTTAGAAAACGATTATTTCATGAGAAATGGGAGGAATAGTTTTTTTGCTGTTTAGAAGGGGAGAACATACGATGTTTGTTATGCTCGAAAATCCTATTAGGCATTAATAAATTTAATATACAACGACATTACTCCTTATGTCATAAAGAACATGCTGAATTAGAAGGTAAGACAAATTAAATGTTATTTTTCGTACTATTCCGAAGAAAATTTATGATCTTAACATTTGCATAGTATACTAAATACGACATTATACCTTAAACACGCTGCATTACAAGGTACGAGGAATTAAATGTTGTTTGTACGTATTATTTCCAAAAGAAATTTATAAAAAAAATATCAAATGTGCGTAGAAGACAAAATATGATTTTCTGAAATTATTTTAGGTCGAGAACGTGCAAATTTATTAAGTAACCTTGAGAAACGCCAGAATATTCAAGAAAATAAACGTAGACAACGTGATGGAATATTATTTGCTAGTTACGCAATTTCTCGCCTGTGATTTAAATCAATTCAATGATGGAGAAATAGTAAAGAGGTTTATGATTAAAGCTACCGAATTAATTTGCCAAATTGAATAAAAGTTTCCGAGAGTCTCACGTTAACCAAGCGCTTTCCTAATAATTCGCCACTGACCGCCTTAGCGATTACGATAAGGTGACGCAGGTCACAGCAGTTTATATTTCCCATCCTACTCTGCAGTCTCCTCTCCTAGTAAACAAATTATTTCAAATCGAGTGCCTCACGTAACCGAAATTTGTGCCCATGTATGGTCTACAGTCACTCAAATTTCATGGAAGAAGGAAGCTGTGGAGAGACCAGCGAAGACCAAGATAACGATCTCCAAATTACTACAAGCGTAATCAGCTCTGTGAAGGAGATAATTACGAGATCTGCTTCTTCTCCTCTTGTGTCTGTTTACTTCCTTTCGTAGCAGACGGTACTAACGTTTTCCCATTAGTAAATCTCCCCCTCCTCTCCCGACATACGCATGTGTCTACACCGGATCTACGAAGGACACACAACACACATCTGAGCGAAAGGAAAACTTGGCCCATTCATGACAGGCAGACGATGGCATTGCAATGCAATGAATGTACTTGTGGTTCCCCTCCACCCCCCAGAATGTGCCCTGCTTCCCCTATAAAACAGCCCCAACATTACAATTACAGCATCCGGCTCACGTACTCGCTGTTCAGAAAACATCGCCTTCTCTACCAGTGCAAAACGTTACCTGCTGTAACATAGCAGCATCTGAAAGTCTGGAGACTTCAGATGTTCTACAAATGTTATTCGGTGCAAGAATCTCTTAATTATTAACATAAAATGTGATAAATAAGAAAGGATATCAGAAGACCAGAGAGAAGATGGTCTGACAAGAATTGAGTCCCGGAAAGGACCCTAGAGGCCCAATACTTGTCTGTTTAGATAGTGATTTTTTTTATCTCCTGCAAATTTACAGATACGAGGTATCACTTCTTAGCCATCGATGTTAGTTCAACTTAATTATGGATGTTGGTTCTAAGTCTCGAATTCTTTTATCTATCGGGAAAGGCGAAGGGCAATGAAGACATTCATAAACAAATAAACGTACAAGACAAAAAGAATATGATAATATTAGGCTAAATTATTACAGGTAACTTAAAAAATATACCTATCTATACTAATAATAAATCTGTAGCCGAAATTTTTCTGGTAATTTTCGATTTTCCAAAAATAATTGGTCCTAACATATATAATTAACCACCCTGAAACCGAAAATCGCATTTTTGAAATTTTTGTTTGTATGTCTGTCTGTATGTTTGTTACCTTTTCACGCGATAATGGCTGAACCGATTTATATGAAAATTGGAATATAAATTAAGTTCGTTGTAACTTAGATTTTAGGCTATATGGCATTCAAAATACTTTATTTAAAAGGGAGGTTATAAGGGGGACTGAATTAAATAAATCGAAATATCTCGCTTATTATTGATTTTTCTGAAATATGTTACATAACAAAAGTTTCTTTAAAAATGATTTCCGATAAGTTTTATTCTTTACAAAATTTTGATAGGACTGATATTTAATGAGATAAATGAGTTTTAAAATTAAAATAACGCCATCTAAGACGGTGCAATGAATTAAGAACAAATGACTTCGTCTGTAAGGGGCCTTGGACAACAACAATCGAAACAGGGGCCTTAGACATCAACAATCGAAAGGTATTAAACAAAGCCTACAGAGAATGTTTCTGTGTTTTTATGAGGTAATATCAGAAGCTAAATTAACCGATTTGTATAATTAATTATTATTTCATCATTGGAAAGTGTAGTTTCTCTAGATGGACATAATGCTATAATGTTATTACAGTAACGTCTGAGTAAATCGAGGACAGGTAAGATTAAAATAGCTTCTTATGCACAGAAAATTTGATAGGCTATTTTGTACATTCGTTTTCTGTATTTCTGAAAATAATATTTATGTACACTCATTTTAATCTCAGAGAATTAACTAATAACGAGAGTGTATTGATTTAGCATGCAGCAATAGTACGTTAGCTTAGCAATCCATTATTTTATAATTCAAATTTTAACTATGCTCAATTGAATCGTGTTAAAATACATAAAATATATATGCAATAAATGCAATGCAAAAAAAAAATTGGGTAATGAGCGAAGCAGAGTATCTTGCGCTGTTGTAAAAGTTGTTCCCTGGATCAAACGTCATATTTTAATTATGTAATTACTTTATATTTATTACTAACAGGTGCAGCGGAGCGCACGGGTACGGCTAGTTTCAAATAAAAAGTGTTATATACCTAAGTTTCTTTGCAACAGTTGAATACACACTCTTGACTCACAACTTTCATGTTTTCTCTTCCCCTCTTTACCCTACACTCTGTCGTCATGACTACAATCACTGTTTTCACACACATATATTTCAGATAACACATTAGCCTATCTTGTTCAATTTCACAATGTCATCTTCGGATCCATCAATGACACAGGAAATTCCCGGTTTTTAGGATTCTCTTAATAATTTATTCGGTGACTAGTCCCATGCTAGGATCATCCACTAACATATTGTCGGTATAGATGGTTTCTAACTGTACTTGCAGGAAAGTTGGAAAGAGAGAAAAAATATAAAGATATGACACAACTTTTATTTATCTTAATTCGATTGTTCTAATTCCTGTATTATTATTATTATTATTATTATTATTATGATTATTATTATTATTATTAGGGCCTATTATTATTACTAGTAGTAATAGTAATAGTTTTATTTTGTCTTACAGATATTGAAATATTGTTTATGGAAATAATTCAACACGGCACTTCAAATACGTAAAAGGAAACAGTGTTCATCGAGACTAATTCATGCAGTGACGATTTATACATTTTTGACAAAAGCCTTGAAGAAAGTTCATTAAAGATACAAGTGAAGAAACTGCTTTAAATCTGGTCGGTTGCAGCTGTCGTAGTCACTGTGTATGCTAATAGGGATGAGATATCTTGACAGGCTTTCCACACTCTTCAACGTCTTACATACTCTTTACATCCACTTTTCGACTTTTTTCGTTGCAAAAATTTAGACGAAAGAGAGGTGGCCTTCAGGCTAGGAGCTGACATAAGAATACTTTCAAGGACGCGCAATCCTTTTAGATCATTGTCCTCCTTCCCCCCCCCTCATTCGTTTGTTCATTCTTATACTGGGTGTTCAGTTCAAAATGTGTCATGGCTCGCTGTATGTCGTCATGTGGCTATCCGATGAGCCTAGAGAATTCAATCTTCATACACTTCCGCAAAGGCGTATTACCTAAATGCGAGAGAAGTTGCCTAGCAAGTACGGCGTTCATTCTGAAGATTACTTACTGATACGTACGGTAACGCCAGTAGTGGCAAGAATGTGAACTGTTTGGAAACACTTATTAAAGTGAATTTTTTTTCTTATTGTCGGGATATGGGGAGAGGGTTAAGACGATTACTTACGTATTTGTTGACATTAACTTGGACGGTCAACATGGACACGGAGCATTTTGATTTGTGTTGTGGAATGTTGCCGTACGCAACCGATGATAACAAATACCCTGCGTACGACTTGCCCGCGCAAAACACAGTTCGAAAGAGGTTATGGTAGCACACAGACTTTACAGACCGCCATCTGTTGCTACGACTTTCAAGTTATACCGTACACGTTCTCAAGTTCAGATTGAACGCCTTAATAGGCAACTTCTCTGACATAAAAGCTGAAACTCGCTTCAAATCGCTGACTCACAACAGTGACGTCATGACACACTTTGAAATGAACACCCAGTATTCATTTAAATAATTTTACGTGCATAAATATATTCAGTTTCTCCGCAACAAACTACTGCTTTATGGTTTTGCCGATATATTCAGTTACGAAATCCAAAAATACTGCAATTTTCCAAGAAACAAACTTCCACATATCATTAAATAAGCCTATCAACGCTACACGCCTTCTCTCACAACAGATGACGTTATTTTCCACGGGATTTATGTTATTTATATCCCGGTTGAAACGGCACTAGAAAAAAGGCGGAGTAATGAATCGCAGAATTGCGAGGTTGAACATGTCACCACGCCACATTTGCGGGGACAGCCTCTTCTTTCATATAATTAGGCCTGTACAAACACATTACCCTAGACTTCTCGAGAAAAAAGTATACAATAAAGAGTAACCGACAGGAAAACAATCATTCTGTTGCTGGCCTAGTAGTATAATTGGAAGTTCCAGAGTTCGATCTTCGAGAGTCAAAGGCAGTCAAATTTTATGCCGTCAATTTCAAGCACGTACGTCTTTCACTTCTCCTTCTGTCCTATTTCTTCCTGTCTCTCTTCATCCCCTTCTTATCCTCCTTTCTTCACAAGAGTTTAAGATTTAAAAAATAACCGAGTAACACTAAAAAAGAAAACTAAAAAAGAAATTATAGACTAGACCATGAGCTTTACATATAAGTGGACACAGAATTTACAAGCAATGGGATCGCACCAGAATTCATGAAACAAGCTAACAAAGCAGCAAGGATTTCTGGATCAGTGAACGACGTAATTCTTATAAATATCTAGGAACAGAGACTAAAGTCAGGATTTATAATTCAGTGCGACCTGACTCAGCTACGCATCTGAACTAAGGGTTGATTCACCTAAAGCAAAACAAATATCTCAAACACAAGAAATAGTTACACTTGGAAGAATTGTAAGGAAAATAAGATAATCTACGACAGGATAAGAAACGAACGTCTTCCGGAAATGGGCGAAATTCAGCCAATAAATAATTGGATAATAAGAAGGGATAAGGCTGGAATAGCAATGTATCAAGAATGAATGAGAAAAAATTATTAAAATCTGTATAAGAAAGTATTCCAACTGGCAAGACATCCCAGGGAAGATCTCGGAAAAGATGGAACTCACTTCCCAACAGGCTGGAAACCTAGTATTAAGAGGAGGAGGAGGAGGAGGAGGAGGAGGAGGAAGAGGAGGAGGAGGAGAAGAAGAAGAAGGTGAGAACATAATTTTTAACATTAAAATATTTCACTTTTGTACACGCTTCAGAAATAAAATACGAGCTGAATGACTGCTCAAATGAAACAAAGGCGTTCCCATTGCTACATTAGTTGTAGCTATCAATAGTGTAAAGAAAAGTACACTTTTTTTTAAAACTGAAATTATAATTTCTTTATCAATAAAATTTTGTGTATGTTCATTTGTTAGCACCTAGCCTACAACATATTAACAGGAAGTGCATGTAAATTACATATCATATAAGAAAAATATTCGAGTCCTTATGGGGGAAGAAATTTTGGCCAGTGTATGGGACCGGTGCTTACCTAGCATCGTGATGCACTTGAGAAGCCACGATATGTAGCGAAATCCGATTACCAAAGCCAGTTATAAGGGCTGGGGAGAGGGTCCTTCGTACTAACCACACGATAGGCCTACCTCCATTTTGGTTGGATGATCGTCCACCTCTGCAACGGCACGTGGACGTGAGACCAACAGCCGGCTGGTCGAGTTCGGTCCTTAAAGGACTGTAGCGCCACATATTATTATTATTATTATTATTATTATTATTATTATTATACTTACTGGCTTATAAGGAACCCGGAGGTTCATTGCCGCCCTCACATAAGCCCGCCATCGGTCCCTATCCTGAGCAAGATTAATCCATTCTCTATCATCATATCCCACCTCCCTCAAATTCATTTTAATATTATCTTCCCATCTACGTCTCGGCCTCCCCAAAGGTCTTTTTCCCTCCGGCCTCCCAACTAACACTCTATATGCATTTCTGGATTCGCCCATACGTGCTACATGTCCTGCCCATCTCAAACGTCTGGATTTAATGTTCCTAATTATGTCAGGTGAAGAATACAATGCGTGCAGTTCTGTGTTGTGAACTTTCTCCATTCTCCTGTAACTTCATCCCTCTTAACCCCAAATATTTTCCTAAGAACCTTATTCTCAAACATCCTTAATGTCTGTTCCTCTCTCAAAGTGAGAGTCCAAGTTTCACAACTATACAGAACAACCGGTAATAACTGTTTTATAAATTCTAACTTTCAGATTTTTTGACACCAGACTAGATGACAAAAGCTTCTCAACCGAATAATAACCGAATTATTATTATTATTACTATAGTAGAAGAAGTTAAAACTAGACCTATGTGTGGTAAAATGGGGTAACTTAACCATAAAACAGAAATAAATAATAAATGAATAATGATATCAGTCCTGTTTGTGACTTAAAGTAACAAAAAAAACTTTAGAAATGGAGGAAAAATTATGAACTTTAAAAATATGTTCTATGCATTTTATACCATGATTAAATCCTTCTTTTTTTTTATGGTAAAGTTTACCCTTCTTTACGCACGGAAAACAGTTAATTTAAGAGCAAATACGTAATACGTCAGGCAATATACCGTATAAGATATTCCTTAAAATATCTTACCCCCACCACAAGATAAAACTAAAATGACACCCCTGTTCTTCCTCCTCATATCACTCATGTACTGTTCTCCAACCAGGAGATAAACCGTGAAAGAAATGTGCTTACTATTGCGTCATCTATTGGAGCGAAATAGATAGATAATATTATCGTTATAACACCAGTTTAAAAATCATGAGCTCTCCTGCATATGTTATTTCCTGTATGGAGGGATTAAAAGACCAAGGGCTGTATTCATAGACATTTTTAGCGCGGGTTTCCGGTGGATGATCAGCGTTTTCCGTATTCATAAACCAGTGTTAGCGATAGGATATGATTTGAATTCTGTACAAGTAACCAGTGGATAGCCGGGGCTAGCTTAGTACGCTCGTAGCGCGTGCTGCGAAATGTCTATGAATAGCACCCCAAGAGATTAACAGTGATCTAATTTTGTAACTAGAGTAGTATAAAAATGTGTATATCAGTGTTATGGTTTGTGCTTTGAGAGATAGCCAATAAAGATACGAGTACTCACGTGTGTGACCTTCTGACATCTTATGACATCAACATTCATTCACAGCATCACCCCGCTTCGGTTCATTCCCTGGAGACTTTCTCGTGGTTGGAGTACAGTACTGTAGCCTACATAGGTTTACCTTACTGTATAAAAACTATTTTGCCATTACGTAGCATCAGCAGTTAAAGAGAAATGCCACTTATCCATCGAACCCTAAACCCCGACCATTACCCGTTCTATTTTTCGATGACAATAGCCATTAGAGTCATCCAGAATGTCGGTAGAGCAGACCCAAGGGTGAGCAAGTAGCAATGCACCGTGCGGGTTTCGAAGACAGTCACGCATTAACGAGTCTAAATGCCAGGGTCGAGCGGGGCTGACGATCTCATTGACTGAATAACAAGACCTTGCTTCATTCATGTGCGGCACCAGACGAGGTAGCCTCTATATCTATTTGCCTGCTCTCAACAACCTTCTACAAACAATTGCATGGTTATTTTTGGACTAAATTATGTACTCGCCCAGAGCACACTCTGCGGAATGGCATGGCAATGCAAATCGATATTGATGTAACTCTATTAACCGAGACTGAACAAAAAATTCATATTAGATCATGAAGACTACCTGACTAACAACCCCCACCACCGTTAGTTTTATTGTGCCTTACCACCCCTGTCTGTGAATGATGTATTTGTCGCCGGACGGTCGCGTTTTGTACGAATACAGCACGCTGCACCGTGAACTTAACCCGGGCTATAGTAATTGACATGTGAATTAATGATGGCGAAATGGGTCCGAAGTCCAACGCCGAAAGTTACTCTGCAATTCTGCTTCAGTTGGTTGAGGAAAACCTCGTAAAAAAAACCGCAACCAAAATCTAAACCCGGGTCCACTCAATTCACACTCAGATATGCTAACCGTTACTGAGTGTGTCAACGTTCTCAGTACTGCTCTATTGCAGAAAAAAAAAATCGCTGAATTATATGTATTGCCAAAATAACAATAGGCCTATTGTGTTTTCCTGAAATAGTTCACTTCAAAATTTTTGGAGCTGTGAAAGTTCCAATCGGTACAGGTAATGGATAAACAAAAGAAAAGTACAATTTATTCAGTCAAACTTAATTATATGATTTAAATAATAATTTGTAATATAATTTGGCAAGCGCATAATATCAACATGTCAAGGGGAACT
This sequence comes from Periplaneta americana, assembly GCA_025594305.2. Taxonomy (NCBI): domain Eukaryota; kingdom Metazoa; phylum Arthropoda; class Insecta; order Blattodea; family Blattidae; genus Periplaneta; species Periplaneta americana. The sequence goes on along the minus strand of JAJSOF020000011.1, from coordinate 6,826,295 downwards.
GAGGGAAGAACAAATACGTACAGTTGGTGCACTTACAAAGAAGAAAGTTAATAAACAGACAAAAGAAGAACTATTTTTTGTTATGATTTTGAGGAAGTTTTTACAATTTTTTTATTATAGGTATAATTATTTTTTTTTGTAAGTCTCAAATTGATGCCTGATGTTTGCTTTGCAATCGCAATATCTATATTACGGATTGTTTATGTTTTGTTTACATTGTGTAAGCTAATTTGTTTTTTCTTTTCCATTTGTCTTTATGCTTATTTTTTGTGTAAAACTATAGCCCTAGCATACATATGTAAAACAGGGCTACCCCCATTGGAGATACAATAATAATATTATTATTATTATTATTTTAACGAATACGGGAAACTGGTTTTACTGTCCTTTTTAAAATTAATTTATTTTACAGCACTTTATCAACTACGATAGTTATCTAGCGTCTGACTGAAATAATGGTGATAATGCCAGCTAAATTAATCCGGATACCAGCGCCGAAAGTTACTCAGCATTTGTTCTTAATGGACTGAGGGAAAATCCCGAGAAAAAAACGTCGACCACGTAACTTTCAAGCCAGGTTTTGAAATTGTGCCCGCTCATTCACAGTCAGACATGCTAACCGTTATACCACAGCGGTGGACTTTACAGTTTTAAAACAACAGAAAGAATACGATGAAAGAGTAATGGAACGGAGAAAAATTCTCTCCGGCGCCGGGATTTGAACCCGGGTTTTCAGCTCTACGTGCTGACGTTTTATCCACTAAGCCACACCGGATTCCACCCCGGCGTCGGAAGAATCGTCTCAGTTTTAAGTTCCAACTCTTGGGTTCCCTCTAGTGGCCGCCCTCTGTACTACGTCATAGATATCTATGAACCTAGGACCGAAGTCCACACATGTGCTGAGGTGCACTCATAGATATCTATGACATAGTACAGAGGGCGGCCACTCGAGGGAACCCAAGAGTTGGAACTTAAAACTGAGACGATTCTTCCGACGCCGGGGTGGAATCCGATGTGGCTTAGTGGATAAAGCGTCAGCACGTAGAGCTGAAAACCCGGGTTCAAATCCCGGCGCCGGAGAGAATTTTTCTCCGTTCCATTACTCTTTCATCGTATCATGACGAAGAAAATCTGCATGGAAATATCATATGTACTTCGGTACATTATAATAATATAACAGAAAGAATATTTCACAACATTTTAATAAGGAGAAGTTAAAATTAGTGAGAGTAGCATGGTTCGACAGACATTAATGAAGGGGATCCCCACAACGTTTGGAATTAAGGTCAACAGCTCCACCGATGCTGTCACTCCACTGAAATGTGGATATAACACATCACACAGACATCACGAAGGGTTCTGGTCTATTTAAGAACGCTATAACAACTCGCGTTTACATCAAAGTGTATTATATTACAAACGAGATCAACTAATGTTGCTTTAATTAAATTCTGTATGATACATTATTGATACGTAAGGGCGAATAAATATATTAAAATATAGTTTGAAGATGATTTGGGCGCCAAAACAATGACATAAAATTATTGGAAAAATGGTAATATCCCTTGTTCTGTAAGACAGTCTGGAGATCGATGACATTAACTGACTCAGCATAAATACAGAGTGTCCCAAAAGTCTCCGTACATAAGGAATGTCAGTTGAAATTAGAAATGTCACATAATGTGCTCAATGTGGCGGTCTTCGAGAGTCCGGCACAGGTCAATGAATGCGTTCCAAATAGTTCTGATGCAACATGTCCGTCATCACAAGACAGGCGTCGACAATGCGAGCTTGCAGATGTTGCGAGTCCCAGATTTTCTTCTAGTAGACCTGCGACTTAAGGTGACCCTAGAGGTAAAAATCAAGGAGTGTGAGATCTGGGGAGCGGGTTGGTTATATTGAACATATTATGTAACATTTTTATTTTGAACCGAAATATCCTATGGTGACTTTTGGGACACTCTGTAAATGTTGACATTTTATTAAATATGTGCGATATTCTCAGTATCCTTTCTTGGTTTGCGTATATCCTGTCAAGTAACGAGCGGGATACCGAAAGCATTATCTACTCGTTGCAGCAGACTACTCAATTTTTAAAACACTTTTCAATAAAGCTTTAATTTCGAAACTTCACAGTCAGTATAAGCAATTGATGTTTTGTATTAGCAATGTGCAATGTGCGCAGTGAGGAAAGATATCGACAATTCCTATGTGAGTATCGATCATATCACTCTCTTGTGATTTGACTCTCATAATGTCACTTTGCCAGACAAGAATGTTACAATTGCATTCAACCGAACATAATTAATTTTCTGCGGGATTGTATCATGATGAGAAAATTAAGAATAAAAAAAAGAGTTGTCCAACACTTACCCAGATATCTATTCTTGTTCAGTCAAATGTCTGAAGTGGACACCAATGAGGCATCACTCATGAGGCAACTAAGCCAGGAGATAATAGGGTATGGCGGCCAGATCTTTCCCCCTCTCCATTGCATACATTGCTGACTAGCTACACATTACTTCAGACTTCAGATGTATACAAACAAAATATTCGAAAACAAAATCAGAGACATGTTCCCCGGGTAAGAGGTTACCGAAAAGAACAGAACTAGTTTGGTGTGTGAGAACAAGGAGGCAATTCTGGAAAAAAGAAATCAGGGTAGGCTGTATCGAAGACACAGTCCCAAGTTTTATGCGTTAATACGTTTCCGATAGAATTACTCCTAAGGTAAACATCAACAGTGACAATCAATATCTCTTCTTTCCATATACCCTGAAAATCCGGTATATCTTTGCTATGCTCGGTCTCTGAAAGTAGCCGTCTTGTATGCAATGACAGTAAACATGTATCATGTTATAGTAACCAACGTACTCTATACTTTTCTATCAGCTGCTTAAATGACGTTTCCAATTCTTCTGCATATGCCTCGAAATTCTGAACATTTTCTCTTCACGCAACTTCACTTACAAATTTTTCGAATTCAACATCTTTATTGCTGCTTGTTGCTCAATTACGATTCCAGCTTGGTTCGTTATGATTCGTTTCACACCATTGCGAACGTTCTATCTATTCACATTCTCGAGTTACACTGCCTCAAATTCCTCCTTCCTGCGTATCGCTAGATGACGTAATCTGCTACAACTCAAGGTCACATTGGATACATTGATTCTTCATCTGTCGATCGCCGTTTACTTCATTGCAATATATCGTGTAATTTAGAAATTATAGGCACGACAAACCTGGCCTGAAAATGTGTCGGTGGACTTTCTGGGATGGCACCCTAGTACTGGACCCAACTTCAAAATAACGTGAGGTCAATATCCTTCTGAGATAAGCCTGTGGAGTTCCCGGGTACCTCAGTTGGCAGAGCGCTGGTACGTTCAACCAGAGGTCCCGGGATCGATACCCGGCCCCGGAACAATTTTTCCCTTGAAATTATTCAAATCTGCTTTACAGGGAGCCTTACATGATAGACTAGGTTTGCATATTATATACGTCACTGTGTATGTTAACAGAAAACCACAATTTCAAGTTACACAGAGATTGTGTGCACTCGATGTGGGTCTCTGGCGTTTCGTCAGCCCACGCGAGTTGTGTGGATATAAAGTGAAAAGTTGAGACGATGTCGGGTGGAGTTCCCGGGTAGCTCAGTTGGCAGAGCGCTGGTACGTTCAACCAGAGGTCCCGGGATCGATACCCGGCCCCGGAACAATTTTTCCCTTGAAATTATTCAAATCTGCTTTACAGGGAGCCTTACCTGAAAGACTAGGTTTGCAAGCCTGTATAAAGTTTCTCAGCTGACAGAAGATAGGGTAGATTTGAACGTGCCGACGATCAGAAACATCCCCAAACAGGTCGCGCGACCGCGAAACGAACTGACCTTGGTGCACACATGGTTATATCGAGAGCGAACTCCAGGTTGACATTTGTAGCGGAGTCCGGGGAAGGTGACCCCGTGTAGCCATCGCACTGACCGCAGTCGGCTGCAGCACGCGTGTTTGAGTTGGCTCTTGGCTCCTCTCAGTCCTAGAGACGACCTTGTCTCATAGCACCGGCTAGAAATAGACGCCACAGACATCGCCGCCGCCGCCGCAGTCGTAGTCGGGAGACCATGCATGCAGGAAGTACAGGGCGACTCCAAGCTCCCACCTCCGATCACACCGCTCTCTATTTTTTATACCAGGGATGTCGAACAGCGCTCTCAAGCTGTGAAACGATTAATACTGTTTCCTACCGTAGCTGAGCTGAAACGACAGTCAGCTCGCTGTAGCAGTGTTCTGTACGCAGTGTGTTTATCAACTCTGGCGGCTGGTATGGATACGGAACGACGATTGAATAGTGAGTGGACAGATAAATATTTATCTCTCTTAAATTACGGAAAAGCACATTGCTTAATATGTAGAAAAGAACTTGGATACATTAGCCATCATAACATTAAAAGGCATTTTAATTCTACACGTCATGTTGGAGCTTATGGACCAGAAAAGTTATCCGGTTTCACTCGTGAAAAGGCTGTAGAAGAATTAAAATCAAGATTGAATTCAGAAAACCTTCCTTCATCATTGGGTGTTAGTAGAATAAGTTTGGTTCGTGCTAGCTACAAAATTTGTGAAATTATTGCAACGGCTTCAAAGCTATTTACTGACGGAGAATTTGTGAAAGGCTTTCTCATAGCTGTTGCAAAAGGGATATGTCCGGAATACGTAATATTGTTGCAGAGCACGTATCATAAATGGGAGATAACTTTGAGGAACAACTGATAGCAAGAATGAAAACTTTCACTTATTACTCACTATAGCTCTTGATGAAAGTACCGACCTGAAAGATACGGCGCAGCTAGCTACAGTATATTCATAAGGGGTGTCGATTCAGATTTCAATGTTCATGGGGATCTTGTAGATGCCATTTCACTAAAGGATCGAATTCGAGGAGGAGATATTTTTGAATCTGTAACAAAAACTATGAACAAATGTCAAGTCACGCTAAAAGTAATTAATTTTATACATCAAAACAGTTTACTTTGCTGAACTTGAAGTTGCACTGCTACAACACATATACACAAAGTTGATATTTTAAACATGATATTAACAACATTATTATGATTTATTTCCGTCACTAACGAAAAACATTCATGGAATTACCAAGTAGATAAAACGCTGTTATTATTATTATTATTATTATTGTTATTATTATTATTATTATTATTATTATCATCATCATCATCATGATTCATCCTCATGTAGGCTACATTCTTTGTTTATCAGAGTTCATCAAGTGCAAATCTAAACCGAGTTCCTAATAATTTTTTTTTTTTTAATTTACCGGCCAGAGGCCATTTTCCAAAGTTATCTATTTTTGTTTTCTGTTTGTTTACCTTTGTTTCCTTTGTTTTTACTTATACTAATACAATCACAACACCCATGCCCGAGGCGGGACTCGAACCCACAACCCTTCGGACCAAGCGATAGGGACTTGCCGTGCCCCTACCGCTTGAGCCATCCGGGCCGGCTCAATTGGTAAGATGTATAAAAGTTATCCAAGTACCAGCCGCCGCAGTTTCGCTTTTCTTTACGATCATTCGGCCGGTCTGCCTGCTACCTGTGTTCAACCTTTGCACGGTAAGGGGGGAGTGAGGGCTCTGCAGTTCACAGCTCTAGAGCGCTGTTCGACATCCCTGTTTTATACCTTTACGAGCTTGATACGAGAGACCGGAATCGAGGGGTGTAGTTCAGTTTCTCTACCACTGAAGAAAAATCGCGGTAAAGCGCTTCAGACTTCTTTCCATGTTTAGGGTACTCAGAGTTTTATTCCAAGGACAAGCCCTAACCGGATAAATTCTGCACAGCGTCGCCCCGATTCTTTCTCTTTAATTGGTCATTTTACGACGCTTTACCAACTGCTATGGTTATGTATGAGATGAAGGTGATAGTCAGGCTTCGAGACTTTGGACCCGATAATAGTACATTATGCAACGAGCCTATAATGATAGTAATTATAAAGCGAGTATGGATATTTATGAAACGAGCGCAAGCGAGTTTCATAATTTTCATACGAGCTTCTTAATTACCATTATAGGCGAGTTTCATACGACTTTTTATGCTCGACCATATTTATAACTTGAAATTATTCAGATGTATACATTTTATTTGTATCTGACAAGATCGGAAGTGACCTTGTTCTAGATCGTGAATTGTGAGATGTGCGCAGACGCGAAAGTATTGATTTTTTCCGAGGAACAATAATGTCATTGACCTTGATGTAATCACGTTAAACTTGGTATAACCTTGATTATTGAATTCGACATTGAAAAACGAGATGACAAATTGAATTTATTTGAATATTATTTACAATTAACGCTAATTATTATAGTAACAGAACATAACCTTCTGCGACAGTATTGGATTTCCAGCCTCCGTGACTTTTCGCTAATTCTCTTTCGATTGCATATCCGAGAATACTCGATAGTTGCGGTTTTATAACGGTACAAAGCTGACTTGTCATAGGCTGAACACCTGTAATCTGAGTTGTCATTGGCTGAAAACACCTGTACTTTAATGAGTAGGTGTACTTTAATGACATGCGTTAAAGGACTGCTACCAGGTGTATAATTACTACATTTCGGCATGGTCGAGCATAAAATAAGTTTACTGTGCATGCACTATAGGTTGTTGACTCGCTGCAGGTAGGTAGAGATGTGTTGAGGTAACAACGTTGCTATTTAGAGTAGAGTACGTTAGTATGGGGAAACACAAATATATGGACATTCTGAAAGTAAATATATATTACACAATGACAATGTCAAAAGAATGTGAAAAGCATTTAGTCTCCTATCTTTTATAAGCATTTGTGTTTAATTATACACAGTGTTGATGATGGAAATAAGCATGTAGCAATTTTAATTTTTTCATTTATCCTATTGGTCGTCTTTAGGAAGTGCAGTTACAGTACCGAATTGCAATGTACTACAAGATACATTCTCAGTGTCTCAAACGTAAATATTTTTCGGTTATCTGCCAAACACAGTTTGTACTGTAAAAAGCTGATCTCTACGTCGCATGACGTGATAGGAGCAAAACTAAAAAACCTAACATCATTGCAGTCTCTAAGAGACAGTCCTTTATTCTCGGATGACTCTATGTCCACTAATTTGCTGTTTATGTTACACAATGTTCCATATCCGTTACTTTTTTTTTAATCATAAAATTGATTTCCACTTCTGTTTTACACGTTCAGTAACCGGTGTACTTCGTGTCTCATTAATTCTCTGTGTCATTTTCTAAATTAATTTGAGGGCGTCCGGCATCTCTTGCTCTGACTTTTCTAACCGTGTAATAGTTTCAGACAGAGTTTGTATGAAAACCAAATTATTCGTCAGAACCTTCAAATCCAGAGCGTTTTCCTTTGCGTATTTGTTGGCATTCATTCTACAGTACCCCCACCCACTGTACGCTTTACCACTATACTCAGTACGCCGTTATGCGGATTTCCCACTGAACTGCTCTATCGGATCCGAAGTCTCGAAGCCTGGTGATAATGCTAGCTAGATATGTCCAGGGACAAGCGCCGAAAGTTACCCAGTATTTGCTCTTAATGGGTTGAGGGAAAACCCCGAAAAAACCTCAACCAAGTAAATCGTCGCAACCAGGATTTAAATCCGGAACCGCTACTTTCACGGTCACAAGTGATAACCGTTACTCCATAGCACTGGACTGCCTTCATTCTCTATATGAATCGATTATTTTGAGAAAAATACGTCCATTTTTGTCAAAACGAGTTTGTGTTTGCAACATTAATACATGTAATATTTGAATTCATGTAGGACAAAGTATACATTTGCGCCTTATATTAATTGGTATCATTAAATTACTTCCCACAAGGGAATGGTTCCAAAAGATTTAATGAAGAAATATTTTCCTGGCCTAGCTGTAACAGAGATGATGCACCTGAGGAGCTGTAGTGTGGGACTCCAATAAGACATCAGTGTTTTCATTTTCAAATATTCGCAACCAGGATTTGAATCTGGACCCGCTGGTTTCACGGTCACTCATTATAGCGCTGGACTGCCTCTATTCTCTATATGAATTGATTATTTTTAGAAAACATAGTCTACGTTCATGTTTTGCCAAAACGAGTTTATTGTATTTGTAACATTAATACCATGTAATATTTGAGCTTATGTAGAACAAAGTATAACTTACATGTGCGCCTTATATTAATTGATATCATTAAATAATTTCTCTGAAGGGAATGGATCCAAAAGATTTAATGAAGAAATATTTTCCTGGCCTAGTCAATTCAGCATTCTTTCAAGATTCAGTGGTAAAATTTATGTATGGCTATAATAAATCTTGTGTCAAAAGTGTTACTGAATGTTTTGCCTTAATTTTTATACGCGTTCGTAACCCTAGTAACGGTGACATAATCTCCACATCACGTATAAGCGAAAACTGTAACTGAAATAAATATTGTAATTTTGAATTTATAATTTTAAAGAATAAGTAATTAGACACTAATGCACAGATTACCACAAAAATACTACTTTCTCTTTCAACTGTAAATGTTCGAGATACTGAGTATGAACTTTTGACGTATTAACTTATAATCCTATTGATAAAGTTTTATTGCATAAATAATACTACAATCAAATGAGCTGTTCAGAGCAGAAGTGATGTAAGTCAGAATTGGGTAATGAGGTTCAAAGTAAAAATTCTGTAAAATACAGCGCAAAGTAGCCATTAATATGTCCTTCGTGCTATCCACTGACTATTAATAGTTTAAATAAAATGAATATTAATTGCTACTTTGCGCTATATTTTACAAAATGTTTACTTTAACCCTCATTACCCATTTTTGACTTACACCATTTCTGCTCTGAACGGCTCAAATGTTAGTACATGAAAAAAAGAGTGAGTGAAAGTTTCTGAATTCGTTTAAAAACTCCACTGGAATCTCGCTAAATAAAATTAAAACTGTTTTTACTCATTAAATCAACTATTTCAGCATCAGTATCCTCAAAACGAAAAGAAAAACTTAAGAATAGTTTCGGAAGTCTATGTCAAGGTGTTTCGTCTTAATTAAGGCTTAGTTTCCTTGCCGATTCAAGCAGAGTAAAAGTCAGTCTGTGTAGAAACCAAGAAACTGCGTCATCTTCAAACACTAGTCTGCTTTCTCTTTCCGCTCCCCTCGCAGTCTGCGAATCAAAATACGGAGCGGGCAGTTTTCCAACACTAAATTCCAATATCATCTTTAAATGACAAGGTCTAGGTTTGAGTAGCCTTGACAAACAACCGGCAAATTAATTAGCTATACACAGCAGAGGAGATCCGTGGAGAATGAGGGAATCCCTCGCCCCCTCAGCGTGTGACAGTCTACGTAGGCTGGGTGCACACTTATCTAACAAAAAATCCTCTGCAACTCCGTTGAAACTTGTGGAACAGCAGAAAAAGGTAAACAATGTCAAGACTTTAGCAGCATAGAAAACCAAACAGCTGGCGTACAATGAGACATTCCCATCACTTTTAACCGCATAAAATTCAAGCTCACAGGTAATGTATTAAGACTGAGTAACAGCGATTCTGCACGTAGGGACCCTTTCTAATGTCCAATTTATATGCATTTGCATTTATTTATCGCACAGTTTCAACCAGAGTGCTGCATTGGAGTTAAATCGCTCCCTTGAACTCGGTCGAATGTCGCCACTCGAGTGAGAGACAATCGGTCGTGATACGCTCGTAATAAATAGGAGCACAGTACAAAGTCATCATGTCTTATCTTGTATGAAAGGCGACAGATAAGATACACATATGTTTTGCTCACACGGTAAAAATAAGGCTTTATTTTCTGAGTTTATGACAAACGTTTAATGGAACAGTCAATGGGACGTACCAAAACAGGAACATGAAGTTATAAATAAAATAGTATGAAAAACTTAGATATACAGTTATTATTGCTAATTAATAATTATTCAATATTTGATTTACCACATATATAATATGATAGGTCCATACATAGTGTTCCGCCTATATACTGCGACAATGTAGAAACGTTTTACAAAATATTATTGATGTAGCAGTAGATTAATAACAATATTAGTACAGAAATAACGTCACAGAAAATATAACAAAACGAATAATCATGCTGCACAACTGTTACAGACGCAAAGATTGATACACTAATTATTAGAGATTATTAGAATTCTTGCATTATCGTGATTGTGTTCTTCGTTTATAATAATTACATTTACATCCAATAACATCTATCAAATGTGGCAAAAACAAAATCACTCCTGTGTGTGGGGGTGAAATACCTACAACATTTATACGGTTACATTTTAAAGCAAGTTTTGTAGTTGTACTATGGAGAGGTTAGTTAAACACTGCAAAGTTTTGAAATGATAAACATCTATGATGTTACTACACAGTTCATCACTGTAACAAGAACGAATGTCTAACGCTCGGCTTATACCGATCGAGGATTTACCGCTCGTGACAATTTTACCCATCATGCATGTGCGCTACCTATCGGATTATGCTATGAACTACTTGGCGCTCGAGCGAAAACGTCCGATACAGACCTCTGGTTTCAACTATAAAGTATCCGTAGTTCATGCCGCGGTATGGGAATAAAGAAGCAAAATAGAAAGGAAAATCTAAGGCTAGAATATCGGTCGGCGTCTTTGATGAATATTCAACCGACTGAGTTACAATTGAAAATGAATTCTCGAAACCAATACCCATTTCTCATGCTTCGGAGCAGAAATTTCATTACAAATAGAAAAGGAAAACTGAAGTAGGTAGTAGCTGATAGACGATAAAGAATCCCCTGATCTCTATTCTGCTGGCGTGAATAAAAATCATATACTAAAACTCCGTTTGACGGGATAAAACCAACAATGCGCCTAACAGCATGGGGTAAGCTGCCCCTTTAAACAGGGGACAATAACATTTATCTACAAATCGCAAGGCATACGATATCTCTTTGAACGAAATGATATGAAAACTTATGACCGTCACTTGCTTTTTCTTTGTCACGCTCTTGGGGCCCAATGAGATATCACGTGTAGATTACGCTTTTCGAAAGTCAATGCGACTGTAATGCAGGGCCATAACTCAATAGCGGGCATCAAACACGAAGAGGCCGGCAATTCGACCTTCATCGGACCGCGCGTGGGGATTTAAGGCGACAAGAAACTTGAGAGATTCGTTTCTATTCTTGCCGAAGTGTTTACCATCCTCCGTTGCCAGGATACGCAAAAGCATCTCTCATTTTTAAGCAAATTATAAAAACGTAAGCATATAGGCCTGCATTACAGGCTTAAACACAGCCAGAGACGAAACGAACGATTTCCAGGAGTATTTGGAATCAATGAAATTGCTTAGCACGTTTAGAGAAAACAATTGTAATATCTGTACTGCATGTAGAACACTGTCCGTGGATAAAGAGCGTTAGACAAAATTTACCGACTGTTCCTTGCCCACATCAAAATAGTATGGTTGTTGTCACTGTTCTGATGCCATATCACATCAGTCCCAGTAGGCCTGTCACTAATACAACATATATATCAAGACCTCAACACTGCAATTACAAATGGACAAACTATAGAAGTGCTGAAATTAGATTAGCTTTGTTCACGTGTCCATGAAGATGAGAACAAAACTGATCAATTATTTAGTGTGTAAATTTATAGGACGAGCATAAATTAATTATACATCTTGAGTACACAACTTTTAACACTGTATCATTTCGGAATATGTATGATAAGACTTTCTTGTGTTAAATTCTAACGTACTTTGTTTACATGTTTCGACCTACTTATGGGTCATTATGGGTCATCCTCAGAACTGGTCGTTGTTCGTCTTGGCGCCTCTTGTTTCGTTTCCTGTGAGGGTGTGTTCGTGTGGTATAATGTAGAGTCAAAGAGTGTGTGTGTTCTGAAATTGAGTTGTGTTGATAATTTCGTTTGGGTGTGTTTTCGTGTGTCTGTATATTTCATATTGTTCTAGTGTGTTTAGTTTCTGGCTTTTTGGTTGGATGTGTAGTATTTCCATGTCTGTGTTGATGTCTCTGTGGGCGTGGTTAGCATTTGTGATGTGTTCTGCATATGTGGAGGTGTTTTGTAATTTTGTTATGGCTGTGATGTGTTCTTTGTAACGTGTTTGAAATGATCTGCCTGTCTGTCCTATGTAGAAGTTGTTGCAGGTATTACATTTGAGTTTGTATACGCCTGTGTGGTTATATTTGTTTGTTTGTGTTGTTTGTGTGTTGAGATGTTTTTGTAGAGTGTTATTTGTTCTGTATGTGATGTTGTAATTTGAAATAAATTAATTCTTGTTTAAGTTACGATCTAATCAAAGTATGTAATGAACGCATCCTAATAGTGAGACGTGCGTTCAGTCGCATCGGTGAAATACTGAACTAAACGTATTACGTCATTGTTGACAGTCGCAGAGAGCATGTAACATCAGACTTGCCAACCTAAGGAAGATGAAATGAGAGAGATCGGAATTTAGTAGGGGATATTCTTTTAATAATAATAATAATAATAATAATAATAATAATAATAATTTCATTTAACGACGTGGCCTCAACTAGCCTACTAGGTTCTTTAGCGTCGATGGGATTGGTGATAGCGATATGGTAATTGGCGAGATAAGGCCAAGAATTCGCCGTAGATTACCTGACATTCGCTTTACTTTGGGGAAAGCCTCGGAAAAACCTAACCAGGTAATCAGCCAAAGCGGGGATCGAACCCGCGCCCGAGCGCAACTCCGGATCGGCAGGCAAGCGCCTTAGCCGACTGAGCTATGCCGGTGACTGAATAATAATAATAATAATAATAATAATAATAATAATAATAATAATAATAATAATAATAATTTATTTAATCTGGCAGAGCTAAGGCCACTTGGCCTTGTCTTCCGCCCGGCCAGACTCTAATTCTGACTGAATACAATAGGCTTACAGTAGACTAAATGACGACGGTATGGCGAAAATGATACAATGGTAAATTGATAATAGCAGCAGAGAAGGTGTATTCAGAAGAAAACGTTTTTCCTTAATAAAATCTACAGAGAAACAGAAACAGTCAGCTAGACACGATGGTGTTTCCTCGGAAAAACTTTCTCCTACGACCTACCGTCCTGCAAGACAATCGAAATATTTTCACTGAGATCAAAGTTTAGCTCTCGCTTCAATTTATTGTGGTCTAAACAACAAAGTTTTAATTTCAAACGAAGGCAGTGCATTACTAATAGGTTTTTACAATTCAGGACAAACAATTATTTGTGTATTATTTTACAAATGTGATCAATTCTCTGTCCGGAGGAAAGAACGGTAAACTGGAGCGTTCCAAGATCAAGCGCTGCAAAAGCATTTAGACAAAAGAGAAATTTATTGCGTATAGGAGGAGAAAGCTACAGGAAAAGCAACGTCAGAATTTATATAAGAATCTAATTTATTTACTATTGTTAGTGTTAGATACAAGATATCGACAATTGGTGAGAATAACACGTCGAAAGTGAAAGAAAATATTGTGAGGAAGAAGGAAACAGAATAATAATTACGATAACAACAATAGTAAAAACAATAACAACAATCTACGAGAAAATATAGGCCTATTGCTGTCAAACAGTTTAGACACTGGAATGATTTATTTGTCTGGAGATGTTGGGAGAACTAAAACTACTCAAGGTTGCCTTCCAGGAATTCCGGATGTTAAAATGCGGCGAAGAATATACCAAGCCACTAAGGCCCAATTGTACAAAATTCCCTGACTAAAGATCAACTTTGATCGAAGATCGGAAAGTGAACCAAGTTCAGACACTTCTTCTATTGTATGAAACTTTTCTGCTATCAAATTATCTTGGTTCAAATGCAATCTAAGTTCACGTGAAAAGGAATTGGCAACATCGCATAAACAGGTGAAGTATGTGATGTACAGGTTTGTTCAGTGTTGCCAATCTAGCGACTTTAACTCTTTTTCAACGACAATTTCTTTTAACTTTTATATTGCTTAAATAGAGATTTAGCGATCTTTTTAGCACCCCATAGTGACAAAATTTAATCTTTCTTTGTTGATAATGAGAAATTTAGCAACTTTCCAACTACTTTTTGGCGACTTTCCTACACTCTGTTGGAGACACTGGTTTGTTTTGTGCATTGTAAATAATGACGGACAATAAGAAGAAGGTTGACTGTTCTCCAAATTGTTATCATGTTATGGTGTTTGATACTGTTAAACATAATAAAGTTTTATAAAACGACAATTTTCGTTTAGTAATACAGTTAATTGAACATTTATGAATGTACCTATCATATCCATTAATAATTAATGGTTGTTATAAACATAATATAATTATAGGTTATGTTATTTGATACTGCTGAACACGACAAAGCCTTATAAATTATAAGAATTTTGTGTATTAAGGCAAGAAATTGAAAAAAATATATATATATAACTATACCTTCCATATCTATTAATATTAATGATAATAATTGATATTTTATTTGCATAATCTGTCACTTGTATATTTCAAACAGAAAATAAATAACTGAACTTGGATCATCTAACTTAATCAGAGACATTTCAGTCAAAGTTGACTTTAGTTTAAGACAAATTAATCTCAGATTAGACTTCATACAACACAAAATTTCATGTTCAGCTAGAACTAGGATCAATTTAACCTCTGATCTAAGATTAAATGGTTTATACAATCGGCCCTAAAACTGATAGAAATTTAAATTGAAAGATACCGGCTGTCGGAAGCAAACGGCAGAAACTCAGGAAGAAAACTTTCTTACTTACTTACTTACTCGCTTTTAAGGAACCTGGAGGTTCATTGCCGCCCTCACATAAGCCCGCCGTTGGTCCCTATCCTGAGCAAGATTAATCCAGTCTCTACCATCATATCCCACCTCCCTCAAATCCATTTTAATATTATCTTCCCATCTACGTCTCGGCCTCCCCAAAGGTCTTTTTCCCGCCGGCCTCCCAACTAACACTCTATATGCATTTCTGGATTCGCCCATACGTGCCACATGCCTTGCCCATCTCAAACGTCTGGATTTAATGTTCCTAATCCTAATGGAGCTACCCTCCATATCTGGAAGCCGTCTCTTCTATCCGCATCCTGAGGACGCGCCATGCCGTGGTGATAGGGACCCACAATACATAGCTAGAAAACTTTCTACAAGTACGATGAAAGAGTAATTGAACGGAGAAAAATTCTCTCCGGCGCCGGGATTTGAACCCGGGTTTTCAGCTCTACGTGCTGATGCTTTATCCACTAAGCCACACCGGATACAACTCCGACGCCGGTTAGAATCGTCTCAGATTAAGCTCCAATTCTTGGGTTCCCTCTAGTGGCCGCCCTCTGCACTATGTCATAGATGTCTATGTACTTCGGTACATTAAAATAATATATATGATATGCGTAAATCACTTCGTGATTTAAGACGGCGCTTATTCCGTCGGATCCCGGCCAACTAGTCACTCACACCGAGTGCACCTCAGCACATGTGTGGACTTCGGTCCTGCGTTCATAGACATCTATGACATAGTGCAGAGGGCGGCCACTAGAGGGAACCCAAGAATTGGAGCTTAATCTGAGACGATTCTAACCGGCGTCGGAGTTGTATCCGGTGTGGCTTAGTGGATAAAGCATCAGCACGTAGAGCTGAAAACCCGGGTTCAAATCCCGGCGCCGGAGAGAATTTTTCTCCGTTCCATTACTCTTTCATCGTATGATGACGCAGAATATCTGCATGGAAATATCATATGTACTTCGGTACATTAAAATAATATATATATATATATATATTTCTACAAGTAACAAAACACTAACGACTTCTTAGACACAAACGCATTAAAGTTATGAACGCCAACACTGCTCGAATATTGGTGCAAAGTTTCGAAAGGTCTCCGTTGGCAAAATTAAACTAGAGGCAAACAAAAAGACCATGCAGAACAAATGCGTGTAGTCGACCGATTACAGTGAACTGGCCGGACACTACCACATGCCTGTGTACATGTTTTGGCGCGGTACTGTACTGAGCACGCATGGGTGAAACCTGTGCAGCGTGGTGGTTGTAAGAGGAGTCCTGTTAGCGTTACATCTGCAGGATTTAGAGCACATCCTCACGGCCGGACATTAAACTCTCTATAACAAGGCCGCCACTACGTAAAATCAAACAAATGCTAGTGCCCATACGCGTGGTGTACTTCGTGGCGATTTTGATACATCAAGAAGTGAGGTGAGCTGTGGGTGGATATTAACATTCCTCTGCTTACAAAGACTGCACCCGCCCTTCCCGCCCCCAATCCTAGAGGGAGCTTTGAGGTTTCTTAGTCTTGAAATCAGCATATGGAAACGCTAACGCCTGTGTTTGACTAAAAATCCACCTAAGCCATGTTCGATACCTGAGCCCCATTCCACTACGGTATGGCATAATACATTATAAGTTAATTCACATGTCATTTTGTACAAACATATGGTGTACAGTTGTACTTCATTACCTAATACTTACAAATTACAAGTGAAATTGCCACTCTTCTCTTCCACAAATGTATTAGTATTAATGTACAAGGACATCATTTTATTTTTACTTCAATTTTTATTGTACCCGAGTTTTGGAATGTACTTCACTCCCACCCCTTCTACTAGTAAACTTCCAACCGTTCACGACACAGAGCCGAGTTACTGAGTATAGTACGTTTCAGAAATATGTTCGCGTTTTCCAGTGACGAAAGAGCTTTCAATATTGAATCATATTTTCGTACGGGTACTGTCGTCCGTTTCCCTATGTCGCATCCCGGTTTCCCCCACCTGCTTCTGTTCGCCCCTTTGTAAAGTCTAGTAGCTGGGCTATCTTAGCTCTTTTCTGAAAACATTAATTTCTGTTAGGAATTGGACGTCTACGTAATATTATTAAAGTGTTTAAAATAACTTAAATAAAAAGGCCTCCTTAAGTAAAATAAAAGGGCCTCCTTAAGTAATTAACTGTCACGTGATGTCCCCCCCCCTTTCTACAACCCTGCGACAAAACCACTTGAACGGACAGTAGATAGCATTTCTGAGTGATTTTATCTTTTCGGATCGGGCAGAAGTGAAGATTGAATTTACAGTACGTTTTTATTTTTTTTATTTTATTGGGTTATTTTACGACGCTGTATCAACATCTAGGTTATTTAGCGTCTGAATGATATGAAGGTGATAATGCCGGTGAAATGAGTCCGGGGTCCAGCACCGAAAGTTACCCAGCATTTGCTCGTATTGGGTTGAGGGAAAACCCCGGAAAAACCTCAACCAGGTAACTTGCCCCGACCGGGATTCGAACCCGGGCCACCTGGTTTCGCAGCCAGACGAGCTGACCGTTACTCCACAGGTGTGGACTTTACAGTACGTAAGGAACTCTTTTATAGAGTAGGTACAGAATTATTTCAACATGAGTTACTCGTACGAAGGACGAAACTGGTAATTGGAATTAGGTACAATAGTCTATAGTGCGATAATATGGACAAAAGAACTGAAGCATGTATAAAAATGAACGGCCACCATTTTCTAATATGTGTTTAAATATTCATATTATGATTATTTTTCAATTTAACTTCATTCTCTATATACTTCGCTAATGTGCTGTAACAGTACAATATACACTGCATACTTAACACTTCCGAATGGATAGCTCAATTCGTGTGTAAAACACTAAGTGTTAATACAGTACTGTATTTTGATTAAATAAAAACGTAATGAAAATTATCAAACTCAAAATTGCGATATTTCCTAGTTTACATAAATGGATGAACTACTTTTCTTCCCTCCTATACCTAGTAAAGTGATTTGTATTTTACGCCAGTATCATCGAACTCCGTCGTGGAAAGGGTAGCAAACGGTGTTTCCTGTTTCAATCGTTAGTAGAAAGGTATAGCCAGGTTAATATTAAAAATGTTAGTAAAAATAAAATGATGTCCCTGTATAACTTACGCTGTATATATGATTGTACAGTTGTCTCTGCCAAGAAAAGGAGTCTGATATTGCTAATACAAGAGTCCTATCTTTAAACAATTTTATTAGTGTTATATAAACATAAAATGTATTAAATAAGCGCCTATCACCAGTGAAACTGAAGGTGATGAGAATTAAAGTCACAGTTTATAAACAAATAAATTTCAGATTTAAAACATGACATATTTGAGTGCAATGAACATTCAGGTTAACTGCTACAGAAGTAGACGAACAGAAAGATTGTTGTAAGTTAACCAAAGTTACTACTACTGCAATTAATTAATTCATAGATTTCTGCCCAAGCGCAGGTTTTTCAGTGAAAACTCAGCATTCTCCAATCTTTCCTGTTTTTTCTTTCCTCTTAGTCACAGCATAAGATCTATATATCTTAATGTTGTCTATTATCTGGTACCTTCTTATGCCTCGAAGTTTTCTCCTGTTCACCATTCCTTCCAGCAGATCCTTCAACAGACAGTTTCTTCTCAGCCAGTGACCCAGCCAATTCATTTTTCTCTTACTGATCAGTTTCAGCATCATTCTTCCCTCACCCACTGTTTCTAGCACAGTTTAATTTCTTACTCTGTCCATTTCCCAAGCTCCATTCTTCTCGATATCTACATTTCAAATGCTTCTACTCGCTTCTCTTCACTTCGTCTTAATGTCCATCTTTCTGCCCCATACAATGTCTCACTCCACATAAAGCACTTCACCACTCTCTTCCCTAGTTCTTTTTTCCAGAGGTCCGCAGAAGATGCTCCTTTTTCTATTAAAAGCACCCTTTGACATTGCTATCCTTTAGTCTTTCCTTTCATGTTATTGCTTATAGCATACATCCCAAGTACATGGAGCTGTCCACTTGCTCTAATGCCCCATTTGGAATTCGCTCGTTTACCTTCTTAACCATGGACTTCATCATAAAGGGTGCGTCAGAAAGAACGGATGGATTTCAAACTATCGATACGCAACGAGGAGAGAGATATAGTGAGGGGGACCACGACTGTTGGGTCAGCCATAGAATGCAGTTTCAGTTGAGAATATGGTGTTGGTCTGGTGTACAACGTGCTTTCATCGTAGAGACATTTTTGAAAAATGAAGAGTCTGTGATCGCCACTCAGGACTCATTTCGACATCGGATGTCACGCTAGGATTTCAACTCGGAATACAATTTTGCGGTGGGTGGCTTCATTTCGTATCACAGGTTCAACATTAAAGAAGAAATCACCTGGACGAAATTCTATTGCACTGAGATTGTCCGAGGCTACGGTAAGATCTCGCGCCCTGCGACTTCTTTCTTTGGGACCATTTGAAGGCGTAAGTTTGTAAACATCGATCACATACACTGGACGAACTGAAGACGGCGATTCGTGAAGAAATCGTGGCAATTGCACCAGCTATGACTGTGAAAGTGATGGCGAACATCAGAAAACGCCTCGATGCCTGTATTGAAAGCCAAGGACATCATATGGATAATGTTGTTTTCCATAAATAAACTGCATGTATTGGTGAATATGTTGATAACAATACATTTTTGATTTGATGAATCTTTACAATTTTCTTGCCATGTGAAATCTGACGCACCCTGTATTATAACCTATATCATTAAAGTGCTACTATGGAACAAAAATAAGTTATTTTTCAGGCTTTAGATTATGCTGACCACTGGGTTATTGAGTCCCGCTACAAACAGTATATATTCACATTACTCACAGATGTGACGACGAAAGGTATATCCCAAATTTTGCAGTCAAATGATGACAAGGACTATGATGGAGGTTCTCACTTCATAGCAAGTTTAGGAATTACGCCTATGATTGAAAGCTATCTGTAAATGCAGTGTCAAATGAAATGGAGTATTAAGTTTCGAAGTTCCGTTTGATACAAAGAAAATTGAATTATAATCCTTAAAAACCACATTTCAACTTTCTCAATATACGTATGTATCTATAGAATTTTCCTGACATAAAAAAATTCCACTGATGACAATAAGCTCAACTCGAAGACTCCGATGACTTGGTTCTAATCACATGGGACAATGTACAGCACACAGTTGCTATGGCAACAGCATCGACTTCTTTGTCAGTTCGTAAGTCACGTATTTCTCGCAAAGACAAACAATACTGGAGATGTGCAGCATGTCGTATTACGTACAATTTTAAAACATGTCTCTCTTATTTATACAACTAAAAGAATGAACTTGCGATTTCCTAAAAACAGCATATTTCCAAGAAGCGCTGAAATCCTTTTTAATGGATATTCAGATAGATGCTCTTACGTACCACAGCCGTTTGACAGACTACTGATATTCAGCGATGCTTCATGAAGACATACATTGATTCCGTGACTGCATATGAAGGCCCCCATACATGCATCCGAAATTTGTATCGAGTATCAAGTGTCACATAAGTTACACATTGAGACGGAACCATTCAAGCATCAGCGCGAAACAGAAATGCTACCTCCGTCCTTTATGGTAGCTGCAATAGTATTGTCGCAAGTTATAAAGGAAAAAAAAAATCACCGAAAAAGAACATTAACGATGCAGTGATTATTTTTTATTGGGTTATTTTACAACGCTGTATCAACATCTAGGTTATTTAGCGTCTGAATGAAATTAAGGTGATAATGCCGGTGAAATGAGTCCGGGGTCCAGCACCGTAAGTTACCCAGCATTTGCTCGTATTGGGTTGAGGGAAAACCCCGGAAAAAACCTCAACCAGGTAACTTGTCCCGACCGGGATTCGAACCCGGGCCACCTGGTATGCAGTGATTACGCGAGAGGAATAAGTATACGGTTCTTTATTTACTTCGGGATTTAAAAGTCAACGAACCAAATGACTCCAAAGGACTCCAAATGCTGGTTGTAAAGGAAGAAACCTTGATGATGATGATGATGATGATGATGATGATGATGATGATGATGATGATGATGATGATGATGATGATGATGAAACTCAAGAAGCACAACAAGCCTATAGAATTTGTAGCAGCCATTTTATCTGTACAGTAGAGCGTCTCGTTTAGGCACAGTGGAAACGTAAACAAAGTGAAGGTAACGTGTGGGAGAGGACGAGCCATACGATAAACACGAGGGATGCACAAGGTTTTAGTTACAAGTAACATTTATGACAGAGCATTAATTGAAATTATATTTTCTAAAAACACAAAACAAAAATAACACAAATCGCATAACGTTATCATATACACCTTTTAACAAACAAGAAACTGTAGCGTTGAAATAATTCAATATAACAAATCAAATTTGCTACTTATACAGGGACATCATTATATTTTCACTAACATTTTTAATATTAACTTGCCTATACCTCTGGATCAACGCCGTTTGCTACCCAATTCCACGACTGGAGTTCGATGATACTGGCGTAATATACAAACAAATCACTTTACTAGGTATAGGAGGGAAGAAAAGAAGTTCATCCATTTACGTAAACTAGGAAATATCGCGCTTTTGGTTTAATCATTTTCATTAGTTTTTGTTTAATCAAAATACAGTGCAGTATTAACAATGAGTGTTTTTACTCACGAACTGAGCTGTCCATGTGGAGGTATTCATTATGCATTATACTGTCTACAGCACATTAAAGTACAATATAGAGAATGAAGTTAAATTGAAAAATAATCATAATATGGATATTTAAACACATTTTTTTTTAAATGATGGTCGTTCATTTCGACACAGGCTTCAGTTCTAATGTGCATATTATCGCACTATAGACTATTGTACTTAATTCCAATTACCAGTTTCGTTCTTCGTACTAGTAACTCATGTTGAAATAATATTGTACCTACTCTATAAAAGAGTGCCTTACGTACTGTAAATTCAATCTTCACTTCTGCCCGATCCGAAAAGATAAAATTACTCCGTCCAAGTGGTTATGTCGTAGGGTCGTAGAAAGGAGGGAAATCACGTGACAGTTAATTACTTAACGAAGCCGTTTTATTTAAGTTATTTTAAACAGTTGTATAATATTACGTAGACGTCCAATTCCTAACAGAAATTAATGTTCTCAGAAAAGAGCTAAGACAGCCCAGCCACTAGCTGGCGAATAAAAGCTGGTGGGGGAAACCGGGATACGACGTAGGCAAATGGACGACAGTACCTTTGCCAAAATGATTCAGTATTGAAAGCTCTTTCGTCACTGGAAAACGCGAACATATTTTTGGAACGTACTGTTTACTATGAGCGTAAGGCTACTATGACTGTATATGCGGTCTTGGATCTGTGTGGAGGACGGCTGAACTTCGTTAGTAGAGGGGGTGGGAGTGAAGTACATTCAAAAACTCAGGTACAATACAAATTGAAGTAAAAATAAAATGATGTCCCTGTATGATGTTGCTTTCAAGCAGCATTTTTACGGTAATGAATTTTTCTCTGTATGACTAACTTAATATCACCGTCTTCTGTGGCTGAATTAACAAAACTACAGTAAATTGGTCTGAAGTGACAACACTATTTCCTAAACGTAATTATCCCTTCTCAAAATTCAATTTATTCAGGAACTATACCTGACCACTTCAGACAAATATACTATAGTTCTGTTAATTCGGCCACAGAAGACGGTGGTATTATGTTAGCCATACAGAGAATGAAATTTATCACAGTAAAAAATGCAACATCATATAAGTAGCAAAATATGATTTGTTATATTGAATTATTTCAACGTTACAATTGCTTGTGTGTTAAAATGTGAATATGATAACGTTATGCAATTTGTGTTCTTTTATTTTGTGTGTTTTTGCAAAATATAATTTCAATTAATGCTCCGCCATAAATGTTGTAGCTAAAACCTTGTCCATCCCTCGTGTTTATCGTACGGCTCGTCCTCTCTCCACACGTTACCTGTACTTTACGTTTTCACTGTGCCTAAACGAGACGTTCTACTGTACTTGTAATTTTTCTCAAATCTTTTTGTATTTGTATTATTATTTTTTTGTATTTCTATTATTTTGTACTTTTATGTCTTTATGTTACTTTTTTAATTTCTGGTGGTATGATAAAGAAGGCCTGATGGCTTTAACACCACCCGGTCAATGATACACAAAATGATTTCTAGTTAGCCCTTAAATTAGCAAAACTTTATTTTTCACACTAGTTTATTAAACCGTGGCGGACTGTAAAGAAAACAACTATCGCGCTAGAGGGATCATAACAAAACAATTTCTGTCATTCTGTCATAAATTTGGAGTCCCAACAAAAGCAACAAGGAAACAACAATTAAGGAAATTTCTATTATAGCCTTGGATTAATATTCTGGGGTAACTCGTCTGAAGCTAAACACGTTTTTGTTTTACAAAAGAAAGCTATAAGAATAATGGCCGGTGTGCATAAAAGGACCTCATGTAAAAATATTTTCCGAAACTTAGAAATCTTGACTTTACCTTGTGAATACATTCTTTCCCTAATGATGCTGTATATTAAGAACCAAGATAAATTCAGTACTAATCAAGACATTCATCATTTTAATACAAGACATAAATCAGATCTTCATCTACCCTCTGTTAGTCTAAGCTGTTTTAAAAAAGGAGTTCGCTATTCATGTATAACAGTCTTCAATGCACTGCCTAATTATCTTAAAGATTTGAAGAACAACGAGAAAAGGTTCAGAAAATAATTAATCAAATTTCTACATACTCATACCTTCTACACAATTGATGAATTGTTTATGCTTGTGAATTGAATTATTCTACTTAAATGACATGTACAATTTTATATAGCTCAACTAAAATATGTTTTTATATTGACTTAATCTGTTTACTATGTATTGTATTTTTGTTTAGCATAACTGATGAATTCTATGTACTGTAAATTGAATAGTATACTGTATAGGTCAACTGATGAATTGTTTAAGCTTATAAATTGAATTAATCTACTTCATATGCATTGTATAGCTTAACGAAAATAAGTTTGTACATTGAACTAATTTGATTGTATATGTTTGTATAGTTTGGCTGATGAATTGTATATGTTCTTAAAATGATTACTAGTCTGTGTAGCTCTACTGATGAATTGTATATAGACCTACTGTAAATTGAATGGTAATATGTATAGCTCAACTGATGAATTGTTTATGATTATAAATTGAATTAATCTACTTGATATTAATTGCACAAATTTGTATAGCTTAATGAAAGTATGCTACTTTGTATTGTATATATTTGTATAGTTTTGGCCGATGAATTGTATATGCTTTAAATTGAATAGTAATCTATATAGCTCTACTGATAAATTGTTTGTGTTTGTAATTTGAAGTAGTTTGCATGATATGTATTATCAATTTCTGTATATCACAACTGGTTGAATTGTTTATGCCTTAAATTTAATTAAATTGTTTTGTATTATAATATAGCTCAACTTATGAATGATCGTTTGCGTTTGTAAATTTAATAATCTGATTGGCTATGTATTGTATACTTTTAGTAGAGCCATCGATGTAGCTCAGTCGGCAGACTCGCTGGGCTGCTGATCCGGAGCTGCGTTCGGGCTTGGGTTGGATCTCCCTTTGGACTTTGGTTTCTTCGGAGGTTTTCCACAGCCGTGGGACTGAAGCCGGATGGTCTATGGCGAGTCCTTGGCATCAACCCCTTTGATTTGATTACCCCTTTGTTTTGATTACCTGGTTGGGTTTTTCCGAGGTTTCCCCCATCGAAAAGGCAAATGCCGGGTAATATTTTGGCGAATCCTCGGACCTCATCTCATCTCACTACATCTCGCCAAAATGTAAAAAAATTGTACAAAATTGTAAAAATTGTAGAAAATTACTAAATTGTAAAACTACAAAAATTTGTAAAAATTGTAATTGTAATATTGTAAAATGTTGACATGTTCCACATCTTAAAGCTTCATTGCTCATGTAAGATTTATGGAATAAAATAAATGAATGAATGGAATGAATGAATGAATGAATGAATGAATGAATGAATGAATGAATGAATGAATGAATGAATGAATGAATGAAGAGTTCTCTGCAGATTTTACGGCGACATTTGTATTTCAATTCAAATTACAGTTGAATTTTCTCAGTCTATTTTTTATCTGTATTTTTTTTATAAATTTTCATTATGTGAAATATTATCTACTGCAAATTTTAGTTTCTTGTAAACAAATTTCTTGTAAATGTTAAATGTTAGTCTACTGTTTAACATTCTTTGTTTTTGGCAACCTCACCAAGGTGAGGAAGATTGAAATTTTAAAATTTAGCATTGTCAAATTTTGGTTACATTTAATTTTCCAACCAACTTTTTTTATATTGTTCTATTAAAATTATAGCATATAGCCTATTAACCTGTTGTATCCTATAGGACACTTTGTGAATTTAAGGGCTAATAGTCGTGTTTTCAATCAGTTGTTTAACCACGTTGTATTAACTGTGTCGTTATTTAAGTTATATTTAATGTCCCTGGAATTATAGTCCCGTCGTTCTAATTTCCGGCAGCCAATCGCGTTGCAGGTCGGTTACATTCAAACGTGTGCGTCTTGTGATTCGCTGAGGAAAACGTTATTCATTTCTTAAGGTTCGATAAATACTTAATATAATCGCCCACCATTTTGGCTCTTTCGTTGGCGTTCGCAGAAAGCACACGAGGACGTTATTTGCCGCTCAATTATTTGCTGAATTACAGTGCGTTTGATTTATTATCATAGGAGCTACCACATGATAATGTTTAACGGTGTGGCAAATAGATTCCTCGTATGGTAGCTCGGCAACGAAAGAACAAAAATGGCGAACGATACTACCTACCTAGACTTTATAGAGCTTTCACTTTCTAAGTCGAAAGCAAAGAGGAGGAGTCACGCCGGGAATAACAGCGTCGCGACTATAGTGACAGCGATGTGTTACTTTGACGACATGTCAGTCGATTTTCAAAAGGATTACCTGACATGTGCCTTGCAGTGGGGAAAAACCTAGCGAAAAACCCAATCAGATAATATAGATTCAGCCCAGCGTAGCATCAGATGAGGGGCGCAACTCAGCGACCTCTATACGACGCCACTGGTAAAAATTGAGTTTGGTGGTGACCCTCCCAATCGCCGGTGATACAGGTTTGCTCCTCGACGTCCCCTCTTCCAGAGGTATCAGTAACATCGGAGTAACTCGATGCCGGTTGGCGCGCGGCTGCCGTGAAGCCCCAGAAGATTCTTCATTCCCCGTTCATTCTGACCGCAGAATGGCGCAAAAAAGAGCGCGGGAGTGAGTTGTGCGTACGTGCAGGCGTCTCCGTCTTGTTTATGGCGCAATCCCAATTATGCACTCCAACGGTCTCCATGGCAGCGCAGGCACAAGTCGCGACTCTCGATTTATGACAAAGTTCTTCAGGAACGAACAGATCGGAAGGGACTAGACAACGGTTAGGCATAACATACGGCCAGGCAAATTAAATCCAAATGTGATGCATGCATACAATTACAAACAACCGTCCACATATCCATTATTGTGGTGCTACATTTTTTGGGGTTTTGCAGAGATACAGAATCATCGAACATTTCAGAGCAATGTCTCGCCTCGTTAGGAAATCAGAGAGGAAAATCTATCTGTTAGATCCTACCCCTGACAACGAGCGATTCATCAGGACTAGTATTTATACATCTAACACTCGGAGACGTCCACCGCTGTGGAGTAACGGTTAGCATGCCTGGCCGTGAAACGAGAGGGCCCGGGTTAAAATCCTGGTTGGGACAAGTTGTTTGGTTGAGGTTTTTTTCCAGGGTTTTTCCTCAACGCATTATAGTCGCGACGCTGTTATTCCCGGCGTGACTCCTCCTCTTTGCTTTCGACTTAGAAAGTGAAAGCTCTATAAAGTCTAGGTAGGTAGTATCGTTCGCCATTTTTGTTCTTTCGTTGCCGAGCTACCACACGAGGAATCTATTTGCCGCACGGTTAAACATTATCATGTCGTAGCTCCTATGATAATAAATCAAACGCACTAAAATTCAGCAAATAATTGAGCGGCAAATAACGTCTTCGTATGCTTTCTGCGAACGCCAACGAAAGAGCCAAAATGGCGGGCGATTATATTAAGTATTTATCGAGCCTTAAGAAATGAATAACGTCTTCCTCAGCGAATCACAAGACGCACACGTTTAAAAGTAGCCGACCTGCAACGCGATTGGCTGCCGGAAATTAGAGCGACGGGAGCATATGCTGGGTAACTTTCGGCGCTGGACCCTGGACTCATTTCGCTGGTGTTATCACCTTCATATCATTCAGACGTTAGATAACCATAGCAAGTGATAAAGAGTCGTAAAATAACGAATTAAAAAAAACACTCCAAGAACAAACGTTTCACGTTAAAAAATGTGTGTTGGACAACAGAAGCGATAATACTGGGACCTATCGCTGGAAAAAATAAAGTATGCTAGACGAGTTAAGAAGCGCTACTGATTAATTTTCGACATTATGTCAGCTATTTTAGCGGCCAGAAAAATAAAAAACTACAGGAAAAAAGAGTTAGTCTTTTATAATCATAATAACTACAATGTGGTCTTTAATATTTAAGGGATTAGGTACAGTTTACAACAGTAAAATTTTTGGAAATATTCAACATTTTTTTCCTCCATTACTGTATCTTGTTCAATAATGGAAATTAGTAAATGTAAAATACTGTCCTTCTGCTATATGAAAAAATATTTTTACGATTTAAAAATTATTTATATATATATATATATATATATATATATAGTTTTTTTTTTTTTCAAAATTAAAAAGTTGGCAGTTCACTGTGCAGTGATGAAGCGTTTCCCTCATAACTCATAAACTTGTTAACTTTTTTATGTTCTCTCGCTTTTATTTTATTGATGAAAGTCATGTTTACAATATCATGCTCTTTCAACTACATTCCTTAATAAATAATATATATACTTTTTATTTTGTGTTAGAAGAAAATACTGAAAAAATTATTTTTCTAAATTATGATTTATTTAACAACGCTCGCAACTGCAGCGTCGCCGGTGTGCCGGAATTTTGTCCCGCTGGAGTTCTTTTACACGCCAGTAAATCTACTGACATAAGCCTGTCGCATTTAAACACACTTAAATGTCATCGACCTCGTCCGGGATCGAACCCGCAACCTCGAGCATAGAAGGCCAGCGCTATACCAACTACGCTACCGAAAGCGATGAAAACACTGATATTTGACCATTTCTAAAATGAATTTATTTTTTATCAGACAATCTATCGAAGGTAGAGAAGTGATCTTGCAGCATATTGTAGATATGACATGCATAAATACATACAAAGAATTTCATCACAGAAGGTTGGATAGTTTTTGAGTTATGTGGGAAACGCTTTATCACTGCACAGTGAACTGAATTTTGAAGAAAAAAATGTAAATATTTTTTTTTAAATTATAAAAATATTTTTTTCATATAGCAGAAGGACAGTGTTTTACACATATTAATTTTTATTATTGCACAAGGTACAGTAATTGAGGGAAAAAATGTTGAATATTTCCAAAATTTTACTGCTGTAAGCTGTACCTAACCCCTTAGCTTGTTGAGAATCAAGAAATGATTATGTGGAACTATTGCAGCATTAGAACTACTACACCCCTTTTCATGCGAATTGGTTCATAGAGGGTAAGACTTTTAGGCGCCCAGAATAACATGATCCATTCACTCTTAAGCAACGATGCGTAGTTGTACTGTTCAGACAAGTCGCTGTTAGTGTTGTAATTTAAACACTACATGCATTCAGACAAAATATTTCAGCCACGAAGAAGACAAGACGTATGAACTAGAGATGAACAAAACTAACTCCCGCTCTCGCTCGCTGTGTTCGTTGCATTTGTCTTTCGAGTCTCGTCTCGTCATTCTCGTGCGCTTCGGATCTCGCTCATCATTCTCTAAATAGCATTTGGTCGGCGTGGAAAGATTTCGTAACTTTGAATAACATACATCATTGAAATAAATAACATTATAAATGTTTAAATGGGATAAAAAGACAAAACAGAACAGTATCTTAGTTATCAACATGTTCTGGTTCTATTATATGATATTACCTATGGTTATATAAATAGATTAAAAAACCAATTCTCAAATAAATTGCATTTCTAAGAAACATAAAACATAACGTTAATATCTCTTTACTTGAGATTGCACACTTGATCTCAAACATATGAAAAGAAAATTCCTAGCCTTTTAAAGGGGCATAGTAATTAAATAAAAGACTGGAGGAAGGATTATTATACACTGAAAGGTAGAGATGATGTTTCAAATAGCTTACTTGATTGTTTATACATATATAACAGTTTCCAAAGTAGATAAAAGTTTAGTGGCGATTCAAGGCTGTTTGACGTTCGGGACTTTGGGAGTGATCAATCTCGACGTCTCGAAACACTCATAAGCAGTCTTTGCGTCAGATGCGACGTGTACAACATTGTCGTGCGGGTTTTCGGCTTTGCGGGCGCTGTTAGTCTCGCTCTCTTGATCGTTGTTCATCTCTAGTATGAACTATAAAATAGTTGCGTGAAAAGCAAGGTTCCAAGATCAATTCTGAAACGTTTGAGGTTTCTGCTCCTATGTCCCAGTGCAATACACCCAAAAATGTTGCAAAACGCTGAATACAGTGAACATTTCACATTATGTAACTAATCATCTATCATTAATCTATCACACATATTTTATATAGATATCGACTAAATGTATATGCCATTATGATGATGATAACAAGAATAATAATTATTGTTATTATTACCACCATAAGGTCATGTTCAAGGACTGGACCCTTCGTTGTGTTCTCTTCTCAGTCTTTCGTAAAATTGTAACGATCAGCGAAACTTCCTGGTCACGTGGCACAAGGTCGCTGTTTAACATGACGTAAGTTATTGCTTCTTGTGGAATGCCGCGTCGTGATGGCTGCATTTACGGAAATCCTGCCGGTTAAGAGCCTACAATAAGTGCGATACCACGAATACAGTATGAAAATATTTTGCATGTTTATAAAACGTTCTTTCAAGGTTACGCTGCAACATGATTCTCTATTATTCACGCAGCTCTAAAAGGCATAAAGAAGCATGGGATTGCAGGTAAGGAAATAACGTGACCTTCCAGACACTCGTTCTATAAAAGGTTTACAAACACACCTCTCCAATTATGAGGTATAGGAATTCACACGAAGATTCTTTGGCTGTGCAGATCTGATAAAATGGAAAGCCACATATTGCAGCGTTTGAAGATCGTAACTAAAAATACTCGTCTTCGAGAAATGAAAGAATAGTAATATACGTTACAAGAGCGGTATGTTGACGTTTTCATGTTCGAGGTAAAGATTGAAAAAGCGAAACGTAGTTGAGCTTTTTTAATTTCCGAGAACATGAAAACAAACATACCGCTCGTGTATCGTACATTATTTTGTGCGAAGATCGTTTATTACATACCTGAAAGACGAATTTCTAATTAGTTGCAATGAAATCTCCATCTTGGTTTCTGTTTAATGACGGCAACTTCGGAAAACCAAAATATCTTTCTTCAACATTGTTGCTATAAAATGTTTTCTGTGTTTACTATACTCCAGCAGGCCCTGATATACGTGTGACTTTTTTTTCCCCCAGTCTATAAATGCGAACTTAAAACAAATGGTAAGGTTATGTATTGATTTATTTTTCATTTTAATATTTTAACAATATTATTTATATAACATATTGCAGTAATAACATCGGCATCTGGAATCTTGTTGATTTTTTCACGGCTTCCTTAATGTTACTTGTATCAGGAATGCAATAAGTTTCGTGGAGTAGTAGACTTTACTTAATTTTTGCAAATATTTAAAAACAATAATTAACATTGCAATTTAGGTGAAATTGCAGTGGTAAGTTTCCAATTTATAATTATTACTACGTTAAACGTCTCTAAAAATAATATGTTAAAAGCCTAAAGCAGTAAAATGAATGTCGCGCTTAAGCGGTAAGAAGAGGGAAATTGTTATGTGTGTTACGTTGGGAATACTGGATGTGGTATTTCACACTTACCGCGTATTGGTTCTGTGCGGAAAACAAGCAAATACGCACGATCTCGCACAAAACAAAAACTTCCTTGCTCTATCAAAGTTTACCTATCACGATTTGAATGCATGGACAGGAATCAGACAATCGGCGAAGCAAGCAGCTGTTTTACCGATATCAAAGTGCACCATTCGCCTGAAGACTGGGCACGCAATGTGCCGAGACTGTCTAAGTTATTTCGAGAACTTCCTATATACATTTAACTTATAAGATCCCTGCTGGCATTTCCTCCGCCACTTGTCTCACTGGCGGTGTTTCACCTCCTGACATTTCTTTATCCGCTTCGAGTATCACCAAGCCCAATTTAAGACTGTCTCCCCCCGCGCGCCATTACAACGTCGCTCGAAAGGTGGAAATAAATTCTGACATTTACAGCCCCCCCATGTCTCGCGGCGGGAAGCCCGAGTTCGATTCCTAACGCGTGGTCGCTGGGAGAAAATCGCAACCACCTTCACGTACTCCATACTTATAACCTGGTCAGTGCCGGGTGACGTAGATTAAGTTGTTATTTTAACGCAACAGTTCGAAGTCAATTCCTTGAAAGTAATAGTAGTGATGAGATAAACTGCTCTTTTGTGATCACTGTTCGATCTGTGATTGCTCATTTATGTTCACGGTGAACTTAGACAGCGTAATAGTGATAAACAGTGATTGAACTGCAAACTTGTTCGAGGTGAACACTGAACAGTCCATTCTTCCCCGTTCATCAGAGCGCCTCACTGCGATGTTTCAATGCTCTCGATATCTCGCACATGATAGGAGAGGCCGAGAAAATGTTGAGGTTATGTGAAGTCAA
Source organism: Periplaneta americana (assembly GCA_025594305.2). Taxonomy (NCBI): domain Eukaryota; kingdom Metazoa; phylum Arthropoda; class Insecta; order Blattodea; family Blattidae; genus Periplaneta; species Periplaneta americana. The sequence continues at coordinate 6,794,480 of JAJSOF020000011.1, read as the reverse complement.
ATGTAAGCATGATACTGAGGAGTAAACACAGGGGTTTCATCATTTTTAAAACAGATTAAAGATTTTTAAATGTTTGTATTTATTTAGGCCTATATATTTATTCAATCATTTATTTAATCTAACTCTATAAATAAACTGAATATTTGTCGTCTGGCTACCAATATAATGATTATCCATTTGATCTTGTCCAGTACTCCTGAAGTGAAATATGTAGGAAAAAAGGAAAATTAGTAATTTTGACACAATTCACACATCACTCAGAAGAAAAATGAAACATTGTTATTTTTTAAATCATTGTCAAATTTTATAAAATTTTGTTATTATTGTAATTTTACTAGTTGAATAATGTAGCCAATTAATAACGTCACTACTTAAAATAATGGAATCAATTAAACAATGTAAAAACCTGCCAGATTATCGGGTGTCAGCTGACAATAGTATATTTTCCGGCTTTAAGAAATTGAAATCTGCCAGGATCAGCCTGAAATCTACTCAGTTGGCTACCTGAATGTATTGTTAAAATCGGGCGCTCACAGTTCCCAGTGTTGTCACTAGGTAGCATACAGACTGACTCTGGCAGTATAAGAACAGCAGCGCGGAGCAAGCAGTGATAAAAGGACAAGAACTGTCTCAGCTGGTGAGCAGTTTAGCCCTCGAACTGTGATCACTGTTTAAAGAGCTGTTTAATCACAGATGTGATCGTTATTTTGTCGGTCACCGTAATAAAATCACAGGTCAATGATTTTCTGCTCATCACTTAGTAATAGGTTCCAAATAACAGTTCCGAAATAACAGTAACATATGTAACTACACAGGTGCACAGTAGTTATCTTGGAACATGTACGTATGACTAGTATCTGATGGAACAGTAATATTTTGAAACAGGTTCCTACTACTACCAGTATGTAATGTAACAGTAGTATTTAGGATGCTAAATGATCACATAGCCCTACTTCCCTGGTTGCCATGTGATACAGTATGATATCATAATGACCGAGATGTGAATTCGTGAAAAATAATTTTTTTCTAATGCCGAATTTAATTCGCAGATTAGGTTTTTTGAAGCAGGAAATGTAAATTGGTCACGAAATCGAAGTGGATCCCAATGGTAAATAAAGCCCAATCTATTCTTTCTCTCCTGCTCAGCTGAAGTTCACAATTTCTCCAAAAATTAGTAAATAAAAGCTATAATCATTTCAGCCGTGCTAAAATTCGTATTAATACCGCCATGAAGAGTAATAATATCATCCTAATGAAATAGGAAAATTTACATTTGTATTTTTGTACAGTAGTGGCAAAAAAACCGGACCGACGGAATAATCAAAGCCCCCAGAAATGAGTCACTGCGCATGCCACGCCCGCATTCACAAGATAGCGAGTAATCTATTGAAATTGTTGTAGTTTCGACTGCTGACGTAGCCCATTTCGAAAGCTATTAGAAAATAAGCTGGTAACATTCATGTTCTGCGAATAACAAGTTAATTAAGTAGTAAAATATCGCTGCAATCGAAAAGTATTGCAAATAAATTTGAATACGGAACAAAAAAAAGTTTCCTTCCCAAGCAGGATTCGAACCACGAAAGTCTTAGTTACCAGTCTATCGTGCTGTCACTGTGAACAAGGCTCTGAAATCAGCTACAAGGGTCTGTCCGGTTTTTTTTTGCCACTACTGTAAAAAAAAAAAAAAAAAAAAAAACTCAACAATAGTCATGTTTCAACAGAATTCAGTTTAATTTCAGGAAAAATGTAAAATATTTGCAAATAAAACCTTCTTCTTCTTCTTCTTCTTCTTCTTCTTCTTCAACTTCCTTAGTATACCACTATCGTGGTGTTAGGGGATTTCCTCGGATCCATCTAGTATAACTATATTGTACTCTCTATTTAACTGGCTCCATGTCTTTCCTCTCTTAGATGCTGTTCGTTTTATTTCTTCTTCCCATGTTGTCCTTGGTCTTCCTACTGGATTTCTTCCTACGGGTCTTGCTCCCATGAACTGGCGTACTTTCCTATCTACATCCATCCTTTTAACGTGTCCAAACCATGCCAGCTGTTTATCTTCTATTGTCTTTTGAATTGATTGTATTCTTAAATCTTCTCTTATCCTTTCATTTCTTACTCTATCTTCTTCTTTGCAATTCTTCTCAAACTTTTCATTTGCATTGCATTTATAATACTTGTATCATTGTGTAAATAAAACATAGGCTAACCTACATATTTTCATTTCCCTTGATAAAATTCACAATGCACTTAATAGACTCTAATATCTAGGTATCTATAGTACAACTGGCTCTGATCGATTACCACGCTATATTTTGGTCAAAGAGTACAGCTACAGCAATATTATTATAATTATTCTGTGCTTTTCGAATTTGTTTCTTGTGGTTACAAGGCAACCATCATCATAAAATGACAATCGATATGAACAGCTGTTAGAAGGGCGGCCATTCTTTTCTCTAGATATATACAACGCTTGAACAAGGGGTTTCGTGTTTTATGCTAATTTGTAACTTTAAACATAAAATTACAAAGTAAATTTGACAATTTCTATAGTTATAACGGATATAACAATACATATTTTATGGTATATGAATCTGACATATCCCTTCCGTATAGACAGACATTGTTTCTAACATGTTCAAAATGAATCTTCTTCCAGTATATTTCACCATTAACGGTGTGACAAGGTTGGGTTTAAGTTTTCTCACAACACAGCATTCTACACATTTCCAGCGCATTTCAATGTGCTAGTAGCTGATTTATTTCTACAGTGAATGTTTTATTACAGTCATTCTCAGCTACAACACCAATATATACACTCTGGTCGGATTTCTAACACTGTAGTTTTAAAACAAACATAAGAGTTCGTGATAAATTATGTAGAAAGGGTTCCAACACTCAAAACTGGAGACGAATTATCTGAAATTTGGCTACACTGCTAGGCCACGAAATGAATCGAAGCTTGACATGAATTAGAAGCTATCTCACGATCCACATTTGTGTGTGTGTGGGATCCTTCCTGCATAACTCCGTCCAATTAAGCACCGGCATTAATTACCACAAGAGTGCCCGGGAAGATGAGCTCAATCCTTGGGATTAAAAGGCAAAACACAGTCCGACAGTCAAAGGCGCTTACAGCAAATGCCAAACCACTTTCTTCCTGGAGAAGCATACTAATGTGAGAACACATCAATATAGCTGAAATGTCGCAGAAAATCTAGCTGTAATGGTAGCAACACGAGTTTTATTCTCGAAGGAAAAATGTACCTTCTATCCATTGTGACCAAATGTATTCTTTCCCTTATGTGTTTACAACAGATGAATACAAGGTGTTTCAAAAGTGAAATCAATGATTTAAGATGAAAGTACAAACTAAACCAAGTAACTTAAAAAAATGCTCCTAGAATAAGAAACGAAGCTGTATTGGAAAGAGTGGATGAAGAAATGATGACGCTGAAACTGATCAGTAGACTTCGGATTTTAGGTTAAAACCTATTTTAATCCTTAAAATATAAGTTCATAAAAGCTTGCAACTGCACGTTTCATATAAAACTATGCCTAAAATTTGTATTTTAATAGCACCTAAAAATTCCTATTTTGGCGTCAAAGCCTATTTTGACCTATTAAGTATGTTTTATCTCTAATAGGTTAAAAACCTATTCTTATTTCGAAAATTTGTATTTTAAATTCCAAATGTGTTCTTGGTTCTGTTGGAAATAAAGTAGGTACGGGATAAACTGGAGCAAATTCTGCAGAGAAATGTAGGTCTGAAGGACTTGCGTACTGCTTCAGATATCCTAGCAGGGAAGAACACGGATTTACAATGCAACATTCCTGTCCCTCTAGTGTCAAAATTGAAATATGCTCCTGTTACTTCAGTGGATGTGGAGCGTTCATTTTCAGCATACAAATTTGTGTTGAGTGACAGACGGCATTGCTTTTTAATAGAAAATTTAGAAAAAGCATTAGTAATTTATTGTGAAGCTAATTATAGACATTAACGGACAAGGCTTGGTAAAAATTGATTATATTTGACTTGTTTGTCTACTGAATTTGTCTAAAACTTATTTTTCACATTTAATTGTTTAGTTTATGTAGGCTTATAACTAGTTAGATTCTTGTATTTGTTGTACTTGTACTTTTAGTAGTAGTGGTGGTAACGGTGTATAAGCATTTAATAGTACATTATGCAACGAGCCTATAATGAAGGTAATTAAGAAGTGAGTATGGATATTTATGAAACGAGCGCAAGTGAGTTTCATAATTTTCATACGAGCTTCTTAATTACCATTATAGGCGAGTTTCATACGACTTTTTATGCTCGACCATATTTTTAACTTGATATTATTAATTTTCTTTGTATCTGACCTTGGCCAATGTCCCGTATGTTGTGAGATGTGCGCAGACGCGAAAGTATTGATTTTTTCCGAGGAACAGATGTTCACATTGACCTTGCTAGGCCATACCTACAGAGATAACATTGAAATTAAATTAGACATTGAAAAACGAGATGACAAATTGAATTTATTTGAATATTATTTAAAATTAACGCGAATTATTATAGTAACAGAACATAACCTTCTGCGACAGTATTGAATTTCCAGCCTCCGTGACTTTTCGCTAATTCTCTTTCGATTGCATATCCGAGAATAATCGATACTTGCGGTTTTATAACGGTAGAAAGCTGACCTGTCATTGGCTGAACAGTTGTAACCTGAGTCGTCATTGGCTGAAAGACCTGACCTTTAATGAGCAGGTGTACTTTAATGACATGCATTAAAGATCTGCTACCAGGTGTATAATTACTACATTTCGGCATGGTCGAGCATAAAATTATTAAATTATAGAAATGAATTCCTGAAGACTTCGAACATGTTTTCAAAGAAAACATTATTTTTTGTTAGTCTATTTTCAGTTCTTTAGAGATTATTTCTTACACTTTTAAGCTTATTTTAGGCACCTAAAATTACATTTTAACGACCTAAAATCCGTTCCCTGCTGATCAGAAAGAGGAAAATGAATTGGCTTGGTCACTGGTTGGGAAGAAACTGTCTTCTGAAGGATGCACTGGAAGGAATGGTGAACGGGAGAAGAGTTCGGGGAAGAAGAAGATATCAGATGATAGACGACATTAAGATAGGCTATATGGTCATATGAGGAGACAGAGGGGAAGGCAGAAAATAGGAAAGACTGGAGAATGCTGGGTTTGCAGTGAAAGACCTGCCCTTGGGTAGAACACTATGAATTAATGAGTATCGATTTTATTAAAATCCAATTGGCTCTAACCATAAAGAATGTAATTTCAATACCAAACAAGGGAATTTTTAACCATTGTAATAAATATTATAAATTTTTGTTGCCACAAAATAGAAAACAGATTAAAAGCAAGTGAGTAAGAACTAAAACTCAATGTTGAGAGTTCAAAATGAGAAACCATGTGTGCAGGTATTTTTAAGGTAATTTAAACTAGATATTTGTCTACAGAGTCCCGAGCCGTGGCGTCGTGGTCTAAGGCTGCCTATGACTCGCGTTACGGAATGCGCGCTGGTTCGAGTCACGGAATGCGCGCTGGTTCGAGTCCTCATGGGGGAAGAAATTTTCTCATGAAATTTCGGCCAGTGTATGGGACCGGTGCTCACCCAGCATCGTGATGCACTTGGGGAGCTCCGATAGGTAGCGAAATCCGGTTGCGAAAGCCAGCTATAACGGCTGGGGGGATCATCGTGCTAACCACACGATACCTCCATTCTGGTTGAATGATCGCTTCGGCATGTGGGCGTGAGGCCAGCAGCCGGCTGGTCGGTCTGGACCCTTCATGGGCTGTAGCGCCACGGATTTGTCTACAGAAGACACTAAAACCCATTTTTATAAAATTGCTGTTTGGTCTGCTATTGCATATCTCCGTGCATAGGCCTATATCTTTCAATATATCATTCTGTTCCATGTCATAGGCTAACTTAACTTATGTGTGGCTAGTTTATTTTGGACCGAAATGTCATTATAACACGGCTTTAATGAATCATTTATTATCATTTCGATGACCTTCGGAGTTTTGAAGAACAAATTACGACCGTAATCCAATGTACTTACATAACCCTGTTCTCAAAATGTATCCGGGACTTATTTATAGATATAATAATATGCATTATTGATAGGAAATTCTTTCGCAATCTTAAAAAAATAGAGCATTTACTGCACGATATAACTTCCCATTCTTTGTGTAACAAATCATCAAATCGCTGGGGAGAGAGGGCTTCCCTCTCCCTTTCATGCGAAGGGTCTAATTGAGTTGATTGCTAGGTAGGTAACCTACGTCACATCTTTTCTTATATTTAGCCTTAATTACTTCATAAGTTCCTGTAACTTATGTAAATTGTACAGTAGTAAGATTTCTGGCCGGATAATTGTGGGTAGGTCTACATGCAAGCTAAAGCACTCTTCACGTAACTGCCGGACACTAAGACGCAAAGCGAAGGAATGTAAACGTCATAAAACTGACAAATTCTGTAAATAATGAGTATTCATAATAATGAAAACTGTCAGAGTCGACCGCTGTGGAGTAACGGTTAGCGTATCTGACTGTGAAACAAGCGGCTCCATGGCTCGTATCATAAAAGTTAAATCTCCCCAGTTGCAATAACTCTTCTCAAGTATAATTTTTTTTATTTAACACATGCCACATTTACAATCTGTCTACAAGAGACGATAAGTAAATATTATAAAGAATATGACATGAGTGGAGATGTTATCTCATGACAACACTCCAAAAGAAAAATAACAATGTTTCAAATAGCTGTATTAAAAATGAATGGAAGGTCAAGAGGATGGGTCCTTTTAAGTCTTCTTATTGTTTCACTATTATCCAGAAAATTTAATGCATGATGATTGGGATGTTGATTTAATCGGTGCAGGTATTTTTTTCTGAATTTAGAGATTTCTTCTTTCACAGTGGATATGTTGAGGTCACGATGAATGACATCATTACGGACATACCATGGTGCAGTGACAATGGAACGTAAAGTTTTGGACTGATACCTCTGCAGTATTTCAATGTTTGAGTTGCTAGCAGTTCCCCACAGTTGGATGCCGTATGTCCAGATTGGTTTTAGTATGACTTTATAAACAAGAAGTTTATTTTCTAATGACAGTTTTGATTTAGGTGCCAATAACCAATAGATTTTAGATGTTTTAAAATTTAATTCTTTACGTTTAGTTTCAATATGTTTACGCCATGTTAACCGGCGATCTAAATGCATACCTAAATATTTAACATCGTCTGCTTCTGGAAGTTCTTCGTTGTAAAGTGTTACAGGAGGACAGTTTTCAATTCTGGTTCCGAAAGTAACATGAACTGATTTGTTTTCACTCGCTTGTATTCTCCATTTAGTTAGCCAGTCTTCTGTTTCTTTCAATTCATTCTGCAGGTTTTCAGATGCTGTTGATGGATCTTCATGTGAAGCAAGAATAGCAGTAATACAATATTACGTTTCAAAATGGGCCGTCTATGCTTATCTGATTTTATGAAATACTAATTATAACATGAACGTTTTCGGCACCAGTGTGCCATTTTCAAATGTATAGAAGATGCTGCCTAGTTACATTGTCAAATAGATACACGTAAAACATGATCATTATGTGTGTAAAAACTTATAGTGTATACTCTTAAATTATAACATGAAATACAAAACCCTTACATATAGTTAATTAAAACAAACACTTAAAAACAGTAAATTAAAATATTGTTTTGCTATTATAATGTCCATCGTTATGTGATGAACGTTGTGGTTAACTTGACGTTGTAACTGTATCAAATGGAGTGATCCATTTTTATATTAAAAAACGTTGTTTAGTTGCACTATGATATAAAATATTAAAATGTTAATTAAACTGTGGAAGATAAGCACAGACGGCCCATTTTGAAACTTAATATTGTATTATAACTTGCTTATCGGAACAACTCATAACAAAATGAAATTGAAAGAATAGCAGTGTCATCAGCGAAAGTAGCCACCAATACTTTATTAGAAATTGAGAAATCAGCTGTATAAATTTTATATAGTATAGGGCCTAAGACTGAACCTTGAGGTACACCTGAATTTATATCATGGAATGAGGAAAATTGTTCTACGAACTTTACTTGAAAAATTCTCGATGCTAAGTACGATTGAAGTAATACATAATAGGGTTGCGGAAACATGACTTTCAGTTTGTAAAGTAGACCAAGATGCCAAACTTTATCGAAGGCTTGTTGAATAGGCTATCTAAAAATACAGCAGAGCAATATTTTTTTGTTTCTATGGCATCAAGTATAATTCTGAGAAATGTCTTCCAACGTCTATGCTATACTGTCGCTGACAGTGCAACATCGTCGTTAAATAAACTCATTAAAATATTTCCGTACAAGATACAACCGCTTTAAAGTTAAAACTACAGGTCGTGGTGTGATCAACTTTAGACACGTATCCAAATTACCCCTGGAGGCTGAATGAAGCACGTAACGCTCTGATAATAGCCGTCCGTAGATCGAAGTCTGCGGCCTGTCTCTCAGGAACCAGAAAATAGACCACGCTTGCGGGCTAAATAGAGTCGGGAGGTCCCACAGCTGCAGGATGTAATCCAAGCCAGATATCGGAATTCGTGATAAAGCGTTCTTCTCATCATCGAACGGTGCTCGCTTATTCATTGTTCCTAATATGAGGCCGTAGTGGGGCTATTAATAACCAGATGCACCCACAGCTATGAAGTGCAGCAGGAGCACTGACCTAATTCCCGACCTCACTTCCTCCGGTAGATACGCGCCATGGAGGATGTGGACTGGACCGCTCCCAATCCAACACCAATCAAATTATTCTCTTTACTTCAGTGGCGGCTTTACCATGTGGGGGAGGGGGAGTTGCAGATCTCCAAGGGATGAGTTCTGACGAACATGAGTATTGTATTTATTTGCAAAAAATTATCTTAGCATTTATGTTATTGATTACATGAGTCATTCCAACACTTCAATTAGAAATCAAAAACGTTATTCTCAATTGGCATAATTAGAGTTCCCAAAAGTAATCTCAAGTAGCCTTCGACACACATCTGAAAGCCGACGGATGCCATCCACAGAGTCATTTTGATCTAGATTTCTAATTGACTGATATAGCCTACAGCTGTTATAACAGCCCATTTCTGAAGTTTAACCCTTTCAGTGGTTCTTTCATCTTAGGGAAAATGTTGTAATTGAACTCACATAAGAAGAATACAAAGGATGCCCTAGAATTCCCAGCCAAGGGGACCGATACGTGAGTTTTCTAAATTTTCAAAATATACACTTTTTCCTTTTTTCTCTGGAAATAACAGACATTTGAATGTAAATTCCTTGTAAATTTACTATAAAGTTTGGAAGTAAACCCCGAAAAAACGCTTATATGATCATGTCTCGTGACCAGAATATTCTACGAAATAGAAATATAAAAATTGGAGATATATCCTTCGAAGAGGTGGAAAAATTCAAATATCTTGGAGCAACAGTAAGCAACATAAAGTGACACTCGGAAGGAAATTAAACGCAGAATAAATATAGGAAATGCCTGTTATTATTCGGTTAAGAAGCTTTTGTCATCTAGTCTGCTGTAAAAAAATCTGAAAGTTAGAATTTATAAAACAGTTATATTACCCGTTGTTCTGTATGGTTGTGAAACTTGGACTCTCACTCTTTAGAGAGGAACAGAGATTAAGCGTGTTTGAGAATAAGATTCTTAGGAATATATTTGGGGCTAAAAGGGATGAAGTTACAGGAGAATGGAGAAAGTTACACAACGCAGAAATGCACGCATTGTATTCTTCACCTGACATAATTTGGGACATTAAATCCAGACGTTTTAGATGGGCAGGGCATGTAGCACGTATGGGCGAATCCAGAAATGCATATAGAGTGTTAGTTAGGAGGCTGGAGGGAAAAAGACCTTTGGAGAGGCCTAGACGTAGATGGGAGGATAATATTAAAATGGATTTGAGGGAGCTGGCATATGATGATAGAGACTGGATTAATCTTGCTCAGGATAGGGACCGATGGCGGGCTTATGAGAGGGCGGCAATGAACCTCCGGGTTCCTTAAAAGCCTTTGTAAGTAAGAGTAAATAGATATTGAAAAGTAAATTGAAAATCAAAGCGTTTGATCACAATAAACATCTTAATTGTGCATAAAGATAAAAAGTAGAACAACATTGCATTAAAGACAAGTATCTCTCCATATGGGTATAACAAACATAGGGTTATGGGAGAATTTCTCATTTTCTTGTATAAAGAACAAGAAGGAAAATAAATTATATTATATCTAAAAATTACTATCAGTAACGATATAAGAGTAATGGAACGGAGAAAAATTCTCTCCGGCGCTGGGATTTGAACCCGTGTTTTCAGCTCTACGTGCTGATGCTTTATCCAATAAGCCACACCGGATACCACCCCGGCGTCGGACAGAATCGTCTCAGATTAAGCTCCAACTCTTGGGTTCCCTCTAGTGGTCGCCCTTTGCACTACGTCATAGATACTATCAGTAAGTTTATTTTACATGAAAAATTAGTTAATGAAATGTTATTATTATAAATTTAATCAATAAAATTATTTCTGGAATATAAGTTTTTCACCTACATTATATGAAACTAGGAATAAATGAAGATATCGTCATTCTCAAATGTCATACAAAATTTTGTAGCTGTAACAATGCGTTTTTTTTTAATATTGATACTTTAATATAACGTTTTTTTTAATTCCTGTACAAATTTGTATCTCCGACTTAAGATTTTTATTGTGAAGAAACTATTTAACCAATTTCAATGCACCTTTTAATATTTATTCGCTCTACTATGGTAAATTCACATGAAGCATTTCATGCAGATATCTTTGATATTTCCAGAGTAAAAAATAAATAAAAAGCAAAAAACCCACGTCAGTGGACAATCACGTGACGAGATCCATCATGAAGTACAATGGAATGGGCATTTAAAATATTTCGGCACTCCCTGTCGCACTGCTGGTCGTAAATGATGTTCTACGCGCATTTCAATTGCAACAGAATGAGTGGTTATTACATACACCTTCATAATCATAAATAAATATTTTCGAGATGGTCCTACTCTTGTCTACACTATTTTGGCATTAAATCGTTGCAGGTACATTATCGTAATCACTACATACAGAGAGATTAATATCTTATTGACAGATAACACATATCAGGCACCACTCCATCTCATAGGTACTACCAGCCTTACATTAGTCACTGCTAGGAGAGCTGTTTCCACTAATTTTCGGATGACCTACGTTGTATAAAAGGATTTCTGTTAGCAGTGTTTAAATTTCCGCGACTCTCTGAAATCGTGTTTCACGTACTCCATATACCAAATAAATCCACTTCCCTCCTTGGAGCTGCCAGTACCAGTTTTTACGAAAATACATAAAAACTGTCCTTCTGTTTCCCTCCGTACTGGTCGTAACAGAATGCAGCTTTAAACCAATACGGACACTACAAAATCTGCAGTATCTTTTTTACTTCTGACCCTCCCAACAATAACAGATAACCTACGAATTACAACCCATTATTTTGTACACGCCCACTTTTGCATGACTACTTCTGGTGCGAAAGTGAATAAGCCGCACTGATTGGTTATCACCTTATGCTCTGTCCAATAGAATATAAGAAAATAAGAACACACAAAAGGTGAACAACGAACAAAATGCAATTCTTGCACCTACTCACCTCAGACGTGCATCCCCCACTACGCTTCACCAATCAACATCACTGTCACTATCAATTGACCAATCGGTATCATTTCCACTTGCAATAGGGCCGGGAGGAAGGGATATTAATACTGTACAATATTCACCACTGTGTTACTAGTGGTAGGGGAACATCACACCATACTAATTCTAGCGCATGCGCAGTGCCAATGTATTTCGTTCCTGGTTCATGTGAAATAATATTGTAAATATTCAATTCATTCAACTTTAATTTGTACAGTAGGCCTATACGCATTCAATTAATGTCTAACAGGTGTGGAAGATGATGCTTTCCTTTGAAGAGATAAGATAATAGTTCCTTTATTGACAGGACTTCTCAGATGCTGCTCCAATCACAAAGAGTGGTAACATATGTCTGCCAATGCTGAGTTAGCATCTTTAATGACACGCCGATATCAACTCCACGTGGAGCATAAAACAACATTATCTCATCTTGACTACACTGATGACAAAAAGGGTTAATAATTTTAAATTTAACTAAAAGTCATATCGAAGCTTAAAGCTTCTTCACTGTGGATGGTGGAGGTATAGAAATAAATGTAATGATGTATGTATAAAAATAATTGAAACTATTAGGGATAATATTTACAACGAAAATGTGAGAACACAGCTTGATATTACAGGTATTTATGCGTGCAAAAGCGATATATCTAAAACAAATTCTACCACTAGGGTATTAATTGAACGATATTACTATATCCATTTGTCACCCTCATGGACCTGACAATTGTGGGCCTCCATCGTCTGTGAAAGGGATAACTTCACTTTTACAATGGAAGAGTGGTTTATTTTCCGTCTAAATTTATGTGGTCCTTTGATGTCTATGCGGTACCGTGCGTCGTCCTGACAACATAAGCATAGAGGACTGTAATATGTACGAGTACCTATCTAATGTCTCATTTAAAACAATATAAAGCCACTATACCGTAGGCCTAAATGGTGAATAGGAAAAAAATGTAAATAATAATAATAATCATAATAATAATACGACAGCAGAGTCGCCTTAATCATTTTATACATATCTTTGTTTCTTTCAATTGAAGTTCGGTCATTAAACTTCTGCTAGTAACGTAAACAGAAGTGCCTTCAGTTCACTTAGATGTGCGGCAAAAATATCCACATACTGTAATTAAATTTGCCAGACCTTGGCCTATACCAGGGCTGGGCACCGGGAGCGACCCCAAACTCTAAACGGGGAGGCTTAATATTCATCCGTAACGGCATCAACGCTGCGCGGTGTTCAGCGGGGAAGAAAGGGGTTGAAAAGAAGTCATATGGTTTCCCTGTGAGAGAGCAGAATTCGCTCTTGGTGCCCAGCCCTGGCCTACACGCTTGTCCGTGCCACTTCTACGACGATAATCTTACGGAGAACTGAGATTAATTATAAGAGAAACATTTTTAGGATCTACGATGGAAGGGAAAGAAATTTCAACGAACGAATTTGGTATCTACTATTTTATCTCAATGGTATATGTGAAAAAGAGGTGATGCGCAATCTTGAATCAGAAAGGATGCGATCTTAAACACATGCGAGTGGATTCACGTGTCACCAGGTCCACAATGTGGCAAATTAACAGGTGGTTCACTGCATGTGAACAACTGAGGCTTTTCACAACAGAAACATTGAGACAAGTTGCATATGATATGATATGATATGATATGATATGATATGATATGATATGATATGATATGATATGATATGATATGATATGATATGATATGATATGATATATGATATGATATGATATGATATGATATGATATGATATGATATATGATATGATATATGATATGATATGATATGATATGATATGATATGATATGATATGATATGATATGATATGATATATGATACAAAATATGACAGTTGGTGCACCACCACACCCATAGAATCTCAGGCTTCACTCCGACAGTTGCCCACCGACCACGAGCCACGGTATCTCCGAGGTTTTGGCAGGTGCTCAACGCCTTCGAGTCTCGTCTCGTCGAGACGTCTCGCCTATAGTTCAAAGTCATTAGCGCTCCACACTGTCTTGTCGCGCAGCGTCTTCATTTCGCGCAGTCTCCGGGACTTCGCTCCATTCCGTAACGCCGTAATTCAAGTATGCCCAAAATAAATACTGATTTATGTAATACGTACGAGTACGCTCACGTGCAGACCGAGGTCAGTTCGAACTTGTCCAACATTGCCTCGTTATGGTGACGTGTTATGAAACTATACCTTCCAGCTAATCTCTAGAGACCACGTCGATGTCAGCATACCTACTTAAAAGCTGAACCAAATCTAACATTTACTAGTAGCTTGACTTCCTTATCATATGGTTAGAACTTAAAATAGCACAAAGGACACTGCTTATGACAATACACGGGGAAAACAAAATCACAGCAGAGGGATGGCTATATATACCTTTACCACTACGGGAGTAAACACTGATTCACTCTGCATGGTTAACTGTTGTCTTGTCTTGTGTTCATAAGATTATTGCATGTGCCATTTAATTCTGGTCAAGTAGGCTAACGTAAATAATATTATTGAAATATGGAATGCGCATTAAGAACATAACACGAACTATTATTTGCCTAATATTAAATTATTACTGCATAAGAAGAAAAACAGCTACCAGACACAAAAGGGCCATTCATTTCAAGCAACTTGCTTATCATTTTCACAATAACGTAGCTCTAAAAGCAAGCTTCGGTGGACATTCATTCCCTATCTCAAAATGCTTGCCTAAATGCCTTGCCTTACAATCCCATGAAGGTTTTTGTACAATGCTTTTTGAAAAACACTGTATATCTACAATTCTACGAAGGTTGCTACAATTCCACGAAGGTTGCTCTGTAGCCCTATACCTACAACCTCACGAAGGTTTCTACAATATTTTTTGAAAAACCTTGCATAGGCCTACCTACAACCTTACGAAGGTTTCTACAATATTTTTTTGAAAAACCTTGCATAGGCCTACCTACAACCTTACGAAGGTTTCTACAATATTTTTTTGAAAAACCTTGCATAGGCCTACCTACAACCTTACGAAGGTTTCTACAATATTTTTTTAAAAAAACCATGTATACCTACAAATCCACGGGGTTTCTACAATATTTTTTTGAAAAAAAAAAAATGCTGTATAGGTCTATAACCCCACGAAGATTTCTGAAATATTAAAAAAAAACTATATATCTACAACTCCACGAAGGTTTGTACACTATTTTTTTAAAACCCTGTATACCTACAGCCCCACAGTATTTTTGAAACACCCTATATACCCACAACTCCACGAAGGTTTCTACAATATTGTTTTTAAAACCATGTAAACCTACAACCCCTCAAAGGTTTCTATAATGTTTTTGAAAAACGCTGTATACCTACCTCACAAAGTTTTCTACAATATTAAAAAAAAAATCCTGTATACCTACAACCCCACGAAGGTTCCTAAAATATTTTTGAAAAACTTTGTATACCTCAACCCCACGAAGATTTTCACAATACTTTTGAAAAACCCTATATACCTAGAATCTCACGAAGGTTTCTACGAAATTAAAAAAAAACCTGTATATACAACACCACGAAGGTTTCTACGATTAAAAAAAACTGTATATCTACAACCCCACGAAGATTTTTACAATATTTTTGAAAACCTATGTACATCTACAGCCTCACGAAGGTTTCTATGAAATTAAAAAAAAAAAAAACTTGTATACATACAACGGCACGAAAGTTTCTACTATCTTTTTGAAAAACCGTGTATACCTACAATCCCACGAAGGTTTCTACAATATTTCTGAAAAATCTCGTATACCTACAACATGATGAAGGTTTCTACAATATTTTATAAAAACCCTGTATACCTACAGCCTCACGAAGGTTTCTACAAAATTAAAAAAAAAAACTGTATACATACAACCCTACGAAGGTTTCTACGATCTTTTTGAAAACCCCTATATATACCTACAACCCCACGAAGGTTTCTACAATATTTCTGAAAAACCTTGTATAGCTACAACCTCACGAAGGTTTCTTCAATATTTTTTTAAAAAACCTTGTGTACTTACAACCTCACGAATGTTTCTAGAATATTTTTAAAAAATCCTTTGTGTTTACAATCACACCAAGGTTTCTACAATATTTTTTAAAAACCTTATATATCCTGAAAAACGCTGTATACCTACAGACCAATAACAGTTTCATTTATCAAGATTGCATTCAAGGGTTTCGAATAAGTTAGGCCTACGTCTAAGCACTACGCGTGACTATGTGCGTTAATTAAATATGTTACAGGTTCGCGAACATACTATTTCCTTAAGCATGAAGGATGAGGGCGCCTCGGTCCCCTGACAGCCTCCGCTTATTATCCCGTCACCGAAACTCAATAATTAATAGTGACAAGAACAGCACTTGACTCGTAAGAGACATGACCTCTTCATCGTAACGTAATAGTACACAGCACGCAATGCTGCAGTGGTCAATGTACGCATTGGGTTAAAATCGATCTTCCGCAAGTTGCGAAGCCTCATTACCTAACACAGAGGCCCCTTCCGGCTCGTGGTGACATCGCAGTATTTCGAGCGAGTTCTTTCTGTATTTCCCAGTCACGAAGGGTGAGAATGGAAAAACTAATTCACTATGCAATATAATATACTACAGATATTATTTTGTATTACGTATATTAGTAATATTATTATTATTATTAATAATATTATTATTAGATTTATATACCTTCACATAACACTACACTATACACTTTATCTTTCACAGTGTCACTCGCTAAAACTTGGATTTTCCTCCCCCTCCTTATCAGAGATTGCTAGGAGCTGTCAAAAAAAATAGAAATTCATCTATTCAAACATTAAATGTAAGAAATGTGATTTGTGTATTCATGCTTTTATCACATTTCTCCTTAAAATTTTACTATTTGTTTGCAATTACTAGCCTCCATAGGTCTAGCTAATTACTGAATTTTATATAGGCCTACTACTTAATGTAGCTTAAATTTTTCGGTTAAACGCTTTCCTTGAATCTTTTTATGCCATTACTAGCCGTACCCGTGCGCTCCGCTGCACCCGTTAGAAATAAATATGAAGTAATTACATAATTAAAATAGGACATTTGACCCAGGGAACATTCGTGTTTGATAGAAGGATAAATCGTTTAATATGTTACTTAATTTAAATTGTGTTTAAATAAATAAAATGCGATCATTTCGGTCCAGAGAGCACTCATTTGGTGCAATGACAATTCCTTTAACATGTTTCTTAATTGTCATTACATGGAACTATAGTTTAATGAACATTGACATCATTTAGATTTAATGTGTATACTTTATTTTACTTGCCCTATATGTTTCCATTGAATTATGGTAATAACTTAATTTTAACCCTTCTTTTCTACGTATTCAGTAAATGGCGTTTGGCCCACTATGGTTCTGAACCCTTCAAATAACTTAAATTATATAATATAATATTACATATATTGTAATATGTCACATATTATATTATATTATATTATATTATATTATATTATATTATATTACATTACATTATATCATATCAGAAGTTACTATAATAACATTATAGCATTATGTCCATCTAGAGAAACTACACTTTCCAATGGTGAAATAGTAATTAATTATACAAATCGGTTAATTTAGCTTCCGATATTACTTCATACAAACACAGAAACATTCTCTGTAGGCTATCTTTCATAGCTTTCGATTGTTGCTCTCCAAGGCCCCTTATATACGAAGTCATTTGTTTTTTATTTCATTATACGGCCTTAGATGGCAGTTATTTTAATTTTAAAACTTATTTAACTCATTAAATATCAGTCCTATCAAAATTTTGTATAGAATAAAACTTATCGCAAATTATTTTTAAAGAAACGGTTCTTATGTAACATTTTTCACAAAAATCAATAATAAGCGAGATATTTCGATTTATTTAATTCAGGCCCCCTTATAACTCCCCTTTTAAATAATGTATTTTGAATGCCATATAGACTAAAATCTAAGTTACAACGAACTTAATTTATATTCCAATTTTCATCGAAATCCGTTCAGCCAGTATCGCGTAAAAAGGTAACAAACATACAGACAGACAGACAGACAGACAGACATACAAACAAAAATTTCAAAAAAGCGATTTTCGGTTTCAGGTTGGTGAATTATATATGTTAGGACCAATTATTTTTGGAAAATCGAGAATTACTAGAAAAATTTCGGCTACAGATTTATTATTAGTATAGCTTGTCTCGTAACAATATTACGATACAATTTTGAGAAATGCCTTTACAAAATCGAAGAAAAGTTTGAAAAACGAGCAGAGTGAATTTTTCAATTTCCGAGATTTTGTAATGAACTTCACAAACGTGTATTGAACAACATTTTTTGCACGATCATATTTTTTTTAAACTGCAAATACAATATATTTTGCTTCCAAAATTTAGAGCAATATTATTCCAAAGCCTTCGCAAAACTGCACTGTAATGGTAACTAAGTAACAGTAAGTGCACTGTAATGGGTTCTATTTCAGTATAGTTTTATGTTGTGAAGAAAGATTTCTCTAGCAACAAATTTCTGTGTGGGAATTCTAATTTACAAGCCCAAAAAACAATAGCAGTAAATACAGCAAAAAAAAAAAACACGATAATACAAAAAATAATTTTACAGTATCTATTTTAGTTTATTACATTAAATTTTATATCATTTGTAATACTAGTTCTGGTTAAGTGGAAGAGAAGCCCTGAAGACCTTAACTGTACCAGAAAAATAAATAAATAGCCTAAATCTAAATCCATAAATCATTTTCCGCTTCTTTCCTTTCTTATTGCGTTCTTGATTTGTCCTGACGTAGGTCGTAGAATACATCTAATTAGAACGGGCACCCATTCCGGGATCCGTGATGAAACAAGAAAATAAGAGAATTTCAAATGCTCACTGTAACAACACTATGAGCCAGAGTCCAATGCTGTTTATTAGTAGTTAGGCCATGAAGCAATGTAACTTGTGCGACCACGCCTAAAGACGTCACCTGCTCGCATGAGTGCGTATAAAATTAGTCTTGCAGCGCGGCCTCT
Organism: Periplaneta americana; assembly: GCA_025594305.2. Classification (NCBI taxonomy): domain Eukaryota; kingdom Metazoa; phylum Arthropoda; class Insecta; order Blattodea; family Blattidae; genus Periplaneta; species Periplaneta americana. The sequence continues at coordinate 6,775,631 of JAJSOF020000011.1, read as the reverse complement.
CTTAGTGATATCTCGGCATCCACCACTCGCTTGATTTGTAATCACGAGTTCTGCGATATTAAACTGATAATAGACACATGCGATAAACATTGAGTGAATCATAGTTAAAAATCTGTTGTGAGGTGGGACAAATTCTGGAATTCCGCTTGATATGAAGAGATAGGATATTACGATACAAGGTTGGGAAGTGTTTTTTTTAACAAAATCCGAGATTTTGTAATGCACTTCACAGACGTGTAATTGTACATTTTTTTTGCACGATCATATGTTTACAATTTCAAATACAATATATTTTGCATTGAACATTTAGAGCAATATTATTCCAAAGCCTTCGCAACACTGCACTGTAATGGTAACTAAGTAACAATAAATGCACTGTAATGGATCTATTTCAGTATAGTTTTATGTTATGAAGAAGGTTTCCCTAGCAACAAGTTTGTGTAGAAATTCTAACTTTCAAGGCCTAACAAAGGCCGTAAATACAGCACAAAAAAAAACACGATCGTACAAATCATTTATTGAATGCTCTTCATTAATTACTTGTCTTATTATAGACCCATCCTCTCCATTTGTAAACCGATACAAAAATAAACATTCAAACCAATACAAATATAGTTTCGTTCTCGAAACTGAGTGAGATATTCTACGTGCCGAAGTATCCCTGATTCAGAGCGTAATTTTATTTATCGTCCTTTAAAATCCATTTCCTGAGTTGACCAGAGAACGTAAGATCTCAAAGAAAATTGGTTCAAATAGCACGGAAACTATTACACGTCATATAATCACATGTAAAGAATCTCGGATCCGATTTCCAATATGACCTTCAGAATGAGTAATATGTTAAAGATAGGCGGACATAACATTTGAAAAGGTCAGACGTATCGAAGACTGCTGTTTCAGCACTTCATAATACACGCTGATATGGGGAAATACGCCAAGTTTGTTCGTCAGGTGTAACAAATGCTTACTATTGAATCTGTTACGAAGTTATCACCTTAGATAAAATCTCACAGCGCTAACGAGAGAGTTTTTATTCGATATTATGTAACTGCTCGGCCGCAATGACTTGTGTGTCCTTGAATACAATGCGGTGTCCTGATGTAAGCGTGCATCGGAATGAACAGGTACGGACTTGCTGGTGCGAACTTTCTGTCCTTGTCTACACTTAAAGAGATTCTGCAACGAGATGCAATAATTTGCGAACAGAATGTAAGTCTTTAGTCGCGACCGACTGATGCAACAACCGCACAAAGTTGACTTTTATATAAGACGAGTCGATAAAGGGAGGGAATTAGGAAACTTTCAATGGGTTTTATACAATTTTAAAGACATATTCACAGTAGAGAAAGAATTCCATTCACAAAAGTCACTGAAGTTCAAGATATTCAGTTAATTTCTTACAATGGCACTGGGTTTCTTGTTCGTATAAATGCGAATTTTATAACTTTTCGGCCCAATTGTATAAAACTCCCTGACTAAAGATCAATTTTGATCGAAGATCGGAAAGTGAACCGAGTTCAGACACTTCTTCTATTGTATAAAACGTTTCTCCGATCAAATTACCTAGGTTCAAATGCAATCTTAAGTTCACGAAAAGGACTTGGCAATGTCGCATAAACAGATGAAGTATGTGATGCGCGGGCCATGTTGTACAGGTTTGTTCAGTGTAGCCAATTTAGCGACTTTAACTCTTTTTCGACGACAATTTCTTTTAACTTTTATATTGCTTAAATAGGGATTTAGCGATCTTTTTAGCACCTCATAGTGACAAAATTTAATCTTTCTTTGTTGATAATAAGAAATATAGCGACTTTCCAACTACTTTTTGGCGACTTTCCGTACACTCTGTTGGAGACACTGGTTTGTTTTGTGCGTTGTAAATAATGGCGGACAATAAGAAGATTGACCGTTCTCCAAATTGTTATGTTATGGTGTTTGATACTGTTAAACATAATGAAGCTTTATAAAACGACAATTTTCGTTTAGTAATACAGTTAATTGAAAATTTATGAATCTACCTATCATATCCATTAATAATTAATGGTTGTTATAAACGTAATATAATTATAGGTTATGTTATTTGATAGTGTTGAATACGATAAAGCCTTATAAAATATAATAATGTTTGTATATTAAGGCAAGAAATTGAAATATATATATATATATATATATATATATATATCTACCATATATATTAATAATAGTGGTTATTCTTTTTGTACAATCTGCCACTCGTATACTTCAAACAGAAAAGAAATAACTGAACTTGGATCATTTAACTTAATCAGTCAAAGTTGACTTCACTTTAAGACAAATTAATCTCAGATTAGACTTTATACAACACAAAATTCCAAGTTGAGCTAGAACGAGGATCAATTTAACCTCTGATCTAAGATTAAATGATTTATACAATCGGCCCTTAATGATCCCCCTCTCCAAAACAATGACATCGAACAAAAATATCAAACAATGAATAAAAATGAAGATAGGCTGAAAAAATCTGCTTACCTTTGTATACAGTGGACTCTCCAAAGTTCGACATAACAGAAAAGAAAGTTCAGTCCAATAAGGGTAGTGGGTGTGGCAGGTGAAATGAATACAAATTCTTATTGGTTATCCATCAACGAATACAGTACTGTACTTGCATTTCCTGCCCGCCCCGAGACTTGTGTATGCGCTTCTAGTACCACAGTGGGTTTCGATAGTTCCGTCTCACAAACGGCACAATTCTCAAATAGAAAAATAAGATTTCATTAATTTAAAATCAGTGATTAAATATGGATGTCCTAAATAAATACAATATTCTGTTTTCCTTTAACAAAAGTATCACTACAAGACACAGAACCAATTCCCATTCAAAAGGAAAACCCATTTCTTAGTGCCCGTATAGGGGCATGTCTGGTTCTATTACTCAAGCAGTCGAAATATAGGATGTCGAACTTGATTTCTGTCGAACTTAAGAGCTTCCACTGTATTTTTATAGATAAGATATTTCTCGGCTTATCAAACTTTTTTTCTGACACAGACCCCACAAGAAAATGATGACCACTCATTTCCAACCCCAAACAGAATGTAAGTAAAACAATATAAATTATTTGTCTCAGAGCACTCTGTTAGCCAAGAATATTTCTTATGCCATGAAAATTGAAAATTTTCATTTTGTCCTCCTCAATCCTGTATTTTAATATATAAATGTGGTATCGATTTCCTATCCTTTTAAGCACATTTTGTTTCATAAGTGCAACTTGAAAACGGTTTCCCTTTTAATTCCACAAATGAGTAGCTTAATACCAAAGGCGGACATCTGACCTCAGATTGAAATTTAGATAGCTGTGGATTTTTATACAATTTTTCATGCTCTTTCCAGTTATAGTGAAACCATATGCAAACTCTAACACTACATTTAAAAAATAAATTGTGTTAAATATTACAAAGAACACTATGAAACAAAAAATTGCCTCTAGATCAAAACTATGGAGAAGACAGATGTCCGTCTTTGATATTAAACTACTCAAATAATGACCTCAATGTTCTCTTAGAATGGGCCAATTTACACAAAATTAATATGTAATACACACGCGCATGCACTTTTAATTAAAGTAACACTCAAGAACGAAGCGCATTCACAGAACACCAATATAACGCGACGCATTATTGTGACGGAGATGCTAGCCAGTTTCGCACTAAGTTGTAGCGAATCGATACCCTCCCCTCGGTTCCCCCTCACGCTTGCGAGTCAAGGTCGTAGTAGAGGCTTCTACCACAAGCCTTTCGCACTGAACTCTCCATCCTGGAATGACTGCCAAAGTGAACGTAATATATGGAAGTATCGGAGTACAATCATGTGTTACGATACATTGTTATTATGAACTTATAGGCCTACTGTTGCTAGGTAGGGCAACATAAAAAGCACTTAATCTATTATATAAAATGAATTTCTATCGTTTTAAAGTTAAAAGAAAAAAATAATTTTCATCACCATCACTTATCACATTGCATTCCACAAATAATGACCTCAATGTTCTCTCAGTATGAGCCAATTTACATAAAATTAATATGTAACACACACGCGCATGCACTTTTAATTAAACTAACACTCAAGAACGAAGCGTATTCACAGAACACCAATATAGCGCGACGTATTATTGTGACGGAGAGACTAGCCAGTTTCGCACTGAGTTGTAGCGAATCGATACTCTCTCCTCGGTTCCCGCTCACGCTTGCGAGTCAAGGTCGTAGTAGGGGCTTCTACCATAAGCCTTTCGCACTGAACTCTCCATCTTGGAATGACTGCTAAAGTGAACTTCATATATGGAAGGATCGGAGTACAATCATGTGTTACGATACATTGTTATTACGAACTTATAGTCCTACTGTTGCTAGGTAGGGCAACATAAAAAGTACTTAATCTATTTTACAAAATGGATTTCTATCGTTTTAAAGTTAAAAAAAAAACAGTAATTTTCATGAACATCACTTATCACATTACACAACATGTCTTGATTTTTAATCACACTGCACACTGCAATATGACAACATACGCGCTCATTGCCTTGAGGTGGCGTAACAACCGACTGCGATTCGGCCCGCTCTCTCGGCCCAGGTCGGAAACGAACGATATGTAAAGCGGATAAATCTAAGTCAGTCCGACCGAGAACCGGCGACAGTATGCTGTCTAAACGCATATGTAACTAAAAAGCGAACTCACCCGCGATGCTGAGGACTGTAGAGACGACTAGGACGAGGGTGGCGAAGGGTGGCGGCATCCTGCAGAGGGCGCCACCTGGGGGTGCGGTGGCCCGCCGCGGGGTCCGGGCCTCCGCAGGGGCCGGGCAGCAGGCGGAGGCACCACCTACACCCGTTGAACAACCCGCGATCTCGCGTCTTCGGCCTGAAAACAAAGAGGTAAGCATGTTAAGCACTTCATGTAGCAGCTATATGTACCTATAAGTACATATTTTGTGCGAGATCGTGCGTATTTGCTTGGTTTCCGCACAAAACCAATCCGCAGTAAGTCTAAAATTCCACATTCACTATTCCCAACCTAACACACATAACAATTTCCCTCTTCTTACCGCTTAAGTGAAATATTCATTTTACTGCTTTAGGCTTTTAACATATTATTTTTAGAGACGTTCAATATAGTAATAATTATAAATTGGAAACTTACAACTGCAATTTCACCTACATTGCACTGTTAATTATTGTTTTTAAATATTTGCAAAAATTAAGTAAACTCTACAACTCCACTAAAGTTACTGCATTCGTGATGCAAGTAACATTAAGGAAGCCGTGAAAAAATCAACAAGATTCCAGACTCATCATAGATTTATTTATTTATTTATTTATTATTGGGTTATTTTACGACGCTGTATCAACATCTAGGTTATTTAGCGTCTGAATGATATGAAGGTGATAATGCCGGTGAAATGAGTCCGGCGTCCAGCACCGAAAGTTACCCAGCATTTGCTCGTATTGGGTTGAGGGAAAACCCCGGAAAAAACCTCAACCAGGTAACTTACCCCGACCGGGATTCGAACCCGGGCCACCTGGTTTCGCAGCCAAACGCGCTGACCGTTACTCCACAGGTGTGGACGACTCATCATAGACTGGGGGGGAAAAAAGACAGACTATATCACGGCCTGCTGGAGTATAGTAAACACAGAAAACATTTTATACCAACGATGTTGAAGAAAGATATTTTGGATTTCCGAAGTTGCCGTCATTAAACAGAAACCAAGATGGAGATTTCATTGCAACTAATTAGAAATTCGTATTTCAGGTATGTAATAAACGATCTTCGCACAAAATAATGTACGATACAAGGGCGGTATGTTTTCTTTCAATTCTCGGAAATTAAAAAAGCTCAACTACGTTTCGCTTTTTCAAACTTTTCCTCGAACATGAAAAGTTCAACATACCGCTCTTGTAACGCATATTACTATTATGGTTAGATTTGAGGTGGAATTCCACTTCTCGTATGAATAAAGGTGTAGAGGAAGATTATCTAGACTACGAAGACAGCTGGAAGTCATCGCTATCACCTGTCGAATGTTAACGGGAAGCTCGGTGATGAAGAAAAAGGTAAACGACTGCTCGTAGTTTAAGGAGGAGGTGTAAAGAAACACATGAAGGTTAGCTTCAACTGTGTAATAAATCTCAGTACTGGGATCTAGTAACAATCCGCGTAGAGCGGGTACGAGGTTGTGTTCAGGTTAGGAAGACACCATATGAAGAGTCCACTGCAAGAATGATGGATGTCACTTTCTTGTCCAAAATGAACCAAGACTGTCAATGCATAGCTCAAGACATATAGAATGTACATACAGGGTTATATGACATTAACACTGATAGTCATTGTCCAGTAATGATCGGAAAATCACAGTTAAGCTTTGAGCGCTAAGCATTTCAAACTTTCAATTGCTTCTCCTGCAAAATGTATTCCAAATGACATCCATCATTCTTGCAGTGGACTCTTCATATACCTTCTTGTAGGGCTAGGGTATGAGCGTGTAAATGGGTGGATGAGTCGATGAATAGGTGGAAATGGAAAGAGAAAGAATTAGAAGTTACACGATGAGCGTCCTTGCATGTGAATTTGGGGTTATTAGGAAGAATATATGTGACCTCCAAGCCTGTTGACCACTTGTCTCACTCTATTTTTCACCGTTCCATCTAAAGAAACGTAAGATAATATTGAAGGGGAAAAGCCAAAAATGTCACCTAATTGAAATTAATGACTGTGAGATGAATGCGAGAACTCATAAGACTGCCTCATCGTGGGATTATCTAATATTCGCCTTACAGTCAGAGAAACACTGAGGGAAAAAAACCACAAGCGGTAGGCCTGCTTGAACCCCGCCCGACGGAGCTCACTGATTGGGGCTGCTTACACCAAAGCCTTCAAGTGTCTCCAAAGCCAAAAATCCAAGGGATTAAGGTCAGGGGAAAGAGCAGGCCAACGTACTGGACCTCGCCGACCAATCCATCGCCCATTAAATATCTATGTTAGGTCTTTTCGGACATTTCGTTGAAAATGGGCCGGTGCTCCATCTGCATGACCCACATCTCTAGCCTCTGAAAGTACTGCACTTCCTCCAGCATGGCAAGCAATTCGTTTTCTACGAAATGATAATACATTGCACCATTCAGTCTCTTTGGTGGTATGTGAGGTCCTATGGACACATGAAGGCTTTGGTGTATGATGTACAAGCATTACAGAAGCGCGTCATCAATGCCTGTCAGAAGGATGCATTACTATGAATTGACATCACATTGAGCACCTCCTATAGCGATGGTGAACAAGTGCTCATAGCTCTTAAGGTATGAATTTTAGACTTTTTTCCCTTGTTTTAGTGCATACTACCTCCTCTCAAAATATGGAATACTAGAACACCCTGTATATATATTTATATATCAAAATAATGAATATTTGAAGAAGAATTAAAAATAGTTCCAGTATTACAAAAAATTGAAAATTATAAAACAAAATGGTTTCCACACGTGCATTGAATGGCAAAAAAACAGATTACCCAAAATTTTAAAGAACTACGTCCCAAGAGGAAGGAGAAGTGAAGGAAGACCTAGGAAAAGACTTTTGGGCAGTGAGATCGGAACAAGTCAACAAACGGTCTAATTCCGGACAGCTAGATGATGATGATGATGATGATGATGATGATGATGATGATGATGATGATGATGATATTTGAAAAAAAAAATATGACCATCTAACTAAAGCAAAATGTTATATTTTTTGGTTAATTTTAAATAGTGCTGGGCAGATAGGGGTGTTTTTAACATTAACCCCAATTTTGCAGTTATGCCATTGTTCTTCCGGAACAGCGATATAAATAAGATTCTGATTCCCAGAAATATGAGTAAATTTACTCATTTATTGCTAATATTTCCAGAAATAGACAATACGGAATTCTTATACCTGCAAATCTACAATACGAGTTCGTGGAACCTTCAAAAGAAGTATTTTCATTGGCATCGAGGACGAAAACACGAAAAATATTTTGTACTTAATTAATTTTAATGGCCGGGTAGCTCGGTTCGAAGAGCAGCTGGCTACGGACTGGAAGGTCCGGGGTTCGATCCCGAGTGGTGACGGTATTTTTCTCGTTGCCAAACTTTCAGAACGGCACCGAGGTTCACTCAGCCTCCTATAAAATTGAGTACCGGGTCTTTCCCGGGGTTAAAGGCGGTCAGAGCGTGGTGCCGACATCACCTCACTCTAGTGCCGAGATCATGGAAAGCATGGGGCTCTACTTCCATGTCCCCCAAGTGCCTTTATGGCATGTGACGGAGATACCTTTACCTTTACATTAGGTCATCATTACATCAAGCGTTGAGACCCGAAAGAACATAAGCTCGTGTTCGAGCACAGTTCAGTTTAGTTATACAAAATATTCATTATAATCAGGTTACAAGATGATTGTTAACTCAGTGAACAGGGATTGAAACATAATATACACTGCAAGTTGTAAAAAAAAATTAACTCCATGACGCCATGTAAAAGAATCGCCTTAATGTTTGGATTCCTTTGCGACAGATCGGTGCGGACCCTTCAGCAAAGAAGATCCTGCGTGTCTGGAAGGCATTATGTATCAAGGTCACATCCACCGAAAAGCAATGAATATAAATGGGCGGGAGATCGGTAATTATTTAAAGCGTTTCGATTTTCACAATGGTAGCAGACTCCTCTGGCTGTTTTCCTAATCGCGGAGAAAAACACCTGTCAAATAGATGGGCAACACAACAACGTGATTTCTGAAGTTCATTCAAGAAGCTGCCACGTGGTTAAAAATCTTTATTTCCATGCTATCATTTTCTTATTCTTACAACAGATAAGATCGCAACAAACGTTGCACAGGCTTGGTGAATGAACTTTCAAATTATCAAAGCTTTCGGTGCTTCTAATTCAATTAAAATTCAGAAGTTTCAAATTTATTTCATAAACAGAACCTTTCCTAATACTGTCTCATACATACAGGGTGTAAGTGAAATAGCATTGCAGATTTTCAGAGCGAATAGCTCATGTTGTATGTAACAAAATAGTGTAATACCATATTTGTGGAAAGTCCATAGTTAAGGGGAGAGGATGGTGTTTTTTGGTGAAAAATGAGTAAATTTTCAAAAAAAAATCTTTGAAATACTCTGTGATATGTGTGGAATGCATAGAATAACATTTTGTGGGTATTTGTGCCCTTATCGGATGTTGAGTCGACATTTTTAAACTTCCTGCGTTATGGATTTTAAAATCACTCGCCCACTTTTATTGTTGTTTCCGGTAAATTAAATTTTCAAAAATTTGTTTTTTTCTCTAAAATATCCTTTGATATATGTGGAATGCATTGCATAACATTTTGTGGGTGTTTGTGCCCTTATAGGTTGTTGAGACGTCATTTTTAAACTTCCTGCGATATGGATTTTTAAATCACACGCCCGCTTTTATCGGTTTCCAGTAACTTCATTTTTTTTTTTTTGCTACATTGCCAGACAAAAATGGATATAATTTCTGAACTATTAAAGATACATGCATGAAATTTAGAACACACATTCTTTAGACTATTAGAAACTTTTCTCTGTAACAGAAGTTTGTTAATTGATTTAATTTTAAAAATATGTCCGTTTGTTTGCAAGAAAGGAAATCAGAAAATTGTTATTAAATTTTAATTGTTTATTTTACAAACGTAGAGACTAATATCAAAATTCTGTTACAGACAGTTTGTAGAACATTCTTTTGCACATAGGTACTTTTCAAAAAACTGTTTGAATCTATCTTTAAAAACGGTTTAGATATATCGGTTTTAGTACAATCCTGCATTGGGTATATTTTTTTCAAATTTGGGACCCCAAATAACTTTTTTTTTCAAAATATTTTTATTTGGTTGAATTGCCACAGCTATGAGCTCTGTACATACAAAAAATTAATATTTTACACCAAATAGGAAAAAAAACTTAAAAAAAAAAATACCATCCTTTCCCCTTAAATCAGAAAAAAAAAGTCTCCCCTTCAAATGTTCAACACCCTCTTATTCGGTAACTGTTGTGAATAGGATCGTGATTTTTGTCTATATCGATACAAAATCTAATAAAGAATAATTTATCCCTCTGGCGTAATTCAATAGCGTGGACGGTTTTTGTGTAAATTTACTTTAAAACCACTAATTATAAGCCACTGACCGATGCAATTAACTTGCAACAATGTAGTTCCAGAAAGGGAGATGGGAGGTAGTTCACTAAGACAGATAGACTTGAGTTAGTTAACCTCTTACATCTGTATTACGAGAAGAAAAAGGCGACGATGTTGCCAGACTGCTGAAACTTCCAATTCAATTTTCTAATTAACCGTGCATTTAATCACAGAACTGAATGCAGGTTTTCTATTCATTTAAGTGTACCCTACCGTCCCTTTCAACCTGCACTTCCATCCTGTATAGAGTAAACTAAGCTTCACTACATCGCCACACATCATTACGCCGGTGCGAACGTAACGACAGGCGATGTTACAACTAATGGCACGGAAGTAGTGTGTAGGTTGAGAGTAAGGAACGTATGAGATTGTAACAGTAGACCAAAGAAGACAATAACACATGAGGATGTTGGTTTCACTTCTGAACGCTTGAACTGCGTGACAAGATGAAATATAAATGTATCATATTTCCTAACGAACTCCATCTTTCGTGATGCAACTAATTGACAATCGATTCTAAAAGAAGCCTACTTGTTAGTGTTAGTTACGTCAAATACAGCGTTGAAAATATACAGGATATTTCATAATAAGACGCACTGCTGAAAACAAAAATATTGATACTATAGTTGGTACATACAAGTGAAGATCTTGCACAGGCCTACATTTAAAAATAACCCTTGGTATATTCTTATTATTATCACAAAGATCTATTTAACTGTTTGCAACTCTTTACAGACAATTGTAAGGTCTTGCTGGGAATTCTTGGTGATCTGTCAATATGAAAACAGCAGCAAGTTTTACTACACAGTGCTTGAAATGTAAACTCAACTATGTGGGCATGTTTATAGAACGTCCTGTATAATGTAGTGATGTGTGCCAAAACTTCTCAATATCCGATTCTAAATGCCGCTCAGGGGTTTCCTTGCCAGAAATTCGCGTCTATGTTTATATCGCAATGAAAGAACGGCTAAGAATGGCATGGTTCTTAAATGCATGGAGTCCAGTCATAGCTCAGTTAGATGACACAATTTTCATCAAAGTGACTGGAAGATTATCATCTGACAGATGCTGTGAGACTCCAGTTTCTCTGGAATAATGACGTTTATTTCCATTTCACTCTGCCCCATTCACCTTATGCCACTCTCTCATTAGACAGTTAAAACAGACTCAAAGGCTATTGGAGAAAAAGCGTCTGGAAGACCATCGACAAATAATGAACTGTTGTTTTCGGAAGTCCTAATTGTCGGGCACATTTCCGAACTGATTTCTTTGGACTCTGAACAAAAGCTCTCCCGATGGCTTCTGCCGTTTCATCATTAAGGTCTTCTACAGGGACATCATTTTATTTTTACTAACATTTTTAATATTAACTTGGCTATACCTCTGGATCAACGCCGTTTGCTACCCCCTTCCACGACTGGAGTTCGATGATACTGGCGTAGAAATACAAACAAATCACTTTACTAGGTATAGGAGGGAGGGAAGAAAGGTAGTTCATCCATTTACTTAAACTAGGAAATATCGCGCTTTTGAGTTTGATAATTTTCATTACATTTTTGTTTAATCAAAATACAGTACAGTATTAACAATAAGTGTTTTTACTCATGAACTGAGCTGTTCATGTGGACGTATTAACTATGCAGTGTATATTATACTGTCCACAGCACATTAAAGTACAATTTAGAGACTGAAGTTAAATTGAAAAATAATCATAATATGGATATTTAAACACATTCTTGAAAATGGTGACCGTTCATTTCGATACAGGCTTCAGTTATTTTGTGCATATTATCGCACTATAGACTATTGTACCTAATCCCAATTACCAGTTTCGTCCTTTGTACTAGTAACTCATGTTGAAATAATTCTGTACCTACTCTATAAAAGAGTACCTTACGTACTGTAAATTCAATCTTCACTTCTGCCCGATCCCAAAAGATAAAAATTACTCAGACATTCTATCTGCTGTCCGTCCAAGTGGTTATGTCGTAGGGTATTAGTATTAGTATTTATTTATTTAACCTGGTAGAGATAAGGCCGTCAGGCCTTCTCTGCCCCTCTACCAGGAGAAGAAGGGTCGTAGAAAGGGAGGAAATCACATGACAGTTAATTACTTAACGAGCCCCTTTTATTTAAACTATTTTAAACAGTTGTATAATATTACGCAGACGTCCAATTCCTAACAGAAATTAATGTTCTCAGGAAAGACCTAAGACAGCCCAGCCACTAGCTGGCGAATAAAAGCTGGTGGGGGAAATCGGGATACGACGTAGGCAAATGGACGACAGTACCTTTGCGAAAATGATTCAATATTGAAAGCTCTTTCGTCACTGGAAAACGCGAACATATTTTTGGAACCTACTGTTTACTACGACCGTAAGGCTACTATGACTGTATATGCGGTCTTGGATCTGTGTGGAGGACGGTTGAACTTCATTAGTAGAAGGGGTGGGAGTGAAGTACATTCAAAAACTCAGGTACAATAAAAATTTGAAGGAAAAATAAAATGATGTCCCTGTAGTAAGCTTTTTCTCCAATAGGTTTCCAGTCTCTTTTAACTGTCTATCGCAACGACGAATGTTATTTTCGTGTGGTGGTTCTTCGTTAAATACGTGACGACTCATAGATACAAAATGCCAGCAAGAAAACATATTGCACTTTTCTTTGGACATTTGTTCGATTATTACCGTTTTTTGTTTCTTTCAGTGCCTCAAACGTACAGACGAAAAACGTGAGAGCTTCATTTTTATCTGAAACCAATATCACATTTCCATCTGTATTCATTCAAAAAATATAACCCTCTGAAATTTCACCATGATTTTTGGGACGCAATGTATTTTACAAGAGTTCGCAAACTCTGCCAGGCGACGACAGAAAACATAAGAAGTGAGAACAAATGAATGAGTTGTGTAAACAATTGAATACTCTTTCAAATTTAAGTATGACTATTTCATTTATATGAAGTCATTCCATTTTCCACCAATAAAGTGCAATGAAATAATGAATTTAAACCAATCACAGTCATACATCGCGATAATTTTTGCAACTCTATTTATTACAATTAACTTATCACATAGTCGTTCTCTTATTTAGTCAGTGTCGCCAACTGTTTCCCCGTCACTCGATGAGCATGTATCCATTAATGTAACGATAAAGTACTAAATATGCAGTGCTTGGGAAAAGTGGCATAAGTCAGTTTCCACAAACATTTTTATTAATTTATTGACAACTTACGGAACATCTACTCGCTTGGGAAAAGAGACAAATATTTCTCCCATTATAATAATTCATACAGAAGAAAATCAAATCGACACAAACCAGCCTGAAGACAGTTTTTTTCCTTCTTTTGTAAAATTAACATTTTTGACTTGTGCCACTTTTCCCGAGCACTACAGAAAATTTTGTGATTATATTATTAAATCTTTGTTAAGATTTTAAAAGGAACTAGGCAAATAAATTTATTCTCGCATGTTTATCAAAAAAATATTTTCTTGTATTTTAATATGAAATACGACCTGCGCACTGATTAGTTTTGAAGGCCGCGGTATTTTGACCGTGCAAAGGTAGCATAATCATTAGTCTAAAGTGCGAAATCCTACTTCCACATCTACATTTTCAACTTCTAATTCCATGTCCATTGCATTTAAAGAAAATGACACTCCTTCATTCAGATTTGATAACTGCGTTTTCAAAAAAATTCATTTAATTAATGTATTAATCGGGTTATTTGTAATTATACTATGAAATGTTTAAATTACGAGTAAATTATGATTTCAACAAATAACGAAAATGTATTCTATTATAATAACAACAGAATAACGCAGTACCTGTAATTAATATTGTTAGAGGAAGAACAACTGTATGCATCTGAGGTCTGATTGGTGGAATATGTAACTAATCTGCGATGTATGCATTAGAGGGGGAAAGGAACTGGCCACCCTACCCCATTATCTCCTGGCCTGGTTGCCTCATGAGTGATGCCTTATTTGTGTTACTTATGAGGTGGAAACCTGTCTTCGGACAGTTGACTAAACAACAACCACCTATATTTCGCTTTTCTCAATTGGCATTACTGAATAACATCCAATTTTTTTTTTGTTGCAGTAATCGATATTCATCTACATATTTCAACTTCACAATGTTTGAATAGGTACGTAATTATTCATAAATATACAATTATTAACATTTTGTGAGCGAACTTTAGGGCTATATTATTTACCTTTTTTATTTTATTCACGAAATAGTCCTAATAAATGTCACTCGAGGTATGAGTTTTTCCAGATAACTCTAAGACCTTTTGTGACATTACTACAGATGATATAGGAGTGACATTTGAATTTTCAAAGGAGGTGGGGATTAGGGAGGAAAATCTAAAATACTATTAACACAGGTTGTAAACTTCCTTTTCAATATTTAAGTTGACTTTTTTTTTTTTTTTTTGTTTAGATGAAATTTAACTGAAATAAAGTTACTTAGATTGGGAAGTTTTGAAATAAACGCCCGGTACTGTATTGAAAAGTTATTACATCTGATATACCAGAGCATGGATATCTGAGCCAGGTCTTGATTCGTGCCTTTAGGTTGCTAGCGTATTAATAAATCCAGTATATCATTAACATTAAAAGGTTACTTACTTTCTTGCAAGTCCAGATAAAGCACACATTACAATCCCAATCCCGCAAGATTTCGGATCATGTAAGACCCACGCAAGGTCCAATGAAAAATGCCCATAATTGTACTGAAATTACCGAATAGCAGCAGTTTCAAGCTAATGTGAATTCTGGAAGGTTAAAAGGATAACTTAATGAATGTAAGGGTTAATTGCTTGGCCACTAAAGTCCAGGTGATCACAAGGGGATACATCTGCTGTCCAGCGCGTGGCACGAATTACCGTGACCAATAACACTTCTTGTATCACTCATTACTGACAATAATTTCACTGACTTCATCAGCAAAGGCCTACACCCGGGGAGAGAAGGGTGGGGGAGGGAGACACATTCTTTTCAAATTACAGAATCCAGGTGCGGTCTGGGGGAGGGGGTTGAACGGACTAGTTTAATCACGCAACCTCTCTTAAGGGTGGCTTGACGAGAGCCCGCCAACTGAACAACCCTCTTGACGTTTAACATGCGACTGAAAAACAAAAGTCTAAGTTTAACATTAGCAAAACGTAAGTTATAATAATAATAATAATAATAATAATAATAATAATAATAATAATAATAATAATAATAACAATAATACTCTAGTGAACAGGCCTATGAGTTTCATTACCCTCTCATCTGTCCTGTGTTGACTAAGGCTCAACTCATACGGCAGACAATTTTGCGATTATTTTGCAGTTATGTGTGGAAACAAGTGATGCTAACTCACACGGACCACAAACTGAAGTCACTGTCGATGTCTGTGGCTGTGATAAATGTTAATAAGTAAAATACAATAATTGAAATAATAATCTGGGCCGAGGAGAAAAAAGAAAGAAGAGGCAAAAGAAAGAAACAAACAAAGAAATAAAGAAACAAAGTAGGAAAGAAAGAAAAGGAAGAAAGAAAGAAAAGGAAGAAAGAAAAATTAACAAAGTAACAAGGAAAGAAAGAAAGGAAAAAGAAAGAAAGAAAGAAAGAAAAGGAAGAAAGAAAAATTAACAAAGTAACAAGGAAAGAAAGAGAGGTAAAAGAAAGAAAGAAAAGGAAGAAAGAAAAATTAACAAAGTAACAAGGGAAGAAAGAGAGGAGAAAGAAAGAAAGAAAAGGAAGAAAGAAAAATTAACAAAGTAACAAGGAAAGAAAGATAGGAAAAAGAAAGGGAAAAAAGAAAAATTAACAAAGTAACAAGGAAAGAAAGAAAGGAAAAAGAAATAAAGAAAAGGAAGAAAGAAAAATTAACAAAGTAACAAGGAAAGAAAGAGAGGAAAAAGAAAGAAAGGAAAGAAAGAAAAATTAACAAAGTAACAAGGGAAGAAAGAGAGGAAAAAGAAAAAAGAAAAGGAAGAAAGAAAAATTAACAAAGTAACAAGGAAAGAAAGAGAGGAAAAGGAAAGAAAGAGAGGGAAAAGAAAGAAAGAAAAGGAAGAAAGACAATTTAAGAAAGTAACAAGGAAAGAAAGAGGAAAAAGAAACAAAGAAAGGAAGAAAAGGAAGAAAGAAAAATTAACAAAGTAACAAGGAAAGAAAGAAAGGAAAAAAAAAAGAAAAGGAAGAAAAAAAAATTAACAAAGTAACAAGGAAAGAAAGAGAGGAAAAAGAAAGAAAGAAAAGGAAGAAAGAAAAATTAACAAAGTAACTAGGAAAGAAAGAGGAAAAAGAAACAAAGAAAGGAAGAAAAGGAAGAAAGAAAAATTAACAAAGTAACTAGGAAAGAAAGAGGAAAAAGAAACGAAGAAAAGGAAGAAAGAAAAATTAACAAAGTAACAAGGAAAGAAAGAAAGAAAAAAGAAACAATGGAAGGAAGAAAAATAAGAAAGAAAAATTAACGAAGTAGGCTAACAGGAAAGAAAGAAAGAGAGGTAAAAGAAGCAAAGGAACAAATAAAGAAAAAGAAAAATTAAGAAACAAACAAGCATAAAAGGAGGAGAACAGGTTTATTATTATTATTATTATTATTATTATTATTATTATTATTATTGTACAAATAGTGATTATTAAACAATGATAACTATTACCTGATGACATTTGACATCCAATGGCAAGACATTAAATTAAGGTGTTGCAGAATTAAAGGGAGTATAAACATTTTCAAGAATCTCAGCACAACTTAAAATTCTCCAGTTGCAACACATCAGTCGGTCACAGGTGTTGAGCAAACCTCCAGTACCGCGCCTTAAGGAAGAGCCCGAAGCAAAGAGGCTCATAATAACAAGCACCCTGTAGCGGCAGCTACCTGCGTAGCATACCTTGCAGCAATATGATGTACGGACACTGATAACATCCGACAAGGATTATTTAAGAGAGAAAAAGTTGTTTCACGCAAGATTCATGTATAACATTGCCTCTAGGAAGTTCAAACCAACATTAACATATCCTTCTCTCCCTTCTGGGAAGGTACTTAGATCAATTCCAGTTGCTGCTAACATGCAACATCCATCGTGCACCATTGACGCATCCAGAAGTAGTGCGTGATGAGATAGTTTGAATGAATGTTGGTTTAACTCGACGGCTCTGCTGCTATCAAGATATTCGCCATGATATCCAAAGCACGTACAGGGACGCGAAGCGCGGGTGCTTTATATGCCCAAAACAGGAAGCTCCGATCTATCCCAGGATTCAAGTAGGACTTTGAACATAACCAATTCAAAATATAAGGCCACAATCACTTCAGCTGTACGAACTGGAATGCTTCAAAACATACGGACGCAAACATTTAAAAGCATACAAAAGCAGTCATTTCAAAAGACACGAACGCAATCGTTTCAAAACACACGAAGGATTAATTTAAAACAAACAGTATAAACGAAATCATTCCAAGACACAGGAACGCAACAGTAAGTTTCAAAACATACGAACGTAAATATTTCAAAATATAGTTCACGAAAGCAACTATTTTAAAGCCTACGAACACAACACACTATTTTAAAGGATATGAAAGCAACCATTTCAAAACTTAAGACTATAGATAAAACCACTAAACGAAGGTTGCCATTTTAAAAAGTACAACTATTTTTGAAAACATAAGAACAAAAGAAAACATTTTCAAATCTACGAAAGCAAGTCTTTGAAAAGACACGGATGTAACCATGAAAATTTATACGAATGTAATCATTTCAACCGACCAGATATTTCGGAACTTAGGAAAGTTACAATTTCAAAACATACTAATGCAACCATTTCAAAATATACGAACGCAACCATTTCAAAGCATATGAACGCAACCATATCAAAACACAGGCCTAACGTAAGCATTTCAAAATTTACGAAGGAAAACATTTCCAAATCTACGAATAAAAACGTCTGAAAAGATACAAACGTAATCATGAAAATATATAAGAATGTAATCGTTTCAACCGACCAATATTTCGGAACATACAAATGTTACCGTTTCAAAACGTAAAAATGCAACCATTTCAAAACATAACGTAAACATTTCAAAACCTACGAAGGAAAACATTTTCAAATCTACGAATGCAAGCCTTTGAAAAGACACGAATGTAACCATAAAAAACATACGAATGTTATCATTTTAACCGACCAACTATTTCGGAACATATGAACGTTACAATTTCAAAACAAGAATGCAACCATTTCAAAGGATACAAACGCAATCATTTTGAAACATAACGTAAACATTTCAAAAACCTACGAAGGATGAATGCAAGCCTTTGAAAAGACACGGATGTAAAAAAAAAAAAAAAAAAAAAAAAAAAAAAAAAAAAACGAAAGTAATAATTTAAATATATAAGGAAGCAACAATAACGAACATAGGAATGTAACCATTTCAAAACAAACACCTGCAGTTTTTACGATCCTACAGTACACGTGACAGAATGTGACGTATGGTGAAAATGAGGCAGAGATGAACATCACTTAAAGTGAATGCATATAGGAGCACAAGCATAACTTAGAATTAATGACTTAAGAAAGGCGAAAAACGTTCTAAGTATAATACAATTCTGTTGAGAGAAGGAAGACAGTCTTAGGATCTCATTTTCAATAATGTCTCGTTTCTCGTCACTGATAATTTTCAATAGTATTTCTTCTTTCATTAAAGACAAATTCCTCTGCCTTTTTACGTCGGTCATTTTAATTTATACAGCCACAGAAAACACTGACAATAACTTATAAACATCTGACAAAAGTATATGCACCAACTGCTAAAAAAAATTTCGCATTAGTATGTTAACCGGGAGTAAATGTAAACTAGTAATGTTTACTGCGACTTTACTCCGACGGTAAAATTAAGTACAGGATAGCTTTACCCGTGCACAATTGGACATTACAAAATTGGTCCTAAGTGATCTCCATAAAAATATTTTCGATAAACCCAGTGACTACGTTAAATACTCTTCTAAGTTATATCGAATTTATTCTTCGGGACGACTCTGATGCAACTGGAGGTCGAACGTGCGGTCAATACTGCACGCAGCCGCTCACTTGAGAGTTTGTTTTATCTGACCCTAGTTCTCATACTTTATGCAAATAATATTTTTTCTTCAATTATCAGATAAGAAGACTTTCTCTAAGGGAAAGCGGAGCGCGGCGCAGGAAGCTGGCAAGGCCGGCCGACCCGCAGCTCTGCGTACCTCACGCTACGCAACACACAATCTTAATTCCTTCTTTATTAGCTTCAATAAATTCGTCTTGTTGCTCTGGATAAATCATTAACACTGCAACGCCCAAGTACACTTTCAGAAAACAATACTGGCTGCTGCTTAACGTGTGTAACTAAATACCAGCAGTGGTTCTCGAAATGTGAGTCCTGAGAGAGATCGCGAAGTGATTGACAAAATAAAACAAAAAAATGTCTTACATCACTAAAATGCTTTTTGTTTCAAGTTATTTTTAAGTTCTAAACTGAGTATAATATGATTATGTCTCGTGACAAGAATATTGTACGAAATGGAAATATAAAAATTGGAGATTTATCCTTCGAAGAGGTGGAAAAATTCAAATATCTTGGAGCAACAGTAACAAATATAAATGACACCCAGGATGAAATTAAACGCAGAATAAATATGGGAAATGCCTATTACTATTCGGTTGAGAAGCTTTTGTCATCTAGTCTGCTGTCAAAACATCTGAAAGTTAGAATTTATAAAACAGTTATATTACCGGTTGTTCTTTATGGTTGTGAAACTTGGACATTCAATTTGAGAGAGGAACAGAGATTAAGGGTGTTTGAGAATAAGGTTCTTGGGAAAATATTTGGGGCTAAGAGGAATGAAGTTACAGGAGAATGGCGAAAGTTACACAACGCAGAATTGCACGCATTGTATTCTTCACCTGACACAATTAGGAACATTAAATCCAGACGTTTGAGATGGGCAGGGCATGTAGCACGTATGGACGAATCCAGAAATGCATATAGAGTGTTAGTTGGGAGGCCGGAGGGAAAAAGACCTTTGGGGAGGCCGAGACGTAGATGGGAGGATAATAATAAAATGGATTTGAGGGAGGTGGGATATGATAGAGTCTGGATTAATCTCGCACAGGATAGGGACCGATGGCGGGCTAATGTGAGGGCGGCAATGAACCTTCGGGTTTCTTAAAAGCCATTTGTAAGTAAATATTGAGACAATGTTCCAATCACTTTAACCCAGAAAAAAATAGGAAAACAAAGATAAAGAGAGAGAAAAAGAAACAAAGACAGGAAAAAGAAACAAAGAAAGGAAGAAAGAGAGAGAAAAGAAACAAAGATAAAGAGAGAGAGGGAGAGAAAAATGAAACAAAGAAAGGAAAAAATAAAGAAAAAAGAAACAAATATAGGGAAAAAGAAAGAAAGAAGAAACAAAGATAGAGAGAAAAAAAGAAACAAAGAAAGGAAAAAAGGAAGAAAGGCAAAGAAAGAGAAATAGAAAAAAGGAACAAAGAAAGAAAAAAGGAAAGAAAGAAGAAACAAATAAAAAAGAGAGAGAGAAGGAAACAAACAAAGGAAAAAGAAAGAAAAAAGAAAGAAAAAAGAAACAAAGATAAAGAGAGAGAAAAAAGAAACAAAGAAAAAGAAACAAAGACAGGAAAAAGAAAGAAAGAAGAAAGAAACAAAAGTAAAGAAAAAGAGAGAGAAAAAAAAGAAACAAAGAAAGGAAAAAAGAAAGAAAAAAGAAACAAAGAAAAGAAAGAAGAAAGAATCGAAGATAAAGAGAGATAAAAGAAACAAAGAAAAGAAAAAGGAATAAAAAGAAACAAAGATAAAGAAAGAGAAAAAAGAAACAAAGAAAAAAGAAAGAAAGGAAGAAAAAAGAAACAAAGGAAAGAAAGGAAGAAAGAAGGAAAGAAAGGGTAGAAAACAAGGAAATAAACAGAGATAAGGAAAGAAAGAAAGAAAGAAAGAAAGAAAGAAAGAAAGAAAGAAAGAAAGAAAGAAAGAAAGAAAGAAAGAAATCTGTTTTGAAATGAATTCAACACACGCGCTTGGTGGTCCAAAAATGTGACATGAATTAGATATAAAATCTGTAACAACTTTAAGTTTTATTTGTAACGTCGTGTTTGCCTTCCATTGCATTGTATAGCATTACAGAAGAACTGCTGGAATACTTGTCAGGACAGTGACAAATTAGGCAGTGTGTCGGAGACGATGTAGACAGATAGGAAAGGCAGCAGAGAGACAGCTGGTTATGCGACAGAAACCGAGAGTGATGGTCTAATTGCATGCATTTGGCCAATTAAATCGATCCCTGGTTAATGAATAGGTGTCAGGATCACGACATATTCTGCTGATCTTATTCATAATTCAACAAGCTCGTGCAAATCAGATAAAGCACGGAACAATTCTGACGCGGTAATAGGCACAAACGAATAATTGACCGCAACTGCTGCACACTACACAAGATCTAATACCGGTGGATTCCACCGACAGAAAGTGACAGCACGAGTGCAGATTCATATCCTTCTCTCAGATAGTTTTCAGATTTTTCCAGTCTAGTATTAAGAGTTCGGAAGTACCAGAAAAAAATTATGGTAACACATACCTACACAGATACGTCGAAAACGATATTAATTTCAAGAATAAATTCCAGTAGAAATCTCGTTTCGAACGACAAAATATAACAACTTCATTTGGCAACTGATCCTAGTCTTTGGTGACTCATATCTGAAGCAGGAACTGACCATAAACTATGGTTTGGGTTTTCTTGTTTTATACTCTAAGACCTCACAGAACAATTGGCAACTATAGTAGTAGCAACAGAGATGACAGTCCCATCGTGCTGGTCCCTTGACGACTGTGATGTGTTCTCTTATGTGGAAGTGTTGTGTCATTTGGTTATGACTGTGATATGTTCTTTGTAACGTGTTTGAAATGATCTGCCTGCCTGTCCGATGTAGAAGTTGTTGCAGCTACCTAGTTCGAATTAACACGTGAAAGTAATAACCATATATTGTATTCCTAAGTGATATAATGTTAAAAGTTTTGTAATCAAGATGCATAATTATTACCTCACAAATATTTAAATTTTCAAATAATGTTTGTGCCTCATTCCTTTCTCTTTTGTAGAAGTTATTATAATATATAAATTCATTACAATTTATTTACTGCTGTTGATCATTATTCTGCATGATTTATCTCAGTCACTTATACAGGGACATCAGTTTATTTTTAGTAACATTTCTAATATTAACCTGGCTATACCTTTGGATTAATCGTTGAGAACCGCAAACATCGTTTGCTACCCCCTTCCACGACTGGAATTCGATGATATTGGCGTAAAATACAAACAAATCACTTTACTAGGTATAGGAGGGAAGAAAAGTAGTTCATCCATTTACGTAAACTAGGAAATATCGCAATTTTGAGTTTCATAATTTTCATTAGGTTTTTGTTTAATCAAAATACAGTACTGTATTAACAGTAAGTGTTTTTGCTCACGAATTGAGCTGTCCATGCGAACGTATTCATTATGCAGTGTATATTATACTGTCTACAGCACATTAGCGTACAATATAGAGAATGAAGTTAAATTGAAAAATAATCATAATATGGATATTTAAACACTTTTTCAAAATGGTGGCCGTTCATTTCGATACAGGCTTCAGTTTTTTTGTGCATATTGTCGCACTATAGAGTATTGCATCTAATTACAATTATCAGTTTCGTATTTCGTACTAGTAGCTGATGTTGAAATAATTCTGACCTACTCTATAAAAGAGTACCTTAAGTACTTCATTTCTGCCCGACTCGCACAGATAAAAATACTCAGACATGCTATCTACTGTCCGTCCAAGTGGTTTTGTCGCAGGATCGTAGAAAGGGGGGGGGAATCACGTGACAGTTAATTACTTAACGAGGCCCTTTTATTTAGGTTATTTTAAATAGTTGTATAATATTACGTAGACGTCCAATTCCTAACAGAAATTAATGTTTTCAGAAAAGGGCTAAGACAGCCCAGCCACTAGCCTTTACAGAGGGGGGCAAACAGAAGCAGGTGGGGGGAAATCGAGATGCGACGTAGACAAACGGATGACAGTACTTGTGCGAAAATATGATTCAATATTGAAAGTTCTTTCGTCACTGGAAAACGCGAACATATTTCTGGAACGTACTATACTCAGTACTGTGTACTATATGCGGCCTTGGTTCCGTGTGGGGGACAGTTGGAACTTCATTAGTAGAAGGGGTGGGAGTGAAGTACATTAAAAAGTTCAGGTACAATAAAAATTGAAGTAAAAATAAAATGATGTCCCTATATAAATTGTCTCATTTATACGATTGTTACTACTCGTACAATTCTTCCTTACGGTAACACTTTCTACATCCCTGCCTGAACACTGCGTAGTCGTATAGTTACACGCAGTGTTTTACAGAGGAACACGCAGTATATCTCGTAACTTCAAAATCTGATTTCGTGACACTACTGAATTAGATGAAATTGTAAAAATCTATGACGTCATCGGGAACCGAACCCGCGACCTTCAGACTTGTAGCACAACGCCTTAGCAGCGCTTCACACGATTCATAACAATACTGTAGTTGGTACTGATAACATGCGAGTGATTAGACATCCAGCGCACTTGTACTCAAGAAAGAAGTTATAAGTCAAAGGGGTAATTTAACTTTGTACTTGAAGTTTATAGTGCGAAAAGTCTTGTTATACTTTGCAAACCAGTTTCCTGTGACGTATTAACTCCTGCCGTAATGCCTCGCATTCTAGAGCCGGGAAAGTACGGCTCACGCCATTTCATGCACAAGACTGCGAGACTTAAACGTGCCGAAAGCTGAATCATGTCACGAAAATTTGGCAGGGAACCTAACGCACTAAATATATTGTAATTGTAGGTGAATAGGTGAACGAACGGGGACGGCAATGCCGAGAGATTTTCCCCCACTAACTCTGTTGTATTAGGAAGCTACATAATATTTAATTCTTAGACACTTTTCCACCACAGGCCTGCGAAATAAAATTCTTATTTTGCGGCACAGGGTTGAACAGGTCTCTGAACCTAATTTTGAAGTCCTGAATTAAAATCTGCTTAGCATTCATTCATATAACGTACTTTTTTTTTTTTTAGCAATTCCTAATTTTTAAGGGGACACTATGGTAAAATACGGCTCAAAATTAAGAATATTAACTTTTTTTAAATTTTAAATTATGATTTATTTAACGACGCTCGTAACTGCAGAGGTTATATCAGCGTCGCCGCTGTGCCGGAATTTTGTCCCGCAGGAGTTCTTTTGCATGTCAATAAATCTACTAAAATGAGCCTGTCGCATTAGACACACTTAAATGCCATCGATCTGGGCCGGGATCGAACCCGCAACCTTGAGCACAGAAGGACAGCGCTATACCGACTATACCCAGGCCGACTTTTTGTTTTCATCATCGTAATTAAATGATCTAAGAATATAATAAAATGTGGCCAAACATACGGTGATTTAAGAGACATGTTTTTAATACTCTTTTCTCGACTTCAAATTTTAAGCAGAAATAAAACGCTCCTTGCACAACAGTTATCAGATTGGTCTCCAACTCCTCACAGGGGTCAATAAAATGTTGATGAATAAAATTCAACTAAATTAGCATTTGTATGAATGGCAGATTCATGAAATTTAAAAAATTATTTCTATTTAACTGAGCTCAAAAGAAAATTAATTGTTATTCCCATGACTATTTTCAAGCTTTTTAAGAAATATGAACAAAAAATTTTGAAAACTTCGTCGCGAGGAGCCTTTATAGGCACGTCAATATAAAAAATATTAAATATATATATAATTTCACAACTATTAGCCCTTAATGACACAAACTTTTGTACAGATGATAGTATTGTAGGCCTGTTTATATACTTTATGCTCGACAATGCCGAAATGTAGTAATTATACACCTGGTAGCAGCCCTTTAATGGACCTTATTAAAGTATACCTATTCATTAAAGTTCAGGTGTTCCACCAATCAGAAAATACCATTGTAGCAATATGAAAGCGCAAGTATCGATTATTCTCGGATATGCAATCGAAAGACAACTAGCGCGAGATTAGACAATATTAAACTCAGTCGAAAAAAACAACACACAAATTAACATCAATTCACTGTCATCTCCCAGCCTTTCACAAAGCACATTCCCGCAAATTCATTTCACCAATTGCCGGAAAAAATCAATATGGTCGAGCGTAAAAAGTCGTATGAAACTTGACTATAATGGTAATTAAGACGCTCGTATGAAAATTATGAAACTCGCTTGCTAATGTTATGTTTTATTTAACGACGCTCGCAACTGCAGAGGTTATATCAGCGTCGCCGGATGTGCCGGAATTATGTCCCGCCGAAGTTCTTTTACATGCCAGTAAATCTACTGACATGAGCCTGTAGCATTTAAGCACACTTAAATGCCATCGACTTGGCCCGGATGGAACCCGCAACCTTGGGCATAGAAGGCCAGCGCTATACCAACTCGCCAACCAGGTCGATGAAACTCGCTTGCGCTCGTTTCATAAACATACTCGCGTCTTAATTACTACCATTATAGGCTCGTTGCATAATATACAATTAAATTTCACGAATTTTGTATGAAAACTGTACAAGTAAAAATCATGTGTTCCCTTAAGTATATTATATACACTTTAAAATGAGTGAAACACTGTAAAACACAATACAAATTTCAACTGTACGGCTACAACAGTTTAAAATGAATCATGAAATTTCAAACATTGGTAACTAAGGAAAACTATTTTGTGCGAGATCGTGTGTATTTGCTTGTTTTCCGTACAGAACCAATACGCGGTAAGTGTGCAATACCACATTCAGTATTCCCAACCTAACACACATAACAATTTCCCTCTTCTTACCGCTTAAGCGCCACATTCATTTTACTGCTTTAGGCTCTTAACATATTATTTTTAGAGACGTTTAACATAGTAATAATTACAAATTGGAAACTTACCACTGCAATTTCACCTAAATTCCAATGTTAATTATTGTTTTTTAAATATTTGCAAAAATTAAGCAAAGTCTACTACTCCACGAAACTTATTGCATTCCTGATACAAGTAACATTAAGGAAGACGCGAAAAAATCGACAAGATTCCAGATGCCGATTTATTACTGCAATATGTTATATAGATAATATTGTTAAAATATTAAAATGAAAAATAAATCATTACATAACCTTACCGTTTCTTTTAAGTTCGCATTTATAGACTGGGGGGAAAAAAAAGACAGACGTATATCACGGCCTGCTAGAGTATAGTAAACACAGAAAACATTTTACAGCAACAATGTTGAAGAAAGATATTTTGGTGTTCCGAAGTTGGCGTCATTGAACAGAAACCAAGATGAAGATTTCATTGCAACTAATTAGAAATTCGTCTTTCAGGTATGTAATAAACGATCTTCGCACAAAATAATGTACGATACACGAGCGGTATGTTTGTTTTCATGTTCTCGGAAATTAAAAAAGCTCAACTACGTTTCGCTTTTTGAAACTTTTCCTCGAACATGAAAACGTCAACATACCGCTCTTGTAACGCATATTACTATTATCTCCAGTTTCGTTGAAAACGAACGCTCAGTTGACAAGCGTTTGTGGTCCTGATGTTTTCAGCGTTTATATGGACTCTATGCCCCTGAATCCTACAACATAGGTAAAAAGATTAATGACCACAAATTATAATAAGCATGCTCTATCATTCCAAATACGAATAACGCCATTTCGAAAGAACAGAATTCCTGCGATTTACCAAGTACCGCATTTCATCAATACAAAATTACCATCCATATGACCACGTCCACCAACATAATTTTTGCAGCCACCGGTTAAAAATTGCACCCAAACCCCGTTAAGCAGTTTTAGGGTGCATCGACTTCGGTTAGAACTTAACAGAAGGTTAACCATGGTAATCTCTAACCCGCCATATTCGAGCGGTTAAAAGAGATAACCAGTGAGTAGTAGGGCTAGTAAAACAAAATGGAAACCTAATCCACAGTAGATTGTTTCGTAAACGATTATTATTGTATGATACTTGTATTACTTGGATAGAGATGATGGTGAGCGTGAAGTTTCTTTAGTGGCAAGAGAGAATTCTTACGAGAAATTAGGTGACAGAAAATTTCAGGAGGAATTTCGTTTATCAACATCTACAGTGTCATTTCTGCTGCAACAAATAGATCACTTAGAATAACACAGAAACAG
Organism: Periplaneta americana; assembly: GCA_025594305.2. Taxonomy (NCBI): domain Eukaryota; kingdom Metazoa; phylum Arthropoda; class Insecta; order Blattodea; family Blattidae; genus Periplaneta; species Periplaneta americana. Next base: position 6,748,163 of record JAJSOF020000011.1, on the reverse strand, counting down.
TCGTATTTCTCCTATGCATCGCCTGATTATATTACGATTCTATGCAACGAATATTTTCAGAATTTTAAGACGAAACACTTGAGTATCCCCTCCCCTACGTCGCAGGTTGAACGAAAAGAGATTATGGATGAATATTAGAATATTACATAGTTCCCTGGTATAATTGGGGCCTTGGATTGTACACACGTTCCTACTAATCTTCATCTTTTTCCTTTATGAATATTTAATATTTTATATGTAATATATTTAAGTCTATCAATACTTCAACAAACTCATATTGAGATATAATAATTTTTGCATTTTATTTTCCATTTTGTACGATTTTAACTGAAAAACAAACAAATGTAACCCGCAAACACAATACTGCCCAAACGCAAACAAATGCAACGCGAAAATTATAAGACATGTTGGTTTCGATGTAGAAAGGAGTAAGCACAGTCGTTTTTTATTTTTATTATTATCTTTGCAGAAGTATGCATACTTTTCTTTAGTCTTTTGTGGAAACAGTGTACCATCACACATTTTACCATGGTTAAATGAGGTGTTAGCTAACCATGTTTAAGTAACCGGTGATTATGAATGCTGCACAGAAATTACATTTTAATCATGGTTACTGTTTAACCGTGGTTTCGGAACCTATGATTACTGTGTTGTTAACCGAGGTTAAAGCACTTCGCCATTAATCTGACGAATGAACCCTTTTGAGCATTTCCTCCAAAACTGATCTGAGTTCTCTTGAACACTGAAAAGTTTCAATGGTCTATACATGGAAATCTGTAACACTAACCTTACGCTACATGTTGTAATTCCCGAAGATTCCTTGTACGAGAGGTTAAGGATCCTCACCAGTCCGGCAGTTTCTTACTTGCCTACTAGCGAATATTATTCAGAAGGAAGTCATGAAGGGACTCGTGGGGGGAGAGGCCTCAATCGATCGCCACAGGAACAGATCAAGTCTCTACTTCATTCTTATCTCACCCCCTTCGACGAAATTCGTGTTGCATGCAACTCTGTTGTCGGTGTAATAACCAAGCCTCCCTACTCCTTCGAACAGAGAAAGGAGGCCCATTCAACCACAAACTGGAAGTCTCAAGTCGTCATATGTATTAATTCAAAAGAAAACGAAATAAAAAAGAAAGAATAAGGTTTTAGAGTCTGAATTTATTTACAGATATTACCGCCAAGTGGATTTGAGAGTATTTGTGATTTACGTGGCAGGAAATGTCACGATAAAGTAGGCCTAATTAAAGAAATATGCAAATAACAAGCATGTTTTCCTTATTGTTATGCTAGGTACAGTCTTAGAAGAAAACAGTTTTGTCGCACAGATACTTTAAGTCCCAGAAAGTAGGCAGTGCGCATGATCAGACGACGAGCGACCTGGTTCACAAGAGAACAACTAGTTGAGGTAATAAAATTAGTTTTGTGCGAGATCGTGCGTATTTGCTTGGTTTCCGCACAAATCCAATCCGCGGAAAGTCTAAAATTCCACATTCAGTATTCCCAACCTAACACACATAACAATTTCCCTCTTCTTACAGCTTAAGTGCCACATTTATTTTACTGCTTTAGGCTTTTAACATATTATTTTTAGAGACGTTCAATATAGTAATAATTATAAATTGAAACTTACCACTGCAATTTCACCTAAATTGCAATGTTAATTATTGTTTTTAAATATTTGCAAAAATTAACTAAACTCTACAACTCCACTAAAGTTACTGCATTCCTGATACAAGTAACATTAAGGAAGCCGTGAAAAAATCAACAAATCAACTTGCCGATGTTATTACTGCAATATGTTATATAAATAATATTGTTAAAATATTAAAATGGAAAATAAATCATTACATAACCTTACCGTTTCTTTTAAGTTCGCATTTATAGACTGGGGGGAAAAAAGACAGACGTATATCACAGCCTGCTGGAGTATAGTAAACACAGAAAACATTTTAAAGCAACAATGTTGAAGTTAGATATTTTTGTTTTGCAAATTTGCCGTCATTGAACAGAAACGAAGATGAAGATTTCATTGCAACTAATTAGAAATTCCTCTTTCTGGTATGTAATAAATGATCTTCGCACAAAATAATGTACGATACACGAGCGGTATGTTTTCTTTCAATTCTCGGAAATTAAAAAAGCTCAACTACGTTTCGCTTTTTCAAACTTTTCCTCGAACATGAAAACTACAACAACCGCTCTTGTAACTCATATTACTATTGTGTCGTTATATGTCCGATCATCTGTGAGACAAAACTTGTTATAAGACTATACGTAGGCTACTATACACAATTAAATTGAGTCCGAATTCCTCGACAGTGTAACAGAAGCATTGTATTCTTTCAATTATCTGGAATATCGACCGGCATAAAACTTGAAGTATTGTATATATTCCAGTTTTTAACAACAGAAACTTTACATCCAATTTCAGATCATTGTTATTTTCTATCATTCATTTATAATATTTTTCCGGCTTTCTCTAGAAGCCCGTTGTTTGCCGTCAAGCACACAAATGCGATAGGAGGGAAGTTTATCGTAAGAAATGAGAAAATGACGATGAAGACATGTTGAAGAGTTAATTAGGATTGTGAAGGAGTGGGGCAGTAGCCCTTTAAATTGATACTACTCCAACATTCGCCTTATGAACTTGGGATCCAGGACAAACTCATGCAAAGATAGCCGATGCCTTCAATTGAACCCAGTACGTCACAAAAACAAGGCAGAAATGATTGACAACCATTGCTCTACCGTGATCGGTAACGTATTGTTTTTAATATTCATAACTAAAATCAGTCTTGTTCCTTCCCTAATTCATTGACTTTGAACTTTATCAGGGTGCCTTACGACAAACAATAACAAAATTAAGTTACAGTTAATGTATAAAAATAAATCGTAAATTATATAATGACAATAAATAGTGATCAAAGTAACAGCTGTAGTAATAAGAATCGAAAGAATTAATGGTACTTTGGAAAAGAAGCTTAAGAAGTAATATCACAAAAAGAAAGGAAATGAGTGGTGATGGTTCCTCTTGTACGAATAAACAGACCAATAACTTCTATATTGTTAAGATGGTACGCACTGTATAATCTAGAAAGTGAAAACGAGTCTCCTTATTTGTATGCATAATAAGTATATTGATTTTGATGAAATTGTATCTTTTTTTCTAGTAAGCCAGAAACATAGCTGCTTTAGTGTTTATATTTTTATGTGATAAACTGAGTGTTTTAAGACATATTTGTTAGGGCATTTTTTTTTTGCATTTTTTGCTTGTTTCCGTTCATAAGAGCATCTTTTTATTCGGTCATTTTTGTGGCATTTTCATTTAATTTTGGCTATAAATCCCCATCATTAATGGAAAATAATGTTTATATCCTTTGATATTTTCTCTACATAACTTGTCCATTAATACCGTACCCTTTATTTTGTATAATATTTTAATCGTTTTTCTATACAAATATTGCCATTTTAACGTAGTACACCCCATGTAATGGATCAGTCAAACCACGCCTTCAATAGACTCCTCTATACCTGCTAATTCCGGATAAGAGTGGCCTTGTGGTGGACTACATGGAAACTACATCAGGTAAAATAATTAATTAAAGTGTACTACTTAGAAAAAATTATTTAAAAATAAATAAACTTAAATGTTGGTACTAGAATTTAATTTAATTTAATTACTAGTCTAAATATTGTGACAGCGACGTGAGATTCGAACTCACGACCAGCGTCCCGCATGAGAGCAGATCGCACAGGCTGCACGGAACATTGAGTGATGTCGCGCGGTGGAGAGAAGAGAGAGGGTGTATTACGTCACGCGACGAGTTTGCGCGCGCATCTGGTGCTGGTAGAGAGGAGAGGGCTCTGGATTTCTCTGGAATGCCATCTCTAGAGACGGGTGGAACCTTCGATGTTACGTCGCTGTGGTTATAAATTACGGTCGCGAAGGAACGACAGCAGTTTCTGAGTTTTCAGTTATTCAGTCAGTGAGAAAGCCAGAGCAAGGAAGCCAGTCTTGTGTACCGGAGTTCGACTCGAGTGTGCGTCCGCATCTGCGTCAGCATCCGAAGGCCTGAGTTCGAGTGCAGTGGACCGCAGTTGGAGGGACCTGAGTTCGAGTGCAGTGGACCGCAGTTGGAGGGACCCGAGTTCGAGTACAGTGAACTGTCTCTGAAGGTCTGTGGTTCGAGATACGGTGAACTCGAGTGACTGAGATAGAAGAACTGTGAACTGAGAACTGGTAGTTCTGATTTGTAAATAGTGCTTTGTAAATATTAGTTAAGATTAACAGTTCATTGTTGTGCGTAATAGTCCAAGTAAATTATCATTGTTGTCGGTGGAGTGCTATAACGAATACTGTGTTGAGTGAGGATCCAATTGTTGACGAGAGCGTTTAAGGTGAATTGTAGAAAGGAATTACTGTTGTGACGAATAAATCTCATTGTTGTTACTAATAAAATTACAATATTAAGTAGTACAAAACCTCTTTTCCTACTAAGCCAATTATGTAAGATCAATTTTTAGGATATTTTAAGGGCATTCTTGAAAGATTTTAGGTCATAAATGCATTGTTTTAGGACATTTTATATGTCATCAAAATCCTAGTCCTAATAATAAGTGATATCATTTCTGTCGGTATGTCTTTTGAATCACAGTTCAGAATAATAAACTATGAAACTGTAGTATCACTGGCAACTTGATATAATAAATTAACTGATGTGAAACGCGTAAAATAAATTCATGAGAAAATACAACATTCGTAGCCACAAGAAAGTAAAATAAGTTCATGTCGCGATATGACTTTTGTTATAAGTTAAAGCGACAACAAATAAATTAGAAACGAAAAAGAAAGTAAAACCGAACGTAAGATATTACGAAGATTACGGTCGTACGTGAATGGAATTTAATTCCATACCATGCCACACGCATACATTATCACTCGTGTATTATAAATTTCTGTAACAATAAATCGGTCTTTGTAATTACCGTATACATAGTAAATCGAACGAGATAATATCCCAAATATATTAGACCGGAAAAAGGGGAACAGAACTAATCTCAATCTCGATATAACATTACATGTAGCCTATTCAACGCCAGCCGATCGCTACTAGTGGTTTTCCCTTATTACAGACTATTTACAACTGCATAAGTAACCACATATTACGTGCCACGCATATGAATATAGATAGGGGTTTAAGAGCAAATCTACACGAAAGCCTTCGAAAATTAAACATTTGGAGACTACAGGGCTATGAACCATTGACTTTAATTGTAAAGCCCCATTCACAATGAGAAGGACATAAATGTATGGCATGGTCATAAGAATCGTCTTACCAATCACAATGCAAAAAAAAAAAAACGATGTCAAAACAAAATAATAATTAAAAAAAATGTAAATTATAGTTTATTTAACGACGCTCGCAACTGCAGAGGTTATATCAGCGTCGCCGTGTGCCGAAATTTTGTCCCGCAGTAGTTATTTTACATGCCAGTAAATCTACTGACATGAGCCTGTCGCATTTAAACACTTAAATGCCATCGACCTGGGCCGGGATCGAACCCTCGAGTATAGGAGGCCAGCGCTATACCAACTACGCTACCGAGTCCGACTAAATAATAATAATAATAATAATAATAATAGGCCTAATAATAATATAATTGAAGTGTGTGGCAAATAAATATGGAAGTTTCCGTCCCTTAGTCACCGCTTCCGCATGGCAGGTAATAACGGTAAGCGTTAATCTCTTTATTTAATTTGCAAGAAAACCGTCCATTTAATTTAAAAACTGCAAAGGAATAAATCAATCCTTATCAATTTCTCTAATGGTGTGTGTAAAAATCAGAATCCTACGATTAGTACTTACCTATCGAGAAAAACAGTGTTAACATTCAAGGAAAGATTTTTTTTTTCCCCTGAGAAAGGTATTCATTTGTGACTAATATGGAATTAGAATGTTTTGTAGTAAGTTATCCAAGGAATAAGCTGCTAAAATCTGTACAGTTATATTATCATTCGCATACAAATCGATTTCGATCGGACCAAGAATAAATAGTTTTCTAATAGGGCATAATAGACAAAAATCAGAAAAAGAAACTCTATCGCCAAGACAACCCTTTACAATTAAGGGCAGTCAGAGTTTGGACAGTTTTCGTGGAGATGATCAATATAGGAATTTCACTTTTCGAATTTTGTACTTTATTTTATTTTAGTAGGTTATTTTACGACGCTTCATCAACATCTTAGGTTATTTAGCGTCTGAATGAGATTAAGGTGATAATGCTGGTGAAATGAGTCCGGGGTCCAGCACCGAAAGTTACCCAGCATTTGCTCATATTGCGTTGAGGGAAAACCCCGGAAAAAAAACCTCAAGCAGGTAACTTGCCCCGACAGGGAATCGAACCCGGGCCACCTGGTTTCGAGGCCAGACGCGCTGACCGTCGAATTTTGTACTAGTAATAATAGTAGTACTAATGGTAGTAGCAGTACCAACAGTAATAGTAGTAGCAGTAGTAGTAGTAGTAGCAGTAGCAGCAGTAGTAGCAGTAGCAGCAGTAGCAGTAGTAGTAGTAGTAGTAGTAGGAGTAGCAGCAGTAGTAGCAGTAGAAGTAGCAGTAGTAGTAGTAGTAGCAGTAGTAGTAGTAGCAGTAGTAGAAGTAGTACTAGTAGCAGTATCAGTAGTAGTAGTAGCAGCAGTAGTAGTAGTAGCAATAGTAGTAGTAGCAGCAGTAGTAGTAGCAGCAGTAGTAGTAGTAGCAGTAGTAGCAGTAGTGGTAGTAGTAGTAGTAGTAGTGGCAGTAGTAGTAGTAGTGGCAGTAGTAGTAGCAGTAGTAGCAGCAGTAGCAGTAGAAGTAGCAGCAGCAGCAGCAGTAGCAGCAGTGGTAGCAGTAGCAGTAGTAGTAGTAGTAGTAGCAGTAGCAGCAGTGTAGCAGTAGCAGTAGTGGCAGTAGTAGCAGTAGCAGTAGTAGTAGTGGCAGCAGCAGTAGCAGCAGTGCACTAGTAGCAGTATCAGTGGTACTGCAGTATCAGTAGTAGTAGTGCAGCAGCAGTAGCAGTGGCAATGCAGTGGCAGCAGCAGTAGCAGTGCAGCAGTGTAGCAGCAGTGGTAGTGCAGTAGTAGTAGCAGTGGTAGCAGTGGTGGTAGTAGCAGGTAGTGGCAGTAGTAGTAGTAGTGGCAGTGTAGTGGCAGTAGTAGCAGTAGTGGTAGTAGTAGTAGTGGCAGTAGTAGTAGCAGTGGCAGTAGTAGTAGCAGTAGTAGCAGCAGTAGTAGTAGTGGCAGTAGTAGTAGTAGTGGCAGTGGTAGCAGTAGCAGTAGTAGTAGCAGCAGCAGTAGCAGTGGCAGTGCAGCAGCAGTGGCAGCAGCAGTGGCAGTGGTGGTGCAGCAGCAGTAGTAGCAGCAGTGGCAGTGGCAGCAGCAGCAGCAGCAGCAGCAGCAGCAGCAGCAGTAGCAGTGGTAGTGGCAGTGGCAGCAGTAGCAGCAGTGGCAGTAGCAGTAGTAGTAGTAGTAGTAGTGGTAGTAGCAGTGGCAGCAGCAGTAGCAGCAGCAGCAGCAGTGGGAGTAGCAGTAGTAGTAGCAGTAGTAGTGCAGTAGTACAGCAGCAGTGGTACTAGTAGCAGTATCAGCAGCAGCAGTAGCAGTAGTAGTAGTAGCAGCAGTAGTAGTAGCACCAGCAGTAGTAGTAGCAGCAGTAGTAGTAGCAGCAGTAGTAGTAGCAGTAGTGTAGCAGTAGTGGTAGCAGTAGTAGCAGTAGTGGTGGCAGTAGTAGTAGTGGTGTAGTGGCAGTAGTAGTAGCAGCAGTAGTAGTAGCAGTGGTAGTGGTGGTAGTAGTGGCAGTAGTAGTAGTAGTGGCAGTAGTAGTAGCAGTAGTAGCAGTAGTAGTAGTAGTGGCAGTAGTAGTAGTGGCAGTAGTAGTAGTAGTAGTAGTAGTAGTGGCAGTAGTAGTAGTAGCAGTAGTAGTAGCAGTAGTAGCAGTAGTGGTAGTGGTAGTAGTAGTAGTGGCAGTAGTAGTAGTAGTGGCAGTAGTAGTAGTAGTGGCAGTAGTAGCAGCAGTAGCAGTAGAAGTAGCAGTAGTAGTAGCAGTAGCAGCAGTAGTAGCAGTAGCAGTAGTAGTAGTAGTAGTAGTAGTAGCAGTAGCAGCAGTAGTAGCAGTAGCAGTAGAAGTAGCAGTAGTAGCAGTAGTAGTAGTAGTAGTAGTAGTAGTAGTAGTAGTAGTAGTAGTAGCAGTAGTACTAGTAGCAGTATCAGTAGTACTAGTAGCAGTATCAGTAGTAGTAGTAGCAGCAGTAGTAGTAGTAGCAATAGTAGTAGTAGCAGCAGTAGTAGTAGCAGCAGTAGTAGTAGCAGTAGTAGCAGTAGTGGTAGTAGTAGTAGTAGTGGCAGTAGTAGTAGTAGTGGCAGTAGTAGTAGCAGTAGTAGCAGTAGTGGTAGTAGTAGTAGTGGCAGTAGTAGTAGTAGTAGTAGTGGCAGTAGTAGTAGCAGTAGTAGCAGTAGTAGTAGTAGTAGTAGTAGTGGCAGTAGTAGTAGTAGTGGCAGTAGTAATAGTAGTAGTAGTAGTAGTGGCAGTAGTAGTAGCAGTAGTAGCAGTAGTGGTAGTAGTAGTAGCAATAGTAGTAGTAGCAGCAGTAGTAGTAGCAGCAGTAGTAGTGGCAGTAGTAGCAGTAGTGGTAGTAGTAGTAGCAATAGTAGTAGTAGCAGCAGTAGTAGTAGCAGCAGTAGTAGTGGCAGTAGTAGTAGTAGTAGTAGTAGTAGTAAGAAAAGGGGGATTTTTAGAATGTTTTGACTAGCAATTCAAGCTCTTGGGCTTTATTTTCTACCCCATTACTCAACATTTGAGTTCTTGCTCTGTATTCTTGGTAAGCTCCAGACCTTTCATTTCTAAAATGTCGGAGACCTTCACACTAGTCAAAGACAGAGTTCCAAATGTACTTTATACAAGTACTAGACAAAAAAATACACTCAAAGTCGTCTTGATAATAAAAAAAATCAGGGTATCAGCACGGAAACGAACTCTGTTCTCTTCCTAGGAACGCATTCCTAGTCTAACTCGGTTCGTCCTCACTGCCCCACTTTGAAGAGTCCACTCCCACAGCGAAAAGAAGGAATGTGGTCAGAACACCATCACCATGCGGTCCACGCAAAGTTTGGCATTGATACTCTTATTCACTTTTATTTTTCTCTCGGAGAGAACAGGTTTGTTGGGATTATAAAGCAGGAGGGAGACGGTCGGACGTTGAATCAGGTTACATTTTGTTAAACAAACTGAAGCCTCAAGGTTTGCGGCAGTAAGGACGTTCATCTCACATGGTTACGCAGTCAAAGAGGTGCCGGATATAATCCCTGTGGCATATCGGTGTAAACTGAAGCTTCCCGGTGACTTTGCGCCAAGCCATGCCGAAGACGAGACGAATTTAAATATTCTACTTCATAACAAACTGGTACCGGGTTTGATTTCCTGCCATACCCAAGAAAGTTTTCAAGGGTACAGAGCAGGCCTGCACAAGGTTTGCGCTCTCCGAGCCGGCTCACAGCTCATGAGCGGAATGCAGATATTAGCTGCGCTCTGTATAAGAAGGGGTGATCTCGTACAAAATGTACACAAAAGGAAGTACTATTACGAGTGTTTATGAAATGAATTCCCGTTCAGTGTTTGCAAAACTATCTTGGACTATTATTAATTAATAAAGAAATATTTATTATACAGAAGTAATATAAATTCTATAGCTACTTAAATGTACAATACCATTTTGTTATATTTTTATTTATCAGTACATCAAAACGAGGTTTTATGCTGTTGGCACCTGAAAAGAACAGTAGCCTACTGATCATAATGAAACATCAGTTACAGATATTCGATGCCTGCCTTTATTAAAGTTGATTATAGAAAACAGGTGCTCACAAATATAAATGTTGAGCCAAACATAGCAATCATTTTCACAGCCAGCCTGTGTAGAAGTGGATATTATTGCTAATGTTTAGTCTTGTAAAACTCAACCAGGCTAGTAGTATTATTCAAACGATCTTTAGCCCTTAGGTCACATTGAAGATCAATAAGTTCGAGCTGTAAATCGTTAAATGTTATGTTCCGTCTTTTAGATTCCTCCATACTGTACTTTAGCAGTAAATAAGCAACGTGAAACAGTTACTGAGAATAGGCCTACACACTGCACTCCACTAAATAACTGAGTGGTTGTTTCCCTTTCCTCTACCTATAGCAAGTCTATGTCATTCTGACGTATCTTCCTCTCCGTTTCGGCGAGCGGTAAACACCGCCCTCCCGCTCCGAAGGAGCGTGCGCGCTCGTTGAGCGCTGTTTGTGCAGGCCTGGTATAGAGTCTGGAACGGAATCCAGACAGAAAAACTGGGAAGAGGCGGTAGGTGACAAACTCCGGATGATGAAAAGCAGTAGCAGTACTAGTGGTGAGGTGAAGACCTGTAAGTTTGTCGCTGTTACAGGTTAGTCACTGATTCCGACTGTGACTGCAGTTCCAAAATCACAGCTTCGACAAATGTTTTTCTTTCTCTGTCTATGAGGGCGGGAGGGGAACATCCCTGTGCAACGCGACCTGAGGTCTATTGTGTGCATCTCGGATGAGTTGCAAGTCCACCGACCTCACCTACACCGAACCGACCTAACTGCTAACACCCTAACGATCAGTCCCGCCATCCTTCCAAATCCGTGTACCATTCCATCCCAACAGCCCCCCCACATTCCTTCTCAAACAGTCTGAGATGTAAGCCTCCTCCCCCGTCTCCTCAACAGTCTGAGGTGTAAGCCTCCTCTCCAGTCTCCTCAATGGTCTGAGGTGTAAGCCTCCTCTCCCGTCTCCTCAATGGTGTGAGGTGTAGGCCTCCTCTCCCGTCCCCTCAACGGTCTAAGGTGTAAGCCTCCTCCCGTCTCCTCAATTGTCTGAGGTGTAAGCCTCCCCTCCCGTCTCCTCAACAGTCTGAGGTGTAAGCCTCCTCTCCCGTCTCCTCAATGGTCTGAGGTGTAAGCCTCCTCTCCCGTCTCCTCAACGGTATGAGGTATAAGCCTCCCGTCTCCTCAACGGTCTGAGGTGTAAGCCTCCTCTCCCGTCTCCTCAACGGTCTCAGGTGTAAGCCTCCTCCCGTCTCCTCAATGGTCTGAGGTGTAAGCCTCCTCCCGTCTCAATGGTCTGAGGTGTAAGCCTCCCCTCCCGTCTCCTCAACAGTCTGAGGTGTAAGCCTCCTCTCCCGTCTCCTCAATGGTCTGAGGTGTAAGCCTCCCCTCCCGTCTCCTCAACAGTCTGAGGTGTAAGCCTCCTCTCCCGTCTCCTCAATGGTCTGAGGTGTAAGCCTCCTCTCCCGTCTCCTCAATGGTCTGAGGTGTAAGCCTCCTCCCGTCTCCTCAATGGTCTGAGGTGTAAGCCTCCTCCCGTCTCCTCAATGGTCTGAGGTATAAGCGTCCCCTCCCGTCTCCTCAATGGTCTGAGGTGTAAGCCTTCCCTTCCGTCTCCTCAACAGTCTGAGGTGTAGGCTTCCTCTCCCGTCTCCTCAATGGTCTCAGGTGTAAGCCTCCCCTCCCGTTTCCTCAACGGTCTGAGGTGTAAGCCTCCATTCCTGCCTCAACGATCTGAGGTGTAAGCCCCCTCTCCCGTCGGTAGGGAAATGGGTTGCGCTGCTGGCCACCAACTACCATGTTTGACATATCCACGGACGTCGGCCCAGATAGTCAGCGGCATCGAAGGACCGCCGCAAGGGCGATCTGAAAACCAAGTAAGACAACCAGAATGACGAGGGAGGAAAGAAAGTGGCGAGAATGAGTGGGGATCCATACGCATGATAAAGTTACCTGATATTCATCCATAGGAGTGAGGGGAAAATCCCAAAAAACCCACTCAGGCAACTCGTTCCAAGCAGGGAATCGAAGACGCTACCACGAGACCATAGCGGTGAGCTCGGTTACGTGTTACTCAACATTATTACAATTTTCAGCCATGTTCCATGAAATAATGTTCACATGATAACATTTGTTGATATAAAGAGCTGAATATGCAAATTTAAAGCACATTTGTTGAAGCCAGTGTCACTGCATTAGGACCACATGTTGTCATAACTGTCACATTACCTCTACCACGAAGGAAGTCCTTCACAACAAGGAATCATATTTTGCACACAACTGTACTGCACGATTGTGCTTTAACAACAAAATGAGACACGACTCTCGTCAAGTTACTGGAAAATATAAAAGTCCGAGGATGTAAGAAAGGGAAAGTTACACTGCAATTTGTTATGGAAGCCAAGTGGCCCGCCTTGTTTTATATCGCATCGCCTTTCCTGGATTTCCACTGAAGTTCTTGGCAAGCTCCGACCGGTACGCGAGAACCATTTGCCTAACTACGTCATGGGGCAGCCTGTATTCCTACACGCCCCGCAGTTTCTGGCGCAGGACTTATTTCTTTATTTAACGTCGCTTTTCCAACACAGCAACTATTCAGAGTCGATGATAAGACGGTAATGCAGTAATGATGAATTTCTCGGAGAAAACCTACTCCAAAGTCACTTTGTCAATCACAAATCCCACAGAATCTGCCCGGGATCGAACTCCGGTCCCCTACAAAATGGAACCGTGAGCTAAGCTGAAGTTGGGTACCGATGCTGATGCTGCTGGTTTCAAGCTCATGAAATCTCCGCCAGTTTCCCTCTTCTAAGGCCGGCAGCATACTGTATCGGACATCCTGTCTCAGAACTATTTCGTCTCGGACATTCTTGACGTAATGCTCGGCACATTTTTGCACTGGGCTTTCTCCTGGCTGGCAGACAGTAGAGATGGGCTAAACTGTTCTTTTTAGGAAACAGTTTCGACTGTAACTGTTTCATGGACGAAACTGTTCCAAAATAACAGTTTCAAAGATAACAGTTTCATAAGAATATGTTTACAACATCAGTGCCAACTGTTCCAACTGTTTGAACCTCTCATCTGCTTCGGAAACATGTTTCAAGGCCCTTGAATCGTCTTTAAATCACCTGTTCAGTGCATTATGACAACGAAAGTTAGTTGTCGTAGGTTACTATTATGGGTAAAGGTAAAGGTATCCCCGTAACATGCCATGAAGGCACTTGAGGGGCATGGAGGTAGAGCCCCATGTTTTCCATGACCTCGGCACTAGAATGAGGTGGTGTGGTCGGCACCACGCTCTGGCCGCCTTTTACCCCCGGGAAAGAGTCGGTACTCAATTTTATAGGAGGCTGAGTGAACCTCGGGGCCGTTCTCAAAGTTTGGGAACGAGAAAAAATCCTGTCACCACCTGGGATCGAACCCCGGACCTTCCAGTCCGTAGCCAGCTGCTCTACCAACTGAGCTACCCTCAAGATAAATCGATATTAGTAAAAATAACGTATATAACCCTAGGAGAGTTTAATAACGATGACATTAGCCGATGATATTTTTCGCGGTATATTAATGTCAGGACACCATTAGGACAACATTAACACTATGTCAGGACACCATGAACATATTCTCCATCAATGGACAACTAATAATTAGGAGATTTATTAGGGAATTTGATTCGTACAATTAAATTGCGCGATCCTACATAGGCTACTGTTGCACGAAGGCCATGTGGAACATGGATATTATATTATCTACTTTCGATTGGATGTCAATGATAGCGATACACGTGGCCTTTGCAGACAACAAAGAAGAGGAAAACTGTTTAGAAACTGAACTGCTTATCTCTTGGAACCATGTGGAACGTTGATATCACTGGAGCAGTGTAACACTCTTTGGAACAGTTGGAACAGGTTATATCACGAAACTGTTTCGATTGTGAAACAGTTTCAAATAAACTGTTCCAGCTTTTTTTTGCCCATCTCTAGTAGACAGTATACGTCTCTCATTCTGAAGACTCAAAATTTCTTATATATGATATTATTTAAACTATTATCTTCACTTTCAAATTTACATTCTGAATGTAGTCTTACACTGTCTACCGATAACGTCGGAGACAGCTTGTCATCAAATGGTAAGTGTAAGATGATTTATGAAATGCTGGCAGAAGAAACAGAAGAGCTTAAAAGAGAAGAAGAAGAAGAAGTTCCTGTCTTTCTCCAACACAACTTCTTCATGATCCCGTCAGAATCTGAGTGTGAACTGAAACTTTGTTCTGTTAATCTAAACCAGTGATGTCAAAGCAAACGCATTTTTCTGACCTTGACGTCGTGCGCGGGCAGCAAGCGCTAAGTATGGAAAGAGGAAGGGTTGTGTATATGAATTAGCAACCTGTTGGATTAAGAAAACAGTGGTGCACAAACTTCCAACAAAACGTGAAATTTTATGTCGTTATTTTTATATGGCTTCTTTCTGTTTAATGTTATCTATATTGTCTGTAAAACAAAAGTACTAACACTGATTTCTTAATATTGCACTTGTGTTTTAAATCTTAATAACATAATAGAGAGTTAAGAAGGAATATTCACTTAAATTCCATAGTAGTATAATATTATACTGTATTAAGTGGATGAAACACATCATTCATAAAGAAAGTGATATTCCAAAGAAAGAGATTGAGTACGATATGATAAGTTGGAATTGATATTGATGGTACCTTTAGCCTTACAAAAGTAATCAATAAACTAATCAAAACAATATTACAGTACAAAGCAAAGTTACCTAGGAACTGTATCTGTTTTAAGTGTAACTAATATTACATAACAAAACTTATCGCATTATGCTTTTCAGGTGATATTTGTGAGCAACTTCCTATCATCAGAATATTAAATTATTTTCTCGAAATGTGCTGAAGCTATAGAGCTGACATTTTTACAACACATGGGCACGTATCTTTTGCTTATGATGTAAGCTTTTGTAACAGTAGTTGCTTTTTTAATTCATTTCCTTACAAACAATTTCCATGCGAATATTTTCAAAAATTTCAATACACTATCTTCAGTAATACGTATATACGGTATATTAGATTTACGAAAACATACTAAATAAATAGGCCTATACCTGAAAATTTCACTTTTCTATACGAAAAGTTGAGAAAATATTTCTTTTGAATAAAAAAATCAAACTTGTGAAAAATGAGCATTAAAATTAAAACTTACATTCTTATAATGCACTTATACTTCTCAGGCAAATCTAAAAATTAACATGGATACACTTTTAATAATACCTGACATAATTAGGAACATTAAATCCAGACGTTTGAGATGGGCAGGGCATTTAGCACGTATGGGCGAATCCAGAAATGCATATAGTGTTAGTTGGGAGGGGAAAAGACCTTTCGGGAGGCCGAGACGTAGATGGGAAGATAACATTAAAATGGATTTGAGGGAGGTGGGATATGATGGTAGAGACTGGATTCATCTTGCACAGGATAGGGACCAATGGCGGGCTTATGTGAGGGCGGCAATGAACCTCCGGGTTCCTTAAAAGCCAGTAAGTAAGTAAGTACGAGTTTTAATAAGTTCTCTTCCCTTTATCTATTGAATCAGTGCTGGCCATCCCTGAATATAGCTCGACGAAGTGGCATAAACCACCTCTTTCGTCTGTCTCTTTCCTTACCGCTGTAAAGCGCTCAGGCTCTCCTGGGCTCTAAAGCGCGCGCTTGCTCCTGTGGGCATCAATTGAAATGCCTGATCTAAACACTAAAATTATAATAGTTTTAATTTCCTTTCTCACAGCCAATTCCCAATT
>JAJSOF020000011.1:6280000-6730000 GCA_025594305.2 Periplaneta americana | reverse complement strand
ATTGCAATATAAGAAATTACTTCTGTACGTTGATATTAACCCAGATAAGCCCAAAAATTTTTTTGTGATAAAAATACAGTAGCACATTAGTTACTCTCAAAAATCGGTTAAATGATGTTGAAATAAACTGAAACAAGGAACGCATATTTTCTAAAGCTAACAAATACTACCAACATTATCGCACAACTTATAAAATGTCCCTAACACCAACAATGACATAATATCCGAAGGCACTGCAACTGTCCTTAAAAAGGACGGTGTGAAAATCTGGGTTAACATAGGAAGGATTTCTATATTAATAGGCATCATTCTAATGTGACAAATAAGATGACTTTTCATCAACATTCGCCCCATAGTTATAAACGATGGTTGAAGAAATTATGACAAGGCCTCCTTATTACAAAATATAGAACGATCAAATAACTTTATGATGACAACAGAAAGATTCTAGTAGACTGTGATCGGAAACGAGAACGGCAAAGTTAAAACTTCAGCAACTTTCACGTTCCCGTTCCCGAGTTCCGGCAAACTTCTCGTTAATTGTGAAAGACTACCAAAATGAAAGTATTCAATACCAATAAAGCTGGAGAGGGAACCTCCCGAGAAGATATAGTGGAATCTGTGATGCCACCAGACTGCAGAGGAGGAAGTGAAAGAGTCTCCTACTTCACAGTTTTTTCAAGTCTTGGGTAACTATTACAGTTACACTGGCTAGCGCCTAGGCAGTAGCCGTGCTTCACGGCGTCCCACGCAACATTACGCACAGAAAGTCAAAGAGCTTAACAAGCCAGACACGCACCCGAAGTTGTGAATTATGATACATCATGGTGCTCTGTGCGTCACGATTTGCCAAAACTTGGCGTTTGTTTATATCTGCCTTGACGCGTGAACAAACAGGGCTAGGGTGCACTGAATTCCTCATCCAACGGTTGGCACCACAAGTACCAACAACAGATAACTGCTATTAAAATTAACGACATTTGGAACACATCGCAAAACTCTCTTACGCGACACCAAAGTTTTATGAAAACATAAAATATAGGCCTACTCGTATGAAACGGAGAGTTTCAGTACCTCATAAGTACACCTGACATCATTTTTCGGGAAGCAAGAAAAACTCGTATTTTTTTTTTAACCAAACTGAAATTCTTGAACTGTTCACCAGCAAAATGTAAAAATAAGTTAATAAGAGCAAGTTAATAAAAATAAGTTAATGATTTCGTGATATACTATAGCATAATAACACAATAAAATATGCACTTATTAAGTTTTGATGCAAGAGACGGAATGTATTGATACAGAATTGTTCGCAAAAAATAAAATTTGCTGCAATATAAGGAATATTAGAAAATTGAGTCAGTCGTGAGTGATGACTGAAACAAAGTTATAATTTTATTATTTAATCCAAATCTGAATTAATTTTTTTACTCTTACATAATATGTTTATCACAATTAGTAGTAAAGAAGGGCTAACCTTCTTTAACATTTTAAATTAAGAATTACCGCAATGAAAATGTGCAGTTGGAACTTCTGTTTTCATATCAGACTCTCAAGTGAAAATCATTTTGATCTCCATATTCATCAAGATCACTTTCTATAATTGAGGATCGTTTTTGCAAAACTTGCTAACTGCAAAATTTGCAAAATTGAGTTTTTGGTGGATTCGTTAACATAAGGCAGGCCTCTACACGATGTAAAGTCATCTTAGTAAAATTGAATTATTGTAGTGTGTCAAAATGTCATCGTTGCACCTATAACCAACTTGTCTCCATTCAGTTTTTTGTGTCTCCTGTAAAATTTAGTTTTTTCAGTTAGCAAGTTTTGCAAAAACGGTCCTCAATTCTATAAATTTACCTTAAATTACAGGAAAAATACCAAATAACGTGTTATTTGCTTTAAATCCCACACTGATATTGCACAGTTTTGAGAGCAATATGGAGTAGGTATGAGCGTATAAAGTTTTAGAACAAAAATAGCATTTTGATCATATAGATAAATAAGAATGTATGAAGTTTTGATTCAAAACGGCCCTTCTTCATGTAGCCTATGGAATTTTGAGACAAAATGACTCAATGTCTAATAAAGTTTTGCAACAAAATCCATATTTTAAATCTCAATAAAACTCTAAAATAATCACACTTAACACAAACATTTGATATAATATGATGCAGGGTTAGGTAGTCTACCATCTGAATTGACTGAAATACAGTCTCAATTTTCTTAAATTTTTGCATTTATCAAGTTTTGGAACTCACCGCTTCATATAATAAAACTAATACAGCAGAATTTATTTCGAAATTTGGGATCCAAAACACGTCTTCTGGATTTAATATCATTTTAGAGATTATTTGTCACGAAAGTGGAAAATTTGAAAATAATGTCCCCCCCCCGCAACTTTGCACACTAAGTTGGTTTACAATATTTCCATTTACACTTTGGATCCAAATTCTCTACTGTGGGAAGTTCTGAAATTCCTGGCTCGAAATGCAAACGCTCCATGTTCGATTCCCGACAAGTGCAGCACAAAATTTCCTTTTATTTATTTCATAATCTTACTCTGTAAGTGCTTTACAAAATTTCCATTTATATTTTGGAACCAAAGTTGTCTGCTGTGGCTCAACTGGCAAAGTTTCTAGCTCGAAATATACAAGTTCCAGGTTCGATTCCCGAAAAGTGGAGCTCAAATTTCCTTTTCACGGAAGAAGGGATGTGCGTCCCTTTTCTTGTGTCTTGCGTCAAATTTACCACATGAAAGGAATGATGACGATGACGATGACGATTATGATGATGATGATGATGATGACGACGACGTGTAAAAACAAACGTGAAACAGAGGACCTTGCGTATAGTGTTGAGAGAGAAACGAACGACTAATTTGCCCCCAGGTTTTGTGAATTAAATACCCGATATGCTCCAGCGATCACATCATGTGAGAAAAACCCTTTACCCAGTCAAGTGTGAATGGTTCTTGAGATTAGAAAATAGATGTGGAGGGGGGGGTACAAGGAGCAGCTGTACAGACGAAAAGTATTTCCGGCAACTTGCACTCTATTGCCGCCACGAATCCCAGGAGCCAACACGATGCCGTAGCCCCGACAGGGGCATTTATCCCGCCGAGACGTGAACAAACGCCGAAGACTACGTTTTCATTCCATCAGCTGGCGCGAGCCAAACGTACACCAACGCGGGACACTCCGATGCTAATCTTAGGCAATGGGCGATACATTGGGTTATTAGCGAAGATGTACTCCACCCGTACCGACTACTTATTACAGATAAGAAATTATATGATGATGTCCAAAGACGAAGTGGGCGCTGATGCCAACTTTGAGAAGAATTTGGCAATAGCAAGCTATGTAAAAATCGCCAGCTCTTTGCCCTCATCTTGTGAGGTGCAGTTACGATAAATACGCCATCTAATTCAGTTAGTGAACAGCAATATCTCAATTCTCTCTCTTCCCTTCAAATCAAGTGAGATGTGTGTATTTTAGTAGGTTATTTTACGACGCTTTATCAACATCTTTGGTTATTTAGCGTCTGAATGATATGAAGGTGATAATGCCGGTGAAATGAGTCCGGGGTCCAGCACCGAAAGTTACCCAGCATTTGCTCAAATTGGGTTGAGGGAAAACCCCGGAAAAAACCTCAACCAGGTAACTTGTCCCGACCGGGAATCGAATTTTGTCCTTAAATGTGCAGAAATTTCATTTGAACAAATGTAACATTTTAAAATTTATTTTCAGAACGAAGATATCTAGAAGGATAAATATTACAAAAAAAGTAATTGAGGAAAATTTAGCGCGTATCGCTATTACGAAAACCACGGTCCCTATTTTTATCCCCAACTCACAGACTCAGTGTATGCTCTTATCGTTAAGCACAAGTTTTTTGCCCTGCTAACCATAAGAAGTTCGGAAAGTTATTACTTATAAATATCTGCAGTTAATTCAGATTCCCTGCAAGAGTGGAAATTCTAGTTCTTAAAAAGTGAAAATGATGAAGCTGACGATAATAAAAATAAATATCAGTAGATAATAAGTTCTTCAATGCAACAACAACACATGGGCTATGCCATCTCAAATCGACCGAAATATAGAGAAAATTGACCTTGCAATTTTTAAACACAATGAAACTTTTTCTGTCCCTTGACAACTGTGATACAATGCTTTGTGCAAAGTTTGAGGCATCAGAACTTCATAGTGTTTAAATTAAAAATATTTTAATTTGTCGTATTTTCATAAAATTAGCAACTTTAAATTGTTGTGGCTCCGAAACCCTTTCACCCAATGATCAAAATCATGGTTTATTTTGATGCTGAGAAATTATAGTTTATATTGACATGTAAACAGTTTTTCTTACTTTTTATGGAAATGGAGAAATTTAGATTTTTCTTAATTAAGACGCCTTTGCCCACGAAAAAATATTTTTAAAATATATGGTTAGATTCCGCATTGAAAGTAAAAATAAACATATTTTTTTACTGGTGCACCGTTGATAAGAAAATATTGAAAATATCAAATAAAGAAAATAAATAGTACGAACTAACCAGCTGACTGTAGGTAGTCGAGACAAGCAAGGCCAGGAGACAAACACGTGATGTGTCGTCTAGCAGTCATGGCTGGGCTAGCTTTATTACAAGTTTTCATAAACACAGGAGTAAAATGACGCCCAATGCTCGCTTACCTTCAGCTCTCGGCCAGTGTGTGGGGTACTGCGCCGTTCAAGTCTAGGCGTGTGAAAATAATTTATTTAATGTCCTCGAAACTTATTGCCGAGCCACTAAGCAAACAATGCCGAATCCCTCTTAATAATGCAAGGTTTTTCTCAATATTTTTTTACATTTTTACAAATGGGCAAAAAGCCTAAAAGTAAGTAAAATCAGATTATCTGTCTCTATGTATATTATAAAAATAAGTATTACTTCTTATCATAACCTACCAAATGTCAGTTTCAAAATGAGCTCCCGTTCAATGTTCTGCAGTAAATGGTTCCAGAGTTCTGAGCGGTGAAAGAGGGTTGTTTTTATAAAATACGATAAATTTGTCGCTCAATAGTACGAAAACCGTTTGACTTTCGATAGTATATTTTTGAAAATGCACTCTCCTCAGCAACTTGTATAAATAGGGAAAAAATTAAGAGTGTTAAAAATGCGAGGTTTTTTACTGATCGATTTCATATGGAATAGCCCACATAGATGAAGAACACAAAAATGGTGATAGAAAACAAGATATCTTCATATCTTCTGGGAAAGAAGAAACAATGCACTCCCCGGCATCCACGTGCACAAATACAATCTTTGCTAACTGTACAGGCGGACTCTCGCGTGTGGGCTAGTACAGACGGGACGGCAGTCTTAGCGTTTAAGACGGAATTACCTTGAAACAGTTCCAAACCCCCTGATGCAGCCCCTAACAGGTCCCTAGCCACCTTCACACTTCATTAACAGTTTGTGACCCGTCCCGGCAGACGACAACACCGGTGCAATGACGCTGTACGTAATGACATTTATCACCTGTAAGACACGCGATGATATCTTTCTGTAACAGTCTCTGGACTTCCTAATACATTATCTGATTTTAAAACAACTGAAACAATACCGTGAAAATCAATGAGAGGGTTGAAGATGAATTTGTGCTAAATACAAGCCTATTAAAACCTCAAGACGACGATATGATCTATATACAAAAGTGAAAGACAAATTTCATTATAGGAATCGGAGACATATTTTTCTTAAATCCTAATTCAACATAAGTAAAGATTAACTTTTTTTGGTCCTACAGAATATATGTTATCGTAATAATGATTATTAGAGGAGAAAAATTCACTCCGGCGCTGGAGTGCTCTAACCACTGAGCTACGCCGAAGCTCAATCCACAGCACCGGATAGAATCCCACTCCTCTAGTTTTTTCCCTTTATGGCCTGACTCCAAGTTCGACCTAGCCTAATATGTTGACATATATTGAGTCAACTGCCATTATACAAGGAGCGCACTCAACTGAGTGACTTGGTGGCCGGGATTCCACAGTATTATGCACTGTTGTGCGAAGAATCTACGTAAAGATTAATTTTTTGGTCCTACAGAATGTATCTGTTATGGTAACAATGGTTAGAGCACTTAGTACGTAGAACCAAGGACCCGAGTTCGATCCCCGGCGCCGGGGCGAATTTTTCTCCTCTAATAATGACTACTTTAATATGTCTAGGGTACAGAAATCCACAATTAAAATTGACAAAGCTTTAACATGTACAAGAAATGACCGAAAGTATAAATAAAAGTGGACAAAAGTAAACAGTCACAATTTCTAAAAAGTAAACAACTAGAACTCAATTTGCTTTCTTTGAAATAATGTATTAAAATAAAAGAAATCATAACAAAATGCCCAAGGAAGCCTACGTATATTTTCCTGCACGACGAACCCAAAAACTATTTTTAAAAAAAGTTTCTAGCTTTGTATCTTACTCTACACTCAATCGGGAATTCTGTAAATGTAAATCTAAATGAATGAATGAATGAATGTACCTGCTTTAAATTCAGTTCAAGTGACTGATTGGACATGTAGCCCCGATGACGAGAGAATTGGTCGGCTGATGGAAGGGGAAACGGGACTTACAGGTGTGCAAAGTCCAGAATTTTCCATACATTTAAGTACCTTAGTGTCTTGAGTCACATTTTTCGTTATCATACACAGAGATGGTAGAATTTAGAAATTTAAAATTAAACATTTAGCACTTTAGAAGTAAAATTTTGCATTTAATATCACTTTCAATGTTAGTATTTAACATAGCATTTGGTAGCAATTTGGGATGGAACACTTCTATGTTTGCAGACTAGTATTGGACAATGACAAGAGACGCCTCAGGACTGGAGTACAAGCGACTAGCAAAGAAAAGCCGTTCATATGATAAGCCCTTTTATTTGAGGTTAGTGTATCTATAAAACCACAGTTAGACCAATTAAACAAAATCTAAGGTCACATTCATTTTTTTCTCGACCCAAAATTAAGTTAATTTAGCAATTTTGAGAAAGGAAAGAATTTCGAAGTGTATTTTTGTTCACCGAGGTAATACATCCTTTCACAGAGTTAAAGTTACTATCGGAATAATAGATATAGGTATTCCAAATTACTTAAAAAAATGTAAGAACCTGTATGTGGCTGGGCCTTTATATGATGGATTGTTAAGAACCTGTATGTGGCTGGGCCTTTATATGATGGATTGTTAAGAACCTGTATGTGGCTGGGCCTTTATATGATGGATTGTTAAGAACCTGTATGTGGCTGGGCCTTTATATGATGGATTGTTAAGAACCTGTATGTGCTGGGACTTTATATGATGGATTGTTACGAACCTGTATGTGGCTGGGCCTTTATATGATGGATTGTTAAGAACCTCTATGTGGCTGGGCCTTTATATGATGGATTGTTAAGAACCTGTATGTGGCTGGGCCTTTATATGATGGATTGTTAAGAACCTGTATGTGGCTGGGCCTTTATATGATGGATTGTTAAGAACCTGTATGTGGCTAGGCCTTTATATGATGGATTGTTAAGAACCTGTATGTGGCTGGGACTTTATATGATGGATTGTTAAGAACCTGTATGTGGCTGGGCCATTATATGATGGATTGTTAAGAACCTGTATGTGCTGGGACTTTATATGATGGATTGTTAAGAACCTGTATGTGCTGGGACTTTATATGATGGATTGTTAAGAACCTGTACGTGCTGGGACTTTATATGATGGATTGTTAAGAACCTGTATGTGCTGGGACTTTATATGATGGATTGTTAAGAACCTGTATGTGGCTGGGCCTTTATATGATGGATTGTTAAGAACCTGTATGTGGCTGGGCCTTTATATGATGGATTGTTAAGAACCTGTATGTAGCTGGGTCTTTATATGATGGATTGTTAACAACCTGTTCTCAATTTTGTATTTTGTCGCAGATTTAAAAAGAAAAGTACAGCTATATGCTTAATGTGATTTATTTTGGCAGAATTTGGGCTCATTTCGCATTTATCGTGATTGCGAAAATATACCATCTCTAATCATATTCAAATAAGCTCGAATAATCTTTATACATATATATATATATATATATATATATATATATATATATATATATATATAAGCTATTAAATTAAACACGTAAAGTTCTTGACGTTTATGAATTGAACAACAGCAAAAGTTACACATAGACAGCAATGCTCTAAAAAATCAGAAGCTGGTTAATTGAGTTAACTTGTATTCCACACAACAGACAAGTTGTACACACCGACTTAGCAACCATACAATTACTGCGGGGCGGGCGGGGGTGAGAGTTAATGCGCTTTTGACCTCCGGAGCAACAGGCCTCGGAATTAGGAGACCCCGGAGTGAGTAAATTCCATTTTATCGTCAAATCTAGACCCGGCCGGGGCACGGTTAATGACAAAAACCTTGTACTAGGTACGCAAACGAGGAATAAATTACCGTATGTACAATCAGGCAGGCTTCTAGCATATAAGGAAATTCAGCTTCTGTTAATGCATTTGGAAATTATGCAGTTCTGCTTTCCCCATATTCTCGCTGGAGCGAGAAAAATCGGGGATGCATAACGATATCATAATGCGGATTAGCGGATAATGACATGGGCCTTTATGCAGATATAATGATGAAAATTGTACTAAATTTTAATAAACTGATCTAGAAATATGTCATATTAATTGAGAACGTACACGAGCGAAAGAGGAATAAAATAAGTGTACAAGTAGCTGATTATATCCTACATTATTATTATTATTATTATTATTATTATTATTATTAGTATTATTATTATTATTATTATTATTATTATTATTATTTCTCGTCACTGGAACTCTCTGCCGAACCTTGAAATCTTTCAAATCCAAGTTAGAAAATCATCTTATGACGAGTTGTCAAACTAACTTACTGTTATGACAAGTGTTGTACTGCATGATTCCATGTATTCACTACATTTTATATATTCTAGTGATATTTATTTTATTTTATCTGTTTTTTCATCATATTTCCCGATAATGGTATGTCTATCATGTGATAACTTGAGCTACTTATAATTTTCCTTGCTGAGTGTACCTAATAAATATTCTGTTCATGGTATACTTTGTACTTTACTACTTTGATATTATTATTATTATTATTATTATTATTATTATTATTATTATTATTGTCTCATATTTTTATACTTTGTATGACTCATTTATTTTGACTTAGGCCTATTGTTCACATTTTATTACGCCTTTTCCTTTCTTTCTGTATGTTATAATTACATTATGTCTCATTTATACTGACTTATTGTTTACGTTGTACTCGTATTATGATTACCTAGTTCAGGTTTTCTTTTGTGTCCTGTATTTTGTAAATTTATTATATCTCTTTCTGTATCGCAGTTTTACTCCTAGTTGAGTGTTAAAGAAGGCCGTATGGTCTTAACTCTACCACGTTAAATAAACCATTATTATTATTATTATTATTAGTATTATCATATTCGTCATATCATCGCAGCTTCAACACGATAAAAAAATTATGAAACCATGTAGTACGAATCTAACTGCTGGATTTTAAAACAGGTTATTTATCGACGCTGTATCAAATGCGTGATTACTTAGAATCAATGGTGTCTGTAAGAGCGACGGGGGGAGTTATTCTAGCGACATGATTTCGAGGACTCGTCATACGATTACCTGACATTCACCTTACAGTTAGGGAAATGCCGAAAAAGAAATAACCACGTAATCAGTTAAAATGAGACTTAAACCTGCACCCGAAGAGCAGTCTCGATGCACGGGTCTCGCTCGGTAAGCTCTAAATCACTCCGATAACATGTGAATAGTAGGTGACAAAGGGTATAGAAAATGCAATGATAGCTCAATAAACAGATATTCAAAGCAGAATAACTTAGGAATAAAAAAAATAAGACAGGAAAGTAACAAATATATATTTTTTTTGAAATGCAAGTAAATACAAGCAGAACAAGGGAAGTGCAAAGAGAGCAAGAGGAACACGACACGCAAAATACGAGAACAAGGAGAAGACAAAGAGAACACGTGGAAGAAGAGAACAAGGCGAAGATAAAACAAAAGGAAGAAAGGGAGGAAAGGATGAGAAGGGGAGACGAGGGCAACAAGGGGAAGGAAAGGACAAGGAGAAGGGAAAGACAAGGACAAGGAGAAGACTAGGACAAGGGGAAGATAAAGAGAAGGAGATGGGAAAGATAAGAACAAGGAGAAGGGAAAACAAGGACAAGGAGAGGACAAGGTCAAGGGGAAGACAAGGACAAGGAGAAGACAAGGAGACCAAGTGACAGACAAAAAGGGAAAGGTGAACACTACAAGGGAAAGATCACAAGGATAAGGAGAAGACAAGGACAACAGGGGGAATACAAGAAGAACAGGGGGGAAGACAAGGCGAACAGGGGGAAGACAAGGAGAACAGAGGCAAGGCAAAGGAACGACAAGGAGAACAAGGGAAATACAAGGACAACAGGTGGGAGATCATGAAAACAAGGGGAAGGCGAAGACAAGGTTAAGGGAAAGACAAGGAAAGAAGGGGAGCACGAGGACAAAATGAAGATAAAGAGAATGTAAGAAGACCAAGGCGACAAGGAGAACAATGGGAAGTAAGAAGGAGAAGACTAGGAGAACACGAGGATAAGAATAACAAGGCGGAGATATGAAGAACAAGAGGACGACAAAGCGAACATTGCGAATGTAAGGAGAACAAAGAGAAGAAAGGAAATGGGAACAAAGAGAAGAGGGGGAAGACAATGAGAACAAAGAGGAGACAAGGAGAACAAGGGGAAGACAAGAGAATAAGAGAAGACAAGGAGAACAAGAAGGAAAGGCGAACAAGGGGACGACAAGGAGAGCAAAGAAAACAAAAGGACAACAGGTGGAAGATCATGAAAACAAGGGGAAGACAAGGACAAGGGGAAGACAAGGACAAGGGGAAGATAAGGAAAGAATGGGAGCACGAGGACAAAATGAAGACAAGGAGAATGTAAGGAGAACAAGGCGACAAGGAGAACACTGGGAAGTAAGAAGGAGAAGACAAGGAGAACAAGAAGATAAGAATAATACGGCGAAGATATGAACAGAGGAAGACAAGGAGAACAAAGGGACGACAAGGTGAACAATGAGAATGTAAGGAGAACAAAGAGAAGCAAGGAAAAGGGAACAAGGAGAACAGGAGGAAGGCAATGAGAACAAAGAAGAGACAAGGAGAGCAAGGGGAAGACAAGGAGAACGAGAAAGAAAGGAGAACAAAAGTGTTGCATTTTATGTGACAATTTGAAAGTTACTCACCATACCAAGTGAGAAAAAGGACGCATGACTATAGCACTAACATAATGCATATGTAGGCCTGTAGTTGAGAGCTGACTAAACTATACTAAAACAGGGCGCCAACGTATCTGTAATTAGGTTACTCGTTAGTGTACAGTAGGTGCAGCATCGAATATTTATACTTCCTTTACAGTAGGAAATAAAACGAACAGTGAAACGTGACCTCAGCTGCCATGACGTTCCTACCTACATTTAAGTGTTTCAAATGATATTAGGGAAAGACATGAGTGGAAAGGTATATAAATTAATGAAGGTATAAAAAATGTTGGAGAGAAATGGTACGTAACGTTATTGTAGCCCGTAGATGAGTTATAACTCGGAATGGCCCTTATAAAACAAAAACACGATCATAACAGCCATTAGTGTCCATTCACAATGACGAGACAAGTCATAAACATGGCAAGGCCTTGCCCGTGTCACGGCCGTTCACGGCTACTGACAGTAACGAGAGTGTTTCTCAATACGAGCGGCATACACGTACTGAGCAACTCCAGATTCAATTTCTGGCAATGCTGCCACAATGACGCTGGGCGAATTTTATCTTAGTACTTGCAATTATCACTTCATTATTTCTTCATAATAGCCATGTTATCATCTCAACGTCACGCAGGTTACACATACTTTCTCGTTCAAGTGTCACGCATTTCGAAAGAATTCAGTTTCTTTATCACATTATGAACAATATTACAGTTTACAGTACTTTTTTATACTAACATTTTTAATATCAACTTGCCTATACCTCTGGATCAACGCCATTTGCTACCCCCTTCCACGACTGGAGTTCGATGATACTGGCGTAATATACAAACAAATCACTTTACTAGGTATAGAAGGGGAAAAAAAGTAGTTAATCCATTTACGTAAACGAGGAAATATTGCGCTTTTGAGTTTAATAATTTTCATTAGGTTTTTGTTTACTCAAAATACAGTACAGTATTAACAATGAGTGTTTTTACTCACGAACTGAGCTGTCCATGTGGACGTATTGACTATGCAGTGTATATTATACTGTCTACAGCACATTAGCGTACAATATAGAAAATGAAGTTAAATTGAAAAATAATCACAATATGGATATTTAAACACATTTCGATACAGGCTTCAGTTCTAATGTGCATATTATCGCACTATAGCATATTGTACTTAATTCCAATTACCAGTTCTTCGTACTAGTACCTCATGTTGAAATAATTCTGTACCTACTCTATAAAAGAGTACCTTACGTACTGTAAATTCAATCTTCACTTCTGCCCGAAAAGATAAAATTACTCAGGCATACTACCTACTGTTCGTCCAAGTGGTTATGTCGTAGGGTCGTAGAAAGGAGGGAAATCACGTGACAGTTAATTACTTAACGAAGCCCTTTTATTTAAGTTATTTTAAACAGTTGTATAATACTATTACGTAGAAAATAGAGAAAATAGAAGACCCAAGCAAATATAATTCACCAGCACTGCTTGTCTCTGAAACTCGAAGCGGCACAAAGGGGCGTACACCGCTCGTGAACACATGTAATACGGTTCGCTGCTGGTTTTGTTGGAGCCCGGATGACACTACGTTTTCTAGAGAAGAAGCTATTTATGACATTGTATACTTCTTTCCTGACAATTTATTAATTGAATACTGGTCGGAGTGAAACTTTCCAGAGTTTGGCTAAAGCACACGAGTAAACAGATAATATTGTACCAAATTTAACAAGAAAAAAAGATGACACTAATAAGGAATATATAATTGTTTGTTTACTACACAATCTCTCTACACTAATACATAATAATCATCTATACAAATATTAGTTACAACAGAGGAGCTTTTTTTCAAAACTTGACATGTCCATTTTTATAAAATTGTAAATTATGGTTTATTTAACGACGCTCGCAATTGCCGAGGTTATATCAGCGTCGCCGGTGTGTCGGAATTTTGTCCCGCAGGAGTTCTTTTACATGCCAGTAAATGTACTGACCTGAGCCTGTCGCATTTAAGCAGACTTAAATGCCATCGACCTGGGCCGGGATCGAACCCGCAACATCGAGCACAGGACAGCGCTTTACCGACTACGCTACCCAGGCCCACTCGATTTTTAGAAAATACTACAAATAGGCAATGTATCTCTGTAATAAACGAAGATAACAATCTGTAAATGTATTACAGAGAAGAAAAGTGTAGCGAACAGAATATTCATATAAAATACTTTGAAATTCTTGGTTATGAGTGAGCAAGGATGGATATTATTTCGAAACTTTCTGGAAATAAATAGCCTATTTATAATACAGAGTATTTCAGTGGGACATCCAATTTTTAATTGATTATAACTCTGCGTTC
The DNA here is from genome assembly GCA_025594305.2 of Periplaneta americana. Taxonomy (NCBI): domain Eukaryota; kingdom Metazoa; phylum Arthropoda; class Insecta; order Blattodea; family Blattidae; genus Periplaneta; species Periplaneta americana. The sequence continues at coordinate 6,716,317 of JAJSOF020000011.1, read as the reverse complement.
ATACGTGAGTGTTAAATTGCAAGTACATTGAAGTAATTCACAAAATCAGAAGTTTCAGTGGACGCCGACAGATGGCAGATTACCTTCCATACATCGTTATAATGTTCAGTGTTGTCACATAACATAATATATTACTACCACAGACTAGTACAGGGACATCATTTTATTTTTACTAACATTTTTAATATTAACTTGCCTATACCTCTGGATCAACGCCGTTTGCTATCCCCTTCCACGACTGGAGTTCGATGATACTGACGTAATATACAAACAAATCACTTCACTAGGTATAGGAGGGAAGAAAAGTAGTTCATCCATTTATGTAAACTAGGAAATATTGCGCTTTTGAGTTTAATCATTTTCATTAGGTTTTTGTTTACTCAAAATACAGTACAGTATTAACAATGAGTGTTTTTACTCACGAACTGAGCTGTCCATGTGGACGTATTCATTATGCAGTGTATATTATACTGTCTACAGCACATTAGCGTACAATATAGAGAATGAAGTTAAATTGAAAAATAATCATAATATGGATATTTAAACACATTTTTTTAAATAGTGGCCGTTCATTTCGATACAGGCTTCAGTTCTTTTGTGCATATATCGTACTATAGACTACTGTACCTATTTCCAATTACCAATTTCGTTCTTCGTATTAGTAACTCATGTTGAAATAATTCTGTACTCTACAAAAGAATACCTTACGTACTGAAAATTCAATCTTCACTTCTGCCCGATCCGAAAAAATAAAATTACTCAGACATACTATCTACTGTCCAAGTGGTTATGTCGTAGGGTCATAGAAAGGGAGAAAATCACGTAATAGTTAATTACTTAACGAGGCCCTTTTATTTAAGTTATTTTAAACAGTTGTATTAAAATTACGTAGACGTCCAATTCTTAACAGAAATTAATGTTCTCAGAAAAGAGCTAAAACAGCCCAGCCACTAGCTGGCGAATAAAAGCTGGTGGGGGAAACCGGGAAACGACGTAGGCAAATGGACGACAGTACATGTGCGAAAATGATTCAATATTTAAAGCTCTTTCGTCACTGGAAAACGCGAACATATTTTTGAACGTACTGTTTACTATGACCGTAAGGCTACTATGACTGTATATGCGGTCTTGGATCTGTGTGGTGGACGATTGAACTTCATTAGTAGAAGGGGTGGGAGTGAAGTACATTAAAAAACTCAGGTACAATAAAAATTGAAGTAAAAATAAAATGATGTCCCTGTATAAAGGATCATTCAGATTTCAAATCATTATAAGATATAGAATATTTGAGGTAGAAATAAAGAGCATCACTATGTTGGCCAAAGAACGGGGTTGTCCATTTTTTACTTTTTGTATTTCCATAGTTACCATTTTGTTGATTAACCCAGATTAGCCAATCATCTTTTTAAAATAACAGCTTCGTTCCTTGGCAAAAATTACTTAGATTTTAGAAGTACCTCTATTCCTTCATTATTTTTGTAAATGAATTTTGAATCTCTGCTGTATGCTTATATCCCGGAGGTAGTACTTGGAGCCTAGACGTAAGTACACACACATACATACATGCGCGCGCGAAACCCTCTTGAAAACTAGTGTCTACACCAAGATAACCTTTTGTCCCACTACTAGGGACTCGTCCATAGAGGCTAGGAGGCCACTGCGGTGCACTACTGCCCTGTGGTTTTGGACGGGGAGGGCCCAAGTAAAATAAACGGTAGATGTTGACAAGACACATAGATACACCGCTGTGTGGAACCTGTTTTATTCATTTTGTCAACGCATTGCTATACTCAATTAGCTTGAATTTTGCGCATTTACTATGGTAATATACATTAAGCTAATATACCCAGAACTTGTTTCATGATAATCGGTCAATTCATTGCGGAGTTATGTCATTTCAGTCTTTCCTCTGCACATAATATTTCCTATTGAATGAAATATTTCGGCATATGTGAGTTAAACAAACATGGCTAAGAAGTCATATAAGCCATTCGTTATCTCGTGAACCCTACCTGCGAGTCAGAAAAAGAAGAAAGTGGACTGAGAAGCTTCTTTCCCTCGGTATGCTTCTACTTCTCTCTAGCCAGCTCACTTACCCTCACAATAATGTTCTTACTATATGCTACGGCGCACGCAAGCACTTGGTTTCAAAGGGGAAATGTTTAGGGTTAAGAGGGATGAAGTTACAGGAGAATGGAGAAAGTTACACAACACTGAACTGCACGCATTGTATTCTTCACCTGACATAATTAGGAACATTAAATTCAGACGTTTGAGATGGGCAGGGCATGTAGCAGGTATGAATTAATCCAGAAATGCATATAGAGTGTTAGTTGGGAGGCCGGAGGGAAAAAGATCTTTGGAGAGGTCGAGATGTAGATGGGAGGGTAATATTAAAATATATTTGAGAGAGATGGGATATGATGGTAGAGACTGGATTAATCTTGCTCAAGATAGGTTAAGTAGGTTATTTTACGACGCTTTATCAACATCTTCGGTCATTTAGCGTCTGAATGAGATGAAGGTGATAATGCCGGTGAAATGAATCCGGGGTTCAGCACCGAAAGTTACCCTGCATTTTCTCATATTGGGTTGAGGGAAAACTCGGAAAAAACCTCAACCAGGTAACTTGCCCCGACCGGAAATCGAACCCGGGCCACCTGGTTTCGCGGCCAGACGCGCTGACCACAGGTGTGGATTGCTCAGGATAGGGACTGAATGAACTCCCACTCCTAAATGTTCCAGGTTCGCTTCAAGTATTTCTCACTTATAGGCCTACTATGAAAAGATAAAAAGCATAATGTCTATACAGGGTGAATATGAACTACAGGGACAAACTTCGGAAACTGATTTCTTACAGGAAAAGAAACAAAACAATGCATGTAAACACTCAGAAAGAAAACGTTTACATAAAGGTTTATTTGTATATTAATTTGCAAATAAACCTATAATAACTTCCCAGGATTATGCTTTCTTTAGTCCTAATGCTACAGAGAGAGACAGTATTCTATATCGCTTTGACCTGAGAGGCATGTTTCTCCCGTTATTTCCGCCTGTGGATCTGGCCGATCATATTCACTCGGTATCACCGAAGCTCATACACCTTACTTTGAAGCTAGCCTATATTTTTTTTATTTTGTGAAAAGATCTAAAACTAACATGCAGTCCACACTTGTGGAGTAACGGTCAGCGCGTCTGGCCGTGAAACCAGGTGGCCCGGGTTCGAATCCCGGTCGGGGCAAGTTACCTGGTTGAGGTTTTTTCCGAGGTTTTCCCTCAACCCAATACGAGCAAATGCTGGGTAACTTTCGGTGCTGGACCCCGGACTCATTTCACCGGCATTATCACCTTCATATCATTCAGACGCTAAATAACCTAGATGTTGATACAGCGTCGTAAAATAACCCAATAAAAAATACTAACATGCAAGAGAAAAGTAGGATGATAAGATATCTTGATAGATTGGCATTTTTAATACCAGGCAAAAGAGAAAACTCAAGAAAAACTTTCTTCCAGTGATTTTGTTCACAAATATTACTGCAGGCGATTGAACCTGAGTTCTCGAAATGACAGGCTCGTGCTCTAGCACTGAACTAGCAAAGAGACAGAAATATCTAGCAAGAGAAATGTCTCGACTGATCATTATTTACAACTCTCCGAGAGCGGAAGAATTGAATTACAGAAGTTTATACCACATGTATCGGTCTCGGGGCGATAATCAGCACACGGCGTGGCGTATTCTATTCGTGAAGAATACCTACTGTCTGGATGCTGTCTACGTTCCGCTTCAAAGATCGGCAGTGACGTCACAGCGCCAACCCAGCCGGTGTGTGAGCAGTGAGACACAATGCAGTGTAGTTTATTTCTATAATTAGAGTTCCACACCTTAGCACCACGTGACGTGAAGTGTCAAGTGGGCCACATTCTCCTGGGCTTTCAGTTGTCAGATCCACGACTCTTAATCTGAAGTGGGTGGTCAGATAAGAAACCTACGTGCCAAAGGATATGTCACAGTTCTGGTTCGGAAGGCTCGCTACTTACATGAGAGCGATAATTACACTAGTCTGCGATGAAATTACTGCCTCCAAAGTTTGAATGTTTTTAAGGTATTTTTAGCATGCTGAAGTCAAATTCGAAGCCAGAAAGTTCTTATGACGTACCATTTTTTTGTTATTTTAATTTTCTTATAATATATTACGACAATTTATACCGTAATTATTTAAACTATAATACTTCAATAACTGTAGTTTTAGTATGTTAAGATATGGAAACTAAATGTATTCAACATATTTTAAGATGTTTATAATGAAAATCAAGGATAAGAGATGTTTCTTAGCAGATAGAGGGTGTAAGCGTATAAGGAAGTTAGGGTGAAATAATGTACAGCCTTGCCATTATCTTTATTTGTGGGAGATAGAAATGTCAGCCATACCTTGGTGAGAGACTCAACTCAACTCGTCTAGTTCCTCTCACATTTCAATAGTCTGGGTTTCATCTGGAAACGAAACGAAATCAGTTTTTGAAGCTTTATTGTGGAGTAGAAAGTTGAGAGTTTTTAGTTCAGTAAGAAAGTATTTACCATGTCGCATCGAGAATGTATAAATCCAGATCGTTTTTGTTATATAACTTATATAAAATATAGACATTGCCTAAGCAGAGGCGTAATTTTACAGATTTTGTGAAAAAGTCATATCTTGCTTATTTTGGAATCAAACTTGTAGATCAAAGTAAAGCTTGGGCACCACACAAAGTATGTAGAGTATGCATTGAAGAACTTCATCATTGCATCAACGGCAGAAGACTGTTGCTATCTTTTGGAGTACCTATGGTTTGAGAGACCAGTCGAACCATAGTAATGACTGCCACTTCTGTTCGTGTAATGTGAAGGGGTACGATTCTAAAAATAAAAAGCAAATCGTGTATCCAGTTATTCGGTCAGCCATTTTACCTGTACCCCGTGGGCCTGATGTGCCAATCACTGTGCGACTAGAAAATCTTGAATAGTTTTCATTGAGTCTGATGTAGTGGTGAGGGAAATTGTGACGAGTGACAGTGACTATCTACCAGAGTCGGGTGCTGCAGAACGTGGCTTTAAATAAGGAAAGAGACTGTTTCAAATACATATGTGAGAAATTTCCACTACTATCTGAAGCAAATTAAAAGAAAATATATTTAATGGTCCTGACTAAAGACAACAGATGTCTGATGCAGCATTTAAAAACACTGTGGATGAAAAGGGGAAAGCAGCATGGATATCTTACTGTCAATTTGTTTTAAAATTTCTTGGTAACAACAAGGGTCCTAATTACCGAAACATTGTGGCTAACATGCTTGAAGCATACAAGGAACTTGGTTGTAACATGAGTATCAAAATTCATTTTCTGTTTTCTCACCTAGATTATTTCCCCGAAAATCTAGGATTTTTGAGCGAAGAGCAAGGTGAACGATTTCACAAGGATCTGCAGGACTTCGAAAGGAGATACCAGGGACGATGGAGCATCAGTATGCATCCTCATTATTTTTGGATGTTAAAGCGTAAAATACCTGAAGACAAAAATAAAAGAAAGAGGAGCAGGAGGACTTCCTCGACTAAGAAGCAAGTGGTGTAATTTTTGTGTGATACATTGTGCTAATTTATATATCCAATATTGAAGTAAACAAGACAAAACAAAGCAAAAACACTCTAGTGACATGTATGAACCATACACATAATTTCAGCAAGTTGTGTTTTTTAAATATTGCTTTTGTATTTGAAATAAACAAGTGAAATAAAAAAGTTTGTGATGAAATTCACGTAATTATACAATACATTTAAAGTGATTTTGCAAACAAACCTGACGTGATAGAAGCAAACGGATTGAAAATTCGAATTCAGCACATCGACATTATACAAAATCACATTATTTACTTTAGGCAACAAACACAAAGTTGAAATTCGCAGGCTAGTGTTATTACGCTGACAGAAAATAGGAAAGATTGGAGAATGCTGAGTTTGCAGTGAAAGACCTGTCCTTTGGCAGAAAAGTATGAATTAATTAATAATTACGTTATAGTTTTTAATCTGTCATTTAATGATACTACAAAGCCTGCGCGGTAATGTAGCGCTGATGGCGCTCAGGGAAATAATTTTATGACATTTTAAGATTAGAGAATTCATAGTCCTCGCGATTAAAATATAATTTCTGCAACAAATTTATTCTTTTACGCTTTATTGCCTTCCATGCACGGCACGGCATTGCTGACAAATAATATCCACACAACATTCTTTAACCGCACCCGTGGTATATTTCGCAGCCAGAGCAAAGTCTAGTGAAGCGCCAAGGAAAACGTTGTGCGCTTCTGATTGAGAGTATTCCGAATCTCACCGGTGAGCAATCCGATGGCATCACGGTGTTCCGAATTCCACCGATGACGTCACTGATGCTTCACCGGTGTCGCGCCGGTGCCATCAGCTTGCAGAGGTGGTGGCAGTATCCATCAGTGAATCTGACTGGTTCTTGTATAGGGCGGCAATTACCAGACGAATAACATCGTGCACTGTTGTGTCATGGCGGTGTGTTCTGCTGTATTGTTTGTAACGAGCACAACGTAAAAACAATATGTTAATGGCTTATGAGCGAACATGTCAACGGACCAGTTATTACTACCGGTTCAAGAAATAAATTGTTTATGCTATCTTTTCTTTGAACGAGATGGCAATACGGAAATTTCGCAAAATTTTGCTAGCTTAGCTCAGATAATCACTTACACAGTCGCCATGACAGCCAGCGATCCTTCCAGCAGTTTTGTTCCTATTCCGCTGCAGCGTGACGTCATTGTTGTCCACCGGTCCGGTGAAATTCGGAATACGCTGATTGAGTTCAATGTGCGTTTTGAATCGTAGAAAGGGTAAGATGTGCGCTTATGATGATCACCGAGCTAGGAACTTCGTACCGATCTCGTCATTCAGGGTGCGAGCAGCAAGGAAATGGGCATACAAAGCGGGCGACCTGTGCGACCAACGGCCGCCTTGGAGTGCATCATGTTCATGTTAACAACCCTTACTGCATGCAACAGGGCCACATAGGCAGTGTGGAAGACGTTTGAGTGACAACATATTGTTCTATTGTAAATGTGAGCGAGATTCATTCTTTGCATAAGCACAGTAAGTTTCCTAACGTATGTATGTATGTATGTATGTATGTATGTATGTATGTATGTATGTATGTATGTATGTATGTATGTATGTATGTATGCCTCAAACTAGCTAGTTGTCTCGGCGCATAGAGCACATCTCCCCTTACCATTGTCCACCTACTGCTGTGTACTGTGGACTAGAACGGTACAGTTCAGTTCTAATAACAGTTCAGAAGGCTGTATTCTGTGTAAGAACGTTTCTATGTGTGACTGTCGTTCGTGATAGAAGTATTTTTTTCTATTATGATTAGTACATTATCGAGAAAAGTTCTCCTTAGTCAAACGCTATGATCTATGATTTGGGTACATATAACTAGAATAATGATGGAACATTTAGGTCAGTCATATATTATACTAATGAATATACCTTTGCGATTAGAAAATAAATCATTAACACCAATAACGTTAAACGAATTATTATGCATTACAACACTGCTCAATATACTACTGGGTGTTCAGTTCAAAATGTGTCATGGCTCGCTGTATGCCGTCATGGGGCTAGCCGATGAGCCTAGAGAATTCAATCTTCCTACACTTCCGCAGAGGCGTATTACCTATATGCCAGAGAAGTTGCCTAGCAAGTACGGCGTTCATTCTGAAGAGTACTTACCGATACGTACAGTAACGCTGATAGTGGCAGGAATGTGAACTGTTTGGAAACATGTACTGAGGTGAGTTTTTTTCTTACTGTCGGGATATGGGGGGAGGGTTAAGACGATTACTTACGTATTTGTTGACATTAACTTCGACGGTCAACATGGACACGGAGCATTTGATTTGTGTTGTGGAATGTTGCCGTGCGCAATCGATGATAACAAATACCCTGCGTACGACTTGCCTGTACAAAACACAGTTCGAAAGAGGTTATGGTAGCACACAGACCGTACAGACCGCCATCTGTTGCTACAACGTTCAAGTTATACAGTACACGTTCTCGAGTTCAGATTGAACGCCTTGATTAATAGGCAACTTCTCTGACATAAAAGCTGAAACTCGCTTGAAATCGCTGACTCACAAGAGTGACGTCATGACACACTTTGAAATGAACACCCAGTATAGGAAGGATGCAACTTGAATACATTGCCAAAAAGTTAACTTTTTAGATAACATGACTATACATGGCTATCGGAGAATAGGTGCGCCCCCTTCTTTAAACTATACTACCTCCCCTCTCCAGGCAGCTTCTTAACTTGAGTTATCTGTATGTATGTATGTATGTATGTATGTATGTATGTATGGTTTTTGTTAGTAAACGTTTCAAGATATTTACGAACTGTATTATTTTATTATTAACCTATTGTTTTGCATCATTTCAATAAATGTTACACCCTATGTTATATTTTATAGTTGTAAATGATGTAAATATGTAAAGAGCAATATTGTATCAATGTTAATCTATATGTATATAACAATTTGTATAGTTGTACATAAACATAATTGCTGTGCATTTACGAATGTCCCATAGGTATTTCTTTTCCCGAAACGCCAATATTGTCTTGACGACGAGTTTGTTTTCCTCTCCAATGTACCTTCCTATTTGTATGAGTAGCAGTGTTTTGATGCGTTGATGATGTCGCACTTAGCTGGTCGTACCCTGTATAGGGCGATAGCGATCGGTACGAAGTTCCTAGCTCTGATGATCACTGTAAATAACTGCAAGAAGTGTGGTGGGGGAAACGGGTGCAGGCTAATAAAAACTTCAGTTGTCGGATTCGGTATAGCGGAGGATGGAACAATACAACGCGACCTGATATAAGCCCATTACGCGACCTTTAAAATGTAAAATGGCTGGCAAACCCAGCCTTGAACCCTGTCTTTCAGGTACCGGGTTCTTTCACGTTCCTAAATCTACGATACGGAATTTCTTTTTAGCTTTACCTCCTTTCTCTATGACTTTCCATCGCCCTCGGCCGTACTTCAACCCGCGAACAATCCACTAGATCAGTGATGTCAAAGCATGCGCATTTTTCTGACCTTGACGTCGTGCGCGGGGAGCAAGCGCTAAGTATGGAAAGAGGAAGGATTGTGTATATGAATAAGCAACCTGTTGGATTAAGAAAACAGTAGTGCACAAACTTCAAACGGAACGTGAAATTTTATGTCGTTATTTTTATATGGCTTCTTTCTGTTTCATATTATCTATATTGTCTGTAAAACAAAAGTACTAACACTGATTTCTTAATATTGCACTTGTGTTTTAAATCTTAATAACATAATACAGAGTTAAGAGGAAATATTCACTTAAATTCCATAGTAGTATAATATTATACTCTTTTAAGTGGATGAAACATATCATTCATAAAGAAAGTGATATTCCAAAGAAAGAGATTGAGTATGAAATGATAAGTTGGAATTTATATTGATGGTATCTTTAGCCTTACAAAAGTAATCAACAAACTAATCAAAACAATATTAATTACAGTACAAAGCAAAGTTACCTAGGTACTGTATCCGTTTTAAGTGTAACTAATATTACATAACAAAACTCTTATCGCATTATGATTTTAAGATGATATTTGTGAGCAACTTCCTATCATCAGAATATTAAATTATTTTCTCGAAATCTGCTGAAGATATAGAGCTGACATTTTTACAACACATGGGCACGTATCTTTTGCTTATGATGTAACAGTAGTTGCTTTGTTAATTCATTTCCTTACAAACAATTTCCATGCGAATATTTTCAAAATTTTCAATACACTATCTTCAGTAATACGTATATACGGTATATTAGATTTACGAAAACATTCTGTAAGGCTTCTAAATAAATAGGCCTATACCTGAAAATTTCACTTTTCTATACGAAAAGTTGGGAAAATATTAAATTTCTTTTGAATAAAAAAATCAAACTTGTGAAAAATGAGCATTAAAATTAAAACTTTCATTCTTATAATGCACTTATACTTCTCAGGCAAATCTAAAAATTAACATGGATACAGTTTTAATAAGTTCTCTTCCCTTTATCTATTGAATTAGTGCTGGCCATCCCTGAATATAGCTCGACCAAGCGGCATATACCACCTCTTTCGTCTGTCTCTTTGCTTTCCGCTGTAAAGCGCTCAGGCTCTCCTGGGGTCTAAAGCGCGCGCTTGCTCCTATGGGCATCAATTGACATGCACTAGACCACCGAAAAAAAAAATGTTATGTTTTATTTAACGACGCTCGCAACTGCAGAAATTATATCAGCGTCGCCGGATGTGCCGGAATTTTGTCCCGCAGGAGTTCTTTTACATGCCAGTAAATCTACTGACATGAGCCTGTCGCATTTAAGCACACTTAAATGCCATCGACCTGGCCCGGGATCGAACCCGCGACCTTGGGCATAGAAGGCCAGCGCTATACCAACTCGCCAACCAGGTCGACTAGACCACAGAAGACGACAGCTTGGCAAGTGTCTGGGACTCGAACCCGCAACTGAATGAAGACCGAAAGAGAAAGAGAGAGAGAAGTGTGTGCAGCAGCAGAACTCCACGATGTCCGCGGGGCGTGACGCACGAGGAGGAGGAGTTCAACGCACGCTGTCTGCATGCTCTGCAAATCGAATTCTGGAGTTCGTTCCTTTACACCCGTGCTCCAGGAAATAAACCGGGAACGCAGCTGTTAAAGTTCCGAATTCCTGGAACAGCAATATGGATTATCACTAAGGCAGGCGGCGGTTCATATGAAGGCGATTCCACGGCTTGATCGACTATTAAAGTGGTTGCCATTACGTCGTCACTAGAGCCCGGAGTTGTAGGCGTTTATAAACTTCCTTTCGATCTCTTTTTCATAATTAATCAAAAGCATAAAATGCTAAGTCCTCCACTTTGCACGCCGGAGAAACAGTCAGCAGTTCGTGCACATTTCTTGCAGAAATACCATGAAAAAATAGAACAAGTACTTACTTACTTACTTACTTACAAATGGCTTTTAAGGAACCCGAAGGTTCATTGCCGCCCTCACATAAGCCCGCCATCGGTCCCTATCCTGTGCAAGATTAAGCCAGTCTCTATCATCACACCCCACCTCCCTCAAATCCATTTTAATATTATCCTCCCATCTACGTCTCGGCCTCCCTAAAGGTCTTTTTCCCTCCGGTCTCCCAACTAACACTCTATATGCATTTCTGGATTCGCCCATACGTGCTACATGCCCTGCCCATCTCAAACGTCTGGATTTCAAGTTCCTAATTATGTCAGGTGAAGAATACAATGCGTGCAGTTCTGTGTTGTGTAACTTTCTCCATTCTCCTGTAACTTCATCCCGCTTAGCCCCAAATATTTTCCTAAGCACCTTATTCTCAAACACCCTTAACCTATGTTCCTCTCTCAGAGTGAGAGTTCAAGTTTCACAGCCATATAGAAGAACCGGTAATATAACTGTTTTATAAATTCTAACTTTCAGATTTTTGGACAGCAGACTGGATGATAAGAGCTTCTCAACCGAATAATAACACGCATTTCCCATATTTATTCTGCGTTTAATTTCCTCCCGAGTGTCATTTACATTTGTTACTGTTGCTCCAAGATATTTGAATTTTTCCACCTCTTCGAAGGATAAATCTCCAATATTTATATTTCTATTTCGTACAATATTCCCGTCACGAGACATAATCATATACTTTGTCTTTTCGGGATTTACTTCCAAACCGATCGCTTTACTTCCTTCAAGTAAAATTTCCGTGTTTTCCCTAACCGTTTGTGTATTTTCTCCTAACATATTCACGTCATCCGCATAGACAAGAAGCTGATGTAACCCGTTCAATTCCAAACCCTGCCTGTTATCCTGAACTTTCCTAATGGCATATTCTAAAGCGAAGTTAAAAAGTAAAGGTGATAGTGCATCTCCCTGCTTTAGCCCGCAGTGAATTGGAAAAGGATCAGATAGAAACTGACCTATACGGACTCTGCTGTATGTTTCACTGAGACACATTTTAATTAATCGAACTAGTTTCTTGGGAATACCAAATTCAATAAGAATATCATATAATACTTCCCTCTTAACCGAGTCATATGCCTTTTTGAAATCTATGAATAACTAATGTACTGTACCCTTATACTCCCATTTTTTCTCCATTATCTGCCGAATACAAAAAATCTGATCAATAGTCGATCTATTACGCCGAAAACCGCACTGATGATAGAACTAGTACAGTGTATACAAAATAAGAGCACTTACTTCAGAATTTGTTGGTGTGTTTATTATTTCTTCTTCTTCTTCACTTCAAGGATTAGGTTCATGTTGAACCTGTTCCGGCGCCCATTTCGCTCTTGGTCTTCCTACATCTCGTCTTCCTTTTGGTTTATATCCCATTGCTAAAGCTGGCAGTCTGTAGTTCGGCATCCTTTGTAGATGTTCACACCACCTTCTGTTATTTCTCTTTAATTTCTCCAGCAATGGTTCCACCTCTAATTTCTTCCGTATATCTATGTTCTTCTTTTTATCTCGTAGTGTACATCCTAGTGTACTTCTCATACATTTCATTTCTGCTACCTGGACTTTTGATTTATCTTTTTTTGTCATTATTCTGGCTTCACTTCCATAAGTTAGCATAGGTAGCCTACTAAGATTGTATTGAAAAATTTTATCCGTGTATTTTTCTTGTTTTGTTTTTTAAAGATCTATGGATTGTTCCACAGACATTTCGAAAGTTATTAAGTTTTTTATCCAGGTCTATATCTCTTTCATATGAAATGTAGCATCCTAGGTACTTAAAATATTTAACCTGTTCTATAATTATTTCATCGATTACTATTTTTGTCCTTATTGGGTATTTTCCTTTAAATGCCATTGTTTTGGTTTTTTGAGCTGCAATTTTAAAATTATATTCTTTTGTTATTTTATTTATTATTTAAAACGATAAATTATTCTGCATATTTTGTAAACGTTATGTGCCAGGTTCTAGGAGTTTAATAGTACTTATCATTGTGAGAACTTTGAACTAACATTAGATATTCACAGTTGGTGAGGCGGAAGGCCAGAGTTTAAGGAAAAAGAGGCAAAGACGCAATGGACACGTCCTCAGTCCCAACAGAATGCAGATAAATTTTCAGTGATTCCGCGTCTGCTGTATTTCTAGCTAAATGCTATTCATCCAATCATCCATCCATCCATCCATCAATCCATCTATACAGAGTCAACAGTAAGTAATGTCATTAATTTCAGGTTCAAATAAAAAAGTTTAATATAATTTTGCTTGTTTTTGCTACCTCTTCGAGATAAACATTGTTTTATGTGAAACATTTCGTAACGTGTTTTGAGAAAGGCATTCCCAATATAATAATAATAATAATAATAATAATAATAATAATAATAATAATAATAATCCATGGCGCTACAGCCCGTGAAGGGCCTAACAGACCATCCGGCTGCTGGCCTCACGTTCACATGCCGAAGCAGAGGTGGACGATCATCCAACCAGAATGGAGGTATCGTGTGGTTAGCACGATGATCCCCCCAGCCGTTATAGCTGGTATTCGCAACCGGACTTCGCTACCTATCGTAGCTCCCCAAGTGCATCACGATGCTGGGTGGGCACCGGTCCCATACACTGGCCGAAATTTCATGAGAAAATTTCTTCCCCCATGAGGACTCGAACCAGCCCGCATTCCGTAACGCGAGTCCTAGGCGGGATGCCTTAGACCGCGACGCCACGGCGCGGGACATTCCCAATATACTCAGTCAATTTAAGAAGCAGTGTATAATGATAATAAATTATTGAAAGATTTTTAGTTTTGTCCTTTAAATGAGCAGGAAATTTGATCCAAACAAATGTTAGTTTTCGTTCTGAAAAGGAATTCTTCAATGTTCCATTTGTTCGGATCAAATTTCTGCACATTTAGAGGGCAAAACTACAATTCTTTCAATTATTTATTATCATAATACACTGCTATCTTAAATTGACTGAGCATATTGGGAATTAAATACATAGCTTTCCCAAAACACTCTACGAAATATTTTGCATAAAACAATTTTTATCTCGAAAAGGAAGCAAAAACGAGCAAAACTGTACCTATTAAACTTTTTTGTTTGAATTATCTAAAAAAATAATGACAATACTTACAGTTCATCCCGCATATTAATTTTATTTAACGGTAATTTCAATGTGTGAGTTTTATTATTTTCATACACATCTACTTGCTTTAGTACCATTTACTCTGAGGGATTCCTTCTTTCAATCGTTTTTTTAATAGCTTATTTTACGACGCTTTATCAACATCTTAGGTTATTTATCGTCTGAATGAGATGGTGATAATGCCGGTGAAACAAGTCCGAGGTCCAGCTCATACTGGGTTGAGGGAAAACCCCGGAAAAACCTCAACCAGGAAACTTGTCCCGACCGTGAATCGAACCCGGGCCACCTAGTTTCGCGGCAAGACGCGCTGACCGTTACTCCACAGGTGTGGACCTTTCAATCGTTCTCTTCTACTGAAGTTTCTTGAAGTTCTTCGACCTTAGTAACGAAATCGTCTGAAAGACTGGGAATAAGGTTTTCAGTTGAAAAACATTGTCAAATAATGCGCTCAATACACAGAAAATGGCTGAACAAAATCATTCCGCTTCATCTTGTCGATATTTAAAGCGAACTGGCAGGTTCGTCTCTCAACCTTCCACGCACCGACGCATTCTCGCATTAACTGTAATGAGAGCTGGGCTTCACGGCGTGGATAGAGCCGCCCTGTCCTGACATGCTTATCGTTTTGTGACGATAACCCATGCGGGTATGGCAGACTTCGCGCACACAAGATCCTTTCCCTTGACTGTCCAACCAAAAACTTCACGATAAGAGTCGATTATATTCCTCAATGTGCGTCTAGGTCAAAAGTTATTCGTATTGCGTCTTTTCAAAGTTAGTTCCTTCATAAACAATCCCATAAATTATGCTTTTATTCCCATATTTAAGACATTTTCGGCTCCAGAAGTACTGAACAAAAACATTTCCCCATTGATTCATAGTTTTCTCCTCAAGGACAGATATTTCACTGCAAACCGGGTTAAATAAATGCTTTCACAGAAGAAAAGGAAATGAAATACAATAGTAATATGCGTTACAAGAGCGGTATGTTGAAGTTTTCATGTTCGAGGAAAAGTTTGAAAAAGCGAAACGTAGTTCAGCTTTTTTAATTTCCGAGAATTGAAAGAAAACATACCGCTCGTGTATCGTACATTATTTTGTGCGAAGATCGTTTATTAAATACCTGAAAGAGGAATTTCTAATTTGTTGCAATAAAATCTCCATCTTGGTTTCTGTTCAATGACGGCAAATTTGCAAAACAAAAATATCTATCTTCAACATTGTTGCTTTAAAATGTTTTCTGTGTTTACTATACTCCAGCAGGCCGTGATATACGTCTGTCTCTTTTCCCCAGTCTATGATGAGTCTGGAATCTTGTTGATTTTTTCACGGCTTCCTTAATGTTGCTTGCATCACGAATGCAGTAACTTTAGTGGAGATGTAGAGTTTACTTAATTTTTGCAAATATTTAAAAAACAATAATTACAGTTTCTCATGTTACGATATTGCGTCCAGCTCAACGCTAAATAACAAGATCACCACAAGTGCCTCATTTAACTTCAAACCGGCCAACACCATACAATAAGTGATCACATACTTCACATAGTTATAGTGATGTAAAAACTATGTGCTTTTAAATAGTTTTAAACAGTGTTTTTAAACAGTTTTTAAATAGTGTTTTTAAATAATGACCGAAACATTCTAATTTAAGTTTGATAAAGTGTTGTACCAGCAAATAGTATATAAGAGTTAAGGTGATCATTTGTGTATCATGACAACACTTCACCGACATTGCACAGCATGCACAAAAACACTGACCATTTAAGTCCAGATACATGCACCCACAGGCTTGGTTAACAATTAGCATCACATACAAACATCTGAAGATGGTACAACTTACGTACCGAAAACGTTAATGAGAAAATATGACTAATTAATTCATTCATATTGTATGATAAGCAAAGGCGGAATACACACACATAATTATAGTCAAATAATTACAGTGCAATTTAGGTGAAATTGCAGTGGTAAATTTCCAATTTATAATTATTACTATATTGAACGTCTCTAAAAATAATATGTTAAAAGTAAAATCAATAAGTCACTTAAGCGGTAAGAAGAGGGAAACTGTTATGTGTGTTAGGTTGGGAGTACTGAATGTGGAATTTTAGACTTTCCGCGGATTGGTTTTGTGCGGAAACCAAGCAAATACGCACGATCTCGCACAAATGTTTATTAATTTGTAGCAATATACAATGACACTTTCTATGAATTTAGTTTTATAGCATATAGTATTATTTTTATATAGCTACACTACAAAACATTTGAATGTCTTATGAATAGTAATTTGTATATCTCTATTGATGAATTATTTATGTTTGTAATTTGAAGTAATTTGCATGATATGTATTATCAATTTCGGTATATTCCAACTGGTTAAATTCTTTATACCTTAAATTGAATTAACTTACTTGTATTGTATTATACATATAGCTCAACTGATGAATAATCGTTTGCGTTTGTAAATTTAATAATCTGATTGGCTATGTATTGTATATTTTTAGTAGAGCCATCGATGTAGCTCAGTCGGCAGACTCGCTGGGCTGTTGATCCGAAGCTGCGTTCGGGCTTGGGTTGGATCCCCCGTTTGGTCTCATTGAATGGTTTCTTCCGAGGTTTTCCCCAGCCGTGGGACTGATGCCGGATGGTCTTTGGCGAGTCCTCGGCCTCACTTCATTTCACCCCCTTTGGTCTGATTACCTGGTTGAGTTTTTTCCGAGGTTTTCCCCAACCATATGGCAAATGCCAAGTAATCTTTTTACGAATCCTCGGGCCTCACCTCATCTCACTACATCTCGCCAAAATATTGTAAAAAAATTGTAGAAAGTTGTAAAAAATTGTAGAAAATTACAAAATTACAAAACTGTAAAAATTTGTAAAAATTGTAATTGTAATCTTGTAAAATTTTGACTTGTTCCACCTCTTAAAGCTTCACTGCTAATGTATGGAATATAATAAATGAAATGAGAAAAAAAATGAAATTATGTGTGTGTGTATGATAGAAGTATAGGGGAGACATTTTTAAATAAATAATATTCATTATTCATTCATTCATAGTTTTCTGCCCAAGGGTAGTTTTATTTAGAGTTATTTAAAAAATTATTTCTGCAAGCAAAGTTCTCAGTTGTCACAGGCGATCATGGGAAATGAATTTTCAAAATGTGAAAAAGTACACAGTTTCACATATAAATCAACCAGATTTGTATGGAGTTGTCCCAAACTATACAGCAACAGTTTACTTTAAATATACTAAAAGTAATGCTACACTGTTCTTAATAAAAGATTCTCAAGCCACACACTTTAACAACATAGGCATGGCCTTTATATATTTCTCTCTGGGCTGCACCCATATCGCATTTATGAAATAACGTGCGATGTATTTGAACGAATCAGCCTCTTTGTTAAAACACAATGGAATCTATTTCTGAGATTGTCAAATATATACAGTTCCCATCTATTTTGCTGTGTTATCTCAAGGACTCAAAGGCTGATAGGTATGAAATGGAATAATAAAATTTCATAACTACAAAAAATCCTAATAAATTTAAGAAGGAATATGATTATACCTTCTAATGCAACGACATAGAACTCAAGTGGAAATCATTGATCTCCGCGTTGCTTTATAACTACCGATACAGCGGATCCGGTTGGATTTGACGAATTCCGGTATCGTTTTTATTTTTATTTTAGTAGGTTATTTTACGACGCTTTATCAACAGCTTAGGTTATTTAGCGTGTGAATGAGATGAAGGTGATAATGCCGGTGAAATGAGTCCGGGGTCCAACACCGAAAGTTACCCAGCATTTCCTCATATTGGGTTGAGGGAAAAAACCTCAACCAGATAACTTGCCCCGACTGGGAATCGAACCCGGGCCACCTGGTTTCGCGGCTAGACGCGCTAACCGTTACTCCACAGGTGTGGACTCCGGTATTGTATGTAGACATGACTGTGTAATTGTTATTGTGAGCACGGTTGAGATTATAGGCAAGTTTGGGAATTAATATAAAATTTTGATGATTCTTTTCATTTCTGTATTTGTGCTCCCAGCAATTGAATTTAACTGTTCCTGTATTACTTCTCTTCAAAATTGAACAATGACTTATTTTTAGATATTCAGTCATTTTCTTTAATCACTAAATATATTAGACAATTAATTATATTAATACTTTGTATCTATTATGATTTCATCTCTGTACTTGTATTTTTCCTCTCATTTTTTCTCATTTGTATTTTCGTATTTCTACTTTTATTTGTTTTTCTTATTTATTTCTGTCTATATTTGTTTCTTTTATCCTAATTGAACACGTTATTACAAAAAAAAAACAGTCCTTGTCAAAATTGCTATATTTCAGGAGAACAATAAAACATAAAAACAACAACTCATGTCAGCTGTTTTCGTGCAATTGGGTTTATCCTTGTGGCTATTGTACCTGATATGGTCGTTTTTGGAGTCTGATTTCAAATAGTAGCAAATGTGTCCTTAACTCAATTTCATTTTTATGTCAAACGAACTTAGTAACATTACTTTAGTTTGATGATTTATACTCACTTAATGGGGGAAGACGGGTGAAGTTTTGATCATTTTTAGTCAAAAGCACATTTCCATATGAATCAACAATCTCTTTTTGAATTCCATGCAAACTTTACAAGCTGGTTTCTCATAGTTTTCTTTCAGTACATTTCCTCATGTTCAAAGTGTAAAGGCTCTTATAATTTTGATCCTAGGAACATGAAATTTGTATTGCATGTTCTATATATTGTGGTTAACGAAAAACAGTATCTTTTTTCTATAAACTAAATACTTTCGAAATTAAAAATATAAAGTGGAGGGAAAATACAAGCTGACGAGAGATCTTCAAGATGCCATCGTCACCACCATTATAAAAATTTTTGTAGCGATATTTCGTTACATTCAATTTAAATTATACTTGGTTCTATTTTTTTCTTATGTCTGAATCACTTTTGTCTGAAACCTGTTTTTATAATTTTTCATTTTAAATTTTATTGTGAGCTATCCTGTGTCGCAGGGCAAACCCAAAATATTGGGTCAGACCAATAAATTAAAATTAAATACTTAATGAACTTGAACATTTTAAAATCTGTTCTCCATTTGTAGATGTAAATTTAAAAATGTTGGATGCCTAGTTATTTTCTAATCATATCATCATAATGCATGAAACTTAGATTTTGTAAGAGGAGATAGATTTTCAAAATATGTAATTTTCTTCTTAAATTTGAGTAACTAAAGGACCATTCTTCATTTCATAATAAAACTTACATGCAAGAATACTTATAGCAAGAATGTGAAGTGCACAAACTATGAAGACTCTACCTTGTACTGGTACAAAATAGAAATTTCATCCATCACTCTCTTTATATTTCCGAAATCTGCAATTCTGGACTAATTTGCATCAATTCTAGATCCATTTATAACACATTCAGGGAAAGTACCGTACTGATAAGTCGTAAATTCCTTTTCAAGTCTGTCATGCTCGTCTCCATTAACCAAATTTTGGAATCTTTGATTAAAATACACGGTGAGCATAAATGATTGCCCTAGTTTGGGGATTTTTTTTATAGACAAACCGTGAATGATACAACAATGGTACTGATATTACCAAATAAGGTATCTCTCAAAGTTTTATTTGAATTTATCCGCGCGGCGTAATTCCACTGAGGACCAGAGTTTACAGAAATGGCGACTGGTGTTGAGCGTGCATTTGTAGCGTTGGAATTTCATTCCACAAGATCAGTCATAACAGTGCAGCGAAATTTTCGAACAAGATTCCATAAAGATCCACCAGACCCCAAGACCATTAGACGATGGTACAATCAATTAGTGACCACAAGATGTCTGTGTAAAGGAAAATCTCTTGGTCGGCCACGCGTCCCACAAGAAACAGATGAACGAGTGCGGGCATGCTTCCAGCGTAGTTCACAGAAATCTACACGTCTGTGGTTGTTCCTGAACAACAGATTGCCAAACAGATGGATTGGTCGTGCGAGCAGAGACGATATGCAGCTATTGTCCTGGCCTCCACGTTCCCCTGACATAACACCCTGTGATTTTTAACTGTGGGGATATGTTAAAGACTCTTGTTTTTGTACCTCAATTACCGGCAAATCTGCCAGAGTTACGCGACCGCATCATCAACGCCATCGCTGCAGTCGACATGGATACACTTCATCGTGTATGGGACGAATTGTACTACCGGCCTGATGTCTGCAGGGTCACAAGGGGAGCACACATCGAGCACCTATAAGGTATGTTAAAAAAAATTGGAGAGTTTCTCTATC
The DNA here is from genome assembly GCA_025594305.2 of Periplaneta americana. Classification (NCBI taxonomy): domain Eukaryota; kingdom Metazoa; phylum Arthropoda; class Insecta; order Blattodea; family Blattidae; genus Periplaneta; species Periplaneta americana. The sequence goes on along the minus strand of JAJSOF020000011.1, from coordinate 6,695,788 downwards.
TACTTGTATATCTAAATATTTTCTATGTTAAATCGTTAGTCCACAAATAATTTTCGTAACTAGGGCAATCATTTATGCTCACACTGTATACCTACAAAAGATTAAAAGGAAACATTTTCTTCTGTGTGAAATATCTACAACTTCTTTATGCCTAAGAAATTCGGGTTCTCTAAAAGCCATTTGTAAGTAAGTAAATTATAAGTTAAAAGTAAAGTGATGAAGCATAATATTCAAATAAAACTAGTTAACACCCTGTATCTTGTGAATAGTTGGTTTCTGACAATTGGTTTACTATCTGTAATTGTTTAGTTGGGTGTCCTCTACAACTCCTGGAAGTTTTTTGATTGAATTTAGAGTCCACACCTGTGGAGTAACGGTTAGCGCGTCTAGCCGCGAAACCAGGTGGCCCGGGTTCGATTCCCGGTCGGGACAAGTTACCTGGTTGAGGTTTCTTCCGGGGTTTTCCCTCAACCCAATATGAGACAATGCTGGGTAAATTTCGGTGTTGGTCCCCGGACTCATTTCACCGGCATTATCACCTTCATCTCATTCAGACGCTAAATAACCTAAGCTGTTGATAAAGCGTCGTAAAATAACCTGTTAAAATAAAAACTGAATTTAGATTCACTCTGTATTTTAGTTTCGATTCATTGTACCAACCCTTTTACGACTTCTCAAAGGGTATTTATTTCGTTATGATTTTGTAACGTTTTCTTGTGAGGCATGGTATATGCATTTACAATGTTGTGTTGTGGTGTAGGAGAATTTATTTTAATATAAGCGAATGTTCTCGTGGTAGGCTGGCTCTCGGCTCGTCTGTGTATATTCACAACTGATCATCACTTCCGACGTCATCAGTATCCATTAGCCGGTAGGTGGGGCGACAAGTAAACAGAAGAAAGTTCCCCGCCTTCGTGATACATGAGCGAGGCAGTAGTGCACTGCACTTGCATTCCACAGGATCGCCGGCGCTCCATTCATGCAGCTGTGCAGTTTATTGATATTTGCCTGCAGGGTTTGATTCGTCGGGGCGCGTTGAAATGTAGGGCAGTTTACGCTATTGTTATCTACATACGCCCGATGTGTTCCAAAATATATTCGTAAGGTACAGGACAACATATTTTCTTTTAAAATTCTTTATATGGATATGCAATATGCGGATATCGCCCTCACATAAAACCACCATCGGTCCCTATCGTGAGCAAAATTAATCCAGTTCCTAGCATCCTATTCCACCTCTCTCAAGTCCATTTTAATATTATCCTCTCATCGTCATCTCGGTCTCCCCAAAGATCTTTCTTCCTCCCTACTAACATTAGGCTATATGCATTTCTGGATTCGTCCATACGTATTACATGCCCTGCCCATTTCAAACGTCTGCATTTAATGTTCCTAATTATGTTAGGTGAAGGATACAACACAATTACAATTTAATATTTTAACAAACCATAATCTATACTAATAATAAATCTGTAGCCGAAATGTTTCTGGTAATTTTCGATTTTCCAAAAATAATTTGGTCCTAACATATATAATTAACCACCCTGAAACTGAAAATCGCTTTTTTCAAATTTTTGTTTGTATATCTGTCTGTCTCTCTGTATGTTTGTTACCTTTTCACGCGATAATGGCTGAACGGTTTTCGATGAAAATTGGAATATAAATTAAGTTCGTTGTAACTTAGATTTCAGGCTATATGGCATTCAAAATACATTATTTAAAAGGGGGGTCATAAGGAGGCCTGAATTAAATAAATCGAAATATATCGCTTATTATTGATTTTTGTGAAAAATGTTACATAACAAAAGTTTCTTTAAAAATAATTTGCAATAAGTTTTATTCCTTGAAAAATTTTGATAGGACTGATATTTAATGAGAAATGAGTTTTAAAATTAAAATAACTGCCATCTAAGGCCGTGTAATGAATTACAAAACAAATGACTTCGTCTATAAGGGGCCTTGGACAGCAACAATCGGAAGCTATGAAAGATAGCCTACAGAAACTGTTTCTGTGTTTGTATGAAGTAATATCGGAAGCTAAATTAACGATTTGTAAAATTAATTATTATTTCACCACTGGAAAGTGTAGTTTCTCTAGATGGACATAATGCTATAATGTTATTACAGTAACTTCTGATATAATATAATATAACATAATTTAAGTTATTTGAAGGGTTCACAACCATAGTGGGCCAAGCGCCATTTACTGAATACGTAGAAAACAAGGGTTAAAATTAAGTTATTACCATAATTCAATGGTAACCTATAACAAGTAAAATAAAATATACACATTAAATCTAAATGATGTCAATCTTCATTAAACTATGGTTGCATGTAATAAAAATTAAGAAACAGGTTAAAGGAATTGTCATTGCACCAAATAAGTGTCTCTGGACCAAAATGATCGCATTTTAATTATTTGGATGCAATTTAAATTAAGTAACATATTAAACGATTTATCCTTTTATCAAACACGACTCCTTCCTGGATCAAATGTCCTATTTTAATTATGTAATTACTTTATATTTATATCTAACGGGTGCAGCGGAGCGCACGGTTACGGCTAGTTAGTTAATATAAAATAACACCGTAGAACTGTAGGTACATAAAAAACACATGGATGTAATTACACTCAAATAACAAAACAAATCACTGCTAAGTTTTTTCAAGGTGTGTCCTTCTGATTCGAAACAGGCTCTGCACCTCATAATCGTTGGCCGCTTGACCATCACAAACATACCAGGAATTTCTCTTAACTCATGGGCTGCAACAATGATACTACCACAAGATTTTCAACTGAAGCAACTAGGGTATGATAAATTTCAGTCCCCATCAAAAAAACTCTAACGGGTTTAGATCAGGTGACCTAATAGGCCAGGATACTGGACCACAACGTCCAATCCATGGTTTAAGCCACAGTCGCATTTGTCGTATTTTGCTACTCGACTTCTAAAAATGCAAGAAACTTTGAATGTAGGCCTATATGTGCAAAAATGCGATAACCACATTGGCCTTCAGAAACGAAGATGGTAATGGAGAAAATGAAATCAGAGATGTGTTTGAACTAATCTGAATTTAAATGAAATGCTAATGGAATGGTACTGAGCAATAGATGTTCAGGAATTGATTTTAAAAAGCTGGTGCAATTCATGTAAGTTAAGTGAACAATTTTTTCTAATTGATTTATATAATTCCATCACATACTGTAAATTGTGAGCGAGGATTTAGTTGCATGAATTTTGTAAAAATTGGAATTAGAAACCGCCTTTCAGTAAAAACAGCACTCTGCTAACAATAAATTTCGAATGGCCTACCAGGAAAGAATTTCAACGTTTAGAATGCCCATAAAATAATGTATTTTAATGTGAAGTAAATTCTGCAGTAACTGATTCTAAACATATCCACGTCTAATGATTTACTTACATAAGTATATCTAGAGTGTGATAAGATGGATTGAAAGTAATAAAACTCCAAGAAACAAATTACATAACTTTTTGTTCCAGCATACTTTATTAATTTTATCTTTCTGCACAATTATTTATAATAAAGGTTGCGTCAGAAAGAACGGATGGATTTCAAACTATCGATACGCAACGAGGAGAGAGATATAGTGAGGGGGACCACGACTGTTGGGTCAGCCATAGAATGCAGTTTCAGTTGAGAATATGGTGTTGGTCTGGTGTACAACGTGCTTTCATCGTAGAGACATTTTTGAAAAATGAAGAGTCTGTGATCGCCACTCAGGACTCATTTCGACATCGGATGCCACGCTAGGATTCCAACTCGGAATACAATTTTGCGGTGGGTGGCTTCATTTCGTATCACAGGTTCAACATTAAAAAAGAAATTCTATTGCACTGAGATTGTCCGAGGCTACGGTAAGATCTCGCGCCCTGCGACTTCTTTCTTTGGGACTATTTGAAGGCGTAAGTTTGTAAACATCGATCACATACACTGGACGAACTGAAGACAGCGATTCGTGAAGAAATCGTGGCAATTGCACCAGCTATGACTGTGAAAGTGATGGCGAACATCAGAAAACGCCTCGATGCCTGTATTGAAAGCCAAGGACATCACATGGATAATGTTGTTTTCCATAAATAAACTGCATGTATTGGTGAATATGTTGATAACAATAAATTTTTGATTTGATGAATCTTTACAATTTTCTTGCCATGTGAAATCCATCCGTTCTTTCTGACGCACCCTGTACTGCACAAGCATTTCGTAATTTGCACAAATATAATTTTTCATTTGTGGATTTTTCCGACAATTATTTACTTTCTAGCTTGAACCCTGAATCCATCTACCACGAAAAGCATTGTTGAGGCATGCCAAGCCATTGTGAGATTGTGGTTAGTGGTGAGTGTGAGGTTGTGGTTAGTGGTGAGTGTGAGGTTGTGGTTAGTGGTAACTGTAACTTTGTGGTTAGTGATGACTGTGAGATGGTTGTGCTTTGTGGTAACTGTGAGGTTGTGGTCGGTAGCGACTGTGTGATTGCGATAGTGTTGGTTTGTGGCGTCTGTGAGACTGTGGTTAATGTTGGCGGTTAGATTGAAGTTTGTGGTCACGGTGTGATTGTGGCTGATGATAGGCCTAGCAGTACGTTATGGCGGGTGTGACGGTGCTCATAACCAAAGCTCGGAACTTGGGGACTTGTGTGTCGTTTGGATGAGTAAGGTTAAGGTACAATGTACACAAAGCTCACGATGCAAGTGCTCAGGGACAGTCGTATGCACTAAGAAAGTGGTCACATCGAATGACAAGAAGATAGACGAGGAAACTGTGTCATGTCGAATCCAATGACAATGAGAGAAGTACAGGTAAACGGTCTGTTTGAGAAATTAGGAAATACATATTATTCGAATGGGTATTACAGAAGCTTGAAAATACAATTTATAAGTTTTAGGTACAGAATTTCGTGGAGGAATTCCGAGGAGATACGTTATTTTCTTCGAACGGAAAGTTTATATTTTGTAAGTTGTGCCACACACAAACTAGAGGCATTCATTGAAAGATAGTGCAGTCCCTTAAATTGTACAGTCCCTTGAGTTTGTGGAAAATTTGTCCATAGCCATTGGATCAAGTAATAGTGACACACAAATTGAAAACTATTTTCGAGAAAAATTGAGGATACACTTATTTTTCTCAGACACGAGATCAGCTAGCAACTGCTCAAAATCGAACGGAAAACAGTGACAGTGAAAATATTCAGTATTTTAAGTTTGCTCCCAGTGGAAATAAATTTTTTCTCGTTTGAAATCAGGTTTAACTAACAGGGGAAGAAGTTATGGGTTCAAAAATCTTGGAATGTACGTAGTCATACACTGTAATAAAATGTACAGAGGAGAACAGTAAAGTTTCTCATGTTTATTTTTATTATATATTATAAAACAAAAATTGGACTTAAATAAAAAAACTAAAGATTATATACAATGAAAAAAATTAAAAGCCGAAATTCTCCATACATTTCAACCAACTCACAAACGTATTTTCAACACAACTCCATCATCAACTCTTAAACTATAAAATTACGTGTTTCAACCTATCGTAATACTATCAATATGTTGTTGCATCAGACCTGACAGTACTTCCGCGCTGGAAGCGGGTGTTTGTTGATATTGAAGTCCGGTCGCTTAACCACATGCAAAGATACAAGTCCCCAATATATATATTATTTTAATGTACCGAAGTACATATGATATTTCCATGCAGACATTCTGCGTCATCATACGATGAAAGAGTAATGGAACGGAGAAAAATTCTCTCCGGCGCCGGGATTTGAACCCGGGTTTTCAGCTCTACGTGCTGATGCTTTATCCACTAAGCCACACCGGATACAACTCCGACGCCGGTTAGAATCGTCTCAGATTAAGCTCCAACTCTTGGGTTCCCTCTAGTGGCCGCCCTCTGCACTACGTCATAGATGTCTATGAACGCAGGACCGAAGTCCACACATGTGCTGAGGTGCACTCGATATGAGTGACTAGTTGACCGGGATCCGACGGAATAAGCGCCGTCTTAAATCACGAAGTGATTTACGCATATCATATATATATATATTATTTTAATGTACCGAAGTACATATGATATTTCCATGCAGATATTCTGCGTCATCATACGATGAAAGAGAAATGGAACGGAGAAAATTCTCTCCGGCGCCAGGATTTGAACCCGGGTTTTCAGCTCTACGTGCTGATGCTTTATCCACTAAGCCACACCGGATACAACTCCGACGCCGGTTAGAATCGTCTCAGATTAAGCTCCAACTCTTGGGTTCCCTCTAGTGGCTGCCCTCTGCACTACGTCATAGATGTCTATGAACGCAGGACCGAAGTCCACACATGTGCTGAGGTGCACTCGATATGAGTGACTAGTTGACCGGGATCCGACGGAATAAGCGCCGTCTTAAATCACGAAGTGATTTACGCATATCATATATATATTATTTTAATGTACCGAAGTACATATGATATTTCCATGCAGATATTCTGCGTCATCATACGATGAAAGAGAAATGGAACGGAGAAAATTCTCTCCGGCGCCGGGATTTGAACCCGGGTTTTCAGCTCTACGTGCTGATGCTTTATCCACTAAGCCACACCAGACGCCGGTTAGAATCGTCTCAGATTAAGCTCAACTCTTAGGTTCCCTCTAGTGGCCGCCCTCTGCACTACGTCATAGATGTCTAGTCACTCATATCGAGTGCACCTCAGCACATGTGTGGACTTCGGTCCTGCGTTCGTAGACATCTATGACGTAGTGCAGAGGGCGGCCACTAGAGGGAACCCAAGAGTTGGAGCTTAATCTGAGACGATTCTAACCGGCGTCGGAGTTGTATCCGGTGTGGCTTAGTGGATAAAGCATCAGCACGTAGAGCTAAAAACCCGGGTTCAAATCCCGGCGCCGGAGAGAATTTTTCTCCGTTCCATTACTCTTTCATCGTACAAGTCCCTAAGTTCCGAGCTTTGCTCATAACATTATGACGAATAAGATAATTATTGGTAACAGTCTTCGCAAAAATTGTCAGGTTTCATTTTCTCAAAATTCGAGACAACACTCTTCCACGCATTCCTTTAACGAGCACGTGCAGGATCGCGGGCCACGTGTTGAATGGCGCCCAGTGCGTGTCGCGGTGCGTGCAGAGCCTTATTACTCCTCCGAGGTTTGCTCTCTCTCAATTAAACACGTGAACGCGAGGTGAATGAGTCTGCATTGCATTAGCGCAGAGCTTCATCCAGCAGGGCGTAGACCCCAGTCAACAACCCGGCCGCCGTTTCTATTTCCCCAAATTCCCTCGCTTTCAGGAAGAACATGAGCTAAATTATATTTTGCATACGAAGCTAATATTGCTAACCCAAGCTACACGCATGTATGGATCCAGGTTCCGACTTACTCATGATACAGAACATAATCACGCAATATTAGTTCGAGTTTACCTACGACACTACATTACGTACTTTATAAATTTCTGCATTTCTTTGTCTATAGCATACATGGGCACAATTTTCGGTTACGTGAGGCACTCGATTTGAAATAGTTTGTTTACTAGGAGAGGAGACTGCAGAGTAAGATGGGAAATATAAACTGCTGTGACCTGCGTCACCTTATCGCAATCGCTAAGGCGGTCAGTGGCGAATTATTTATTAGGTTAACGCGAGAGACTCGAAAACTTTTATTCAATTTGGCAAATTAATTCGGCAGCTTTAATCATAAACCTCTTTACTATTTCTCCATCACTGAATTGATTTAAATCACAGACGAGAAATTGCGTAACTAGCCAATAATATTCCATCACGTTGTCTACGTTTATTTTCTTGAATATTCTGGCGTTTCTCAAGATTATTTAATAGATTTCCACGTTCTCGACCTAAAATAATTTCAGAAAATCATATTTCGTTTTCTACGCACATTTGATATATTTTTTATAAATTTCTTTTGGAAATAATACGTACAAACAACATTTAATTCCTCGTATCTTTTAATGCAGCGTGTTTAAGGTATAATGTCGTATTTAGTATACTATGCAAATGTTAAGATCATAAATTTCTTCGGAATAGAACGAAAAAATAACATTTAATTTGTCTTGTCTTCTAATTCAGCATGTTCTTTATGACATAAGGAATAATGTCGTTGTATATTATATTTATCAATACCTAATAGGATTTTCGAGCTTAACATACATCGTATGTTCTCCCCTTCTAAACAGCAAAAAACTCTTCCTCCCAATATCTCATGAAGTAATCGTTTTCTAACGCGTACACACTGCTTTGATAATGCCATTATGCCACCACTGATATTGCTTATGAAACTGATATAGAACCTGCCCACGCCTAGGAGCTACGTGAAGGAGGAACGGGGACTGTGAAGATGATGTCACTCAGAGCGATAAGATCTGTGAAGGTCAGTGAGGCATTATTTCTCAAGTGAGGCACGATGCCCATCTATGGTCTATAGCTTGTAAATTAGATGCCGGTCATATCATAGGCCTACGCGATAGTGAATATGAAGTTTGAGTCGACATGTAAGCCTAGAAAAGTGATTCTCAACAGGAGGACCGGGGCCCTCAGAGAGGCCAAAGAAATTTAAACATTGACTATTTTGCGTTAAATGATAATCGTAGTTAAATTATTTTCTTTTTATATTATTATTATAATATAACCTACTACAAGACTAATGGAGGAAATACAAGAGAAGACATGATAAGAACGACTGAAGGAATGAAGCGGCTAGCAGATATAGGCTATTACTGAGTGTGAGGACAGAATAGATAGGGCTTTTGAGAGGTTATTAAATAGCGAAATGGAGGACAGAATAGAGAAGAAAGTGTTAAGTGTAAGAAGATAGTGTAAGATATAAAAGGTAAAGGTATTCCCGTAACATGCCATGAAGGCACTTGGGGAGCATGGAGGTAGAGCCCCATGCTTTCCATGACCTCGGCACTAGAATGAGGTGGTGTGGTCGGCACCACGCTCTGACCGCCTTTTTACCCCCGGGAAAGACCCGGTACTCAATTTTATAGAAGGCTGAGTGAACCTTGGGGCCGTTCTGAAAGTTTGGCAACGAGAAAAAATCCTGTCACCACCTGGGATCGAACCCCGGACCTTCCAGTCCGTAGCCAGCTGCTCTACCAACTGAGCTACCCGGCCGCCAGTATAGTAAGATATACGTACAAAAAATGAATAAAAGAAAATTAAAATGAAAAAACATCTGAACAAATGTGAAGTGGAAGAGAGAGAGAAACTGGAAGTGTAACTAAGTGAATAGTTTTTCAATGTTGTGGGTTGGGAGTAATTTCAGGGATACTATAACTGTAGGAGTATTATATGAATAAATATATGGAAAGAGGAAATAAACTAGGAAGTAAAAGAAGCGGAAGGTGGGTGAGATAAAATTGGAAAGACGAAGGACAAGGACGTTGATTGAGAAGGGCAGGAGAACGTTGAAGAAGAAGAAGAAGAAGACAAAAAGTATGAAATATTAGAAGCAGAGAAAAATGATTAATAAAAAGAGAAGAGGAAAGGAAGTTAGGGGGAGGAGAAACGACTTTACTGGCGTCATTAAATACACAGGATTATGAAACAATGTAGATTTACTTCTATGCCAACAAAAAATGAAGTCAGTTTTATTGCTGTTACTTAGAAAAGAGTTCCGTACAAAATAATTTTACCACTGTTAATGAAAAAGAATGCTAGTCGTTACTACGATATAAGGAAAGTCTGATGCAACATTATCAACGCTTCTGATGTTACAAAAACTTTGTTAAGCAGTTATTGTTACCACAGCAACAAAAATCTCGGCGAACCTTGAAAGTCTCGCTTTACATAGCTAGTTTCGACGTCATTACTTTCCGAGCTTGATCATAAGGATTATTGAGGTTTGTCCATTTCGTAAATTGAAGTCAAGAAACGTGACGTGCAGCTGGGTCAGGTTTACACGCAGTGGTATAGGGCAATATTCTCCGATTTCTACTATTTACACACACAACAAACTTGTAGAACAAGAGCACAAGTTACAAATCTACCGGCGCGGCCAGCGTCTCGTGTTACGGTTTCATTAAACCACAAGCTACAACTCTCAAGCTCCTCAAGGACTCCCAATCGATTTCACCGAGAAAACAACTCGTTTCCTACAAGAACGATTCAAGTTGTCTTCTTGCTTCGAAATGGGTCAGCCAACTTTGAGGAAGTTGATATTACATAACGTCTTCAATACTCTACAAAATGGCATGTTTCTTACAAACATGGATTTCCTACATGCTCGATTGATTCTTATTATTAGTTCGGCGAATATTTCACCAATCATTTACCATTCACTGAACGAACGACGATTTTAAGCTGAATGTATTTTGGCCAACGATAGATTATTTCGAGTACTCTAATTTTCCTCTCTCGGAATTACACAGTTTCTCCCTATTTCTGTAGATTTACTCCTGAAACAGAAACCACGAGAAGTGCCATAATTCCATTAAATAAACTAACTATAATTCTCAAGACGAGAACTGTGTCGAACAAATGTGTACCTTAAAGGCAATGTATAAAGTTAGAATTTATAAAACAATTATATTACCGGTTGTTCTTTATGGTTGTGAAATTTGGACTCTCACTTTGAGAGAAAAACATAGGTTAAGGGTGTTTGAGAATAAGGTGCTTAGGAAAATATTTGGGGCTAAGAGGGATGAAGTTACAGGAGAATGGAGAAAGTTACACAACACAGAACTGCACGCATTGTATTCTTCACCTAACATAATTAGGAGCATTAAATCCAGACGTTTGAGATGGGCAGGGCATGTAACACGTATGGGCGAATCCAGAAACGCATATAGAGTGTTAGTTGGGAGGCCGGAGGGAAAAAGATCTTTAGTATTAGTATTTATTTAGTACGTAGTTATTTATTTAACCTGGTAGAGATAAGGCCGTCAGGCCTTCTCTGCCACTCTACCAGGAGATTCCAACTACAATATGAACAATAAAATTACAATTAGCATTAAATTTATAATTACAATTACAAATAACATTACAATTAGTATTACATTTACAATTACAATAAAATCAAAGTACGAAAAGATTACCTGAATAATTAAAGCTAGATAATTTATCATAGAGAAACAAAGAATATTTTATATTTACTGAATTACAAATTAAATCTAGAATAACTAAATTGTATAGTGATGAAATTACTGAATATTGAAATATTTTGTGATAGATTAAAGAAACTATTTACAAGAAATCAATTACTGACCAAGTGCCTTGTAAGTTTTCGTTTGAATTCAATTTTATTTCGACAGTCCTTGATGCTAGCAGGTAGCGAATTCCAGAGTCTTGGCAGGGCTATTGTGAAAGAAGATGAGTATGATGAGGTGTGATGGGATGGTATTGTTAGTATTGTTTCATGACGAGAGCGTGTGTTCAGATTATGGTGGGAAGAAAGGTAAGTGAAGCGAGACGACAGGTACGAAGGAATAGAAGAGTTCAAGATTTCGAAGAGAAGGAGAAGTGAATGTAAATTTCTTTTCTTATCTAGTTTAAGCCAACCTATTGCTTCCAGGGATGGGGTAATATTTTTAGCACATGGATAATAGAATATACTTTTCTGCAGGTTTCTGTGATTTGCATGTCCCAGTTGAGATTATTATCCATGTGAATGCCAAGATTTTTTACTGAAGAACTGAAAGGGAGGCCGAGATGGGAAGATAATATTAAAATGGATTTGAGGGAGGTGGGATATGATGATAGAGAATGGACTAATCTTGCTCAAGATAGGGACCAATGGCGGGTTTATGTGAGGGCGGCAATGAACCTCCGGGTTCCTTAAAAGCCAGTAAGTAAGTAGGCCTAAGTAAGTAAGTAAGTAAGATATAAGTCCAATTTATCAACTTTGGGATAGCCTGTAGGAAAAAAAATCTTTTCCTCTTTCATACTTGGTAAAGTTAGAAACCCAGTCTTTTCATTTTTGGTATAGTGGACCATTTGTACACCTTGTAAATTATAAGGCACACATAGATGTAAACAGAGTTATGTGGAACTTATCGTACTATATCCCTAATATACAGGGTGATTCACGAGGAATTACCGCCACTTACAGAAATTATTTCTGAAGACATTCTGAGCAAAAACTGTCATATAAACCTGTGTCCTATTCTTAATATTTTCAGAGTTGCACTAATTTGAAGTTATTAAAAAATACATTTTTTCCTTTAGTTTTAAGGGGAAAAGAATATTACAAATAGAGAATGAACTATTCAGGAGTATACTTTCTTTAATTTGCTTGTATTCTGAAGTTAAAAATGTGTTGTTAATTCATTAGTTGCTTTGTACAGTTTTTTTTTTTTTTTTTTCAATTTTTAACTAACATTACATTATTGGATACAATACTGAATATTTTCAATCTTTTCTTCCCTATTTTATTCATAATGAGTGTGTTAACAAATCCTGCCCTTAGCAGTTGAATATATAGGCTAAGAAATATTTATGAATTTTTTGCCTTTAATTATAAAATTAATTTTTTACATAAAGAATTATTAATGACAAAAGAACTTGAAATGACATAACAGTTCAAAAGGCATGAATAAAACAGAGAAGAACACATTTTTAAAATATTCAAAATTGTACAAGAAATCAGGGAAACTAGTTTTCCCTGCACAAATTGCATCCCTCAAATTAAAAATATAATTACCTTTAATAATAAAAGTTTGTTTTAATTCTAAAAATTGTTTAATCACTATACCAAATTCCAGCACAAAATTAATACAGGATATGTAGAAATTACATTTTTAATTTTACTAAATTCATACTAGCTAAAGGTGTACATACTCCTGGGATTAAATCATAATTAACTGGAGATTTAAACAGAACACGACCACTATGTGAGTTAAACGAGAAATTAATGAATGAGTTATCCAAATTAATATTTAAGCTTTGCAAGACACAGAACTGTAATTTAAGAAACATTTAATACTGTATGAGAAACTTTAATTAAAAACAGATTCGAGTGTACGAGGAAAAGGCAATAGACTCTTTTATATCCTACTTATGTAATAGCCTACAAAACATATAATTATGCATATACTTATAAGCTATTACGTATACTAGCCTATAATTAATGTCTTCTGTAAAAGTATTTTAAAAGTGTTCACAGACGAAAGAAATTTCATAGCAAAGAGTCGATTTCATCAAGCTTATTTAACTTTAATTGTTACTTAAAATCTTTTTCATTCACACTTAAAGGGATAATGTATTTCACCAACACAAATTGGGTTTTAAGCTCTCAATAAACTACATTTAAGCTAATTGCTTAATATTTGGTCATTTTGAATAATTAATCCTGCATTAACGACGACAATTTTCATATGGCGAGGAGAATGATGTATTTGATATTTAAAAACGATGATTTATTATCAAGATGGGCGAGGATAATTTCCAAAAGAAAAGATTATTTTAATACAATGAACAAAAAAATTGCAAATGCGGTTTAGGCTAAACAAAACATAAATATTATATATTTTGGATACTACAAAAGGTGATTTAGAATTTCCAACTGATAATTAAGTACTTCATAATATTATTTAAATCATACATTTGTTGAAGAAATGTTTAATCAATCTTCAGATGCCTAAAATACGGCAACTAAAATAATATGAATAACAAATTTATCATGTAGCCCTAATATTACATGTGAAGGCATTGTAATAGTGCAAATCCACGAAGTCTCTTCATTTTGATTGTTGCATATTTCCTTGCATCTACTTTCTTATTATCCCATTTTGTCTTCAATATCGCTGAACACATTGGGATGGAGTTTTCTTGCATTGAAATCTCTTTCTACTTATTTCCAACCTTTCTTTTTTTCTCCTAAAATCTGCTCATCCGTCTTTTTGTTTTCGACGATTTTAATGATTTTAATATGCTTTGATAACATTTTATTGTTGTAATATAACAAATGAACTCACTATAATGGTCACTGGTTTACATTAAAAAAAACATATGGCCTTCGAAATTAAGATTTTACCACAGTTCAGTATATACAGTCACGAAGCTTGAGTTGATGAAGGTACTAGTAACAATAGACTGTGCCGGTACTGTTTGACATTATATGTGATGAGGCGATAGTAGTGATCCTAGTGGTTAGTAACTGCCTATGGATGCATATTCCCTACGTATTGAGCTTCGTGACTGTATATACTAGACTGTGATTTTACTATGATTCCGAAGGCCGTGAACAATTAAATGGGAATTAAATTGACTTTATTTTAAACGCGTATTAGTTTGGTGAAATGCAAACGAATTAAATATGATTTAACTTCTATATTTAATACGATGAAAAAGTAATGGAACGGAGAAAAATTCCCTCCGGCGCCGGGATTTGAACCCGGGTTTTCAGCTCTACGTGCTGATGCTTTATCCACTAAGCCACACCGGATACAACCCCGACGTCGGATAGAATCGTCTCAGATTAAGCTCCAACTCTTGGGTTCCCTCTAGTGGCCGCCCTCTGCACTACGTCATAGATGTCTATGAACGTAGGACCGAAGTCCACATATGTGCTGAGGTGCACTCGTTATGAGTGACTAGTTGGCCGGGATCCGACGGAATGAGCGCCGTCTTAAACCACGAAGTGATTTACGCATATCATATATATTTTTCTCCGTTCCATTACTCTTTCATCGTATGATGACGCAGAATATCTGCATGGAAATATTGTATGTACTTCGGTACTTAAAATAATATATATTTTATATTTAAGTTAAATTACAATTAATTAATTAACTGTGGATTAGCAACATGTTGCTAAATCCGCCCTTATTATCCAAGAACAAAACAATCATTAAGTCAGTGCAGTGGTAGATAGTTCTAGGAAATTGCTCGCAGAAAAATATAAGAGATCGATCCATGCCAAGTGACGCATGACGTGGGTGGATCCTGGCACTTCAGGCACTTCTTTATGACAACTAATTGTAAAAAGAAAAAAAAGGCCGGACGGTCTAAACGCGCATGCCATTCTAATGTGGACTTGTCGATCACATATCGATCGATTAGCTGTCTTAAAAGATGGACATCCAAGGTTGAATAGAATTATTGATAAGGTCTTAGAATCCAGTAACACAAGACCTACCACACGTGGTTTACTTTTTGTCTGATATACATTCTCATAGCGCTTAAAACAATCATAGGGAGAAGGTCACGTCTGTCGTTGGCATTTAATGACAGTCTCCAGGAATGACAGAAGACGTCTGCTAAGACTTTTATGTGGAATTCCGATTTGTGTCATTTTTAATGCGCCCTTCGACAAGCAATGGACGGACAAGTACATTTAATATTCTAATACACGAAGAGCTATAAAATTAATCAATTTAATTCAAACAGCCGTTCGTAAGACCTGCATGGCATGCTTATCGCTATAGAAAAGATATGTTATCAAGAATTGTTTTCTTTCTATGTTTATTATGTTTTACTCAGGGCAAGCACCGGTTTATGAATACGTTACACGCTATTAGTTGACTTGCACTTTTAACACACAACTTGTCCAGCTTCCTAAGCCAATAAAAGAAATGGCTATCAATATAAATTTATGTAACAAATATAAATATATCTACCAGTGATTTGTAATGCATGTCTTGCAATTTATGTACAGCTCGATTCAACTTTTTTTTTTTTTTTTGTACCAATGATGTCGTTGTCATGGAGTCAATTTTGTTCGTCTTATAATGAGAGAGCAACATAATTCTTCACACATAGAAATACTTACTTACTTACTTACAAATGGCTTTTAAGGAACCCGAAGGTTCATTGCCGCCCTCACATAAGCCCGCCAGCGGTCCCTATCCTGTGCAAGATTAATCCAGTCTCTATCATCATACCCCACCTCCCTCAAATCCATTTTAATATCATCCTCCCATCTACGTCTCGGCCTCCCTAAAGGTCTTTTTCCTCCGGTCTCCCAACTAACACTCTATATGCATTTCTGGATTCGCCCATACGTGCTACATGCCCTGCCCATCTCAAACGTCTGGATTTAATGTTCCTAATTATGTCAGGTGAAGAATACAATGCGTGCAGTTCTGTGTTGTGTAACTTTCTCCATTCTCCTGTAACTTCATCCCGCTTAGCCCCAAATATTTTCCTTAGCACCTTATTCTCAAACACCCTGAACCTATGTTCCTCTCTCAGAGTGAGAGTCCAAGTTTCACAACCATACAGAAGAACCGGTAATATAACTGTTTTATAAATTCTAACTTTCAGATTTTTCGACAGCAGACTGGATGATAAGACCTTCTCAACCGAATAATAACACGCATTTCCCATATTTACTCTGCGTTTAATTTCCTCTCAAGTGTCATTTATATTTGTTACTGTTGCTCCAAGATATTTTAATTTTTCCACCTCTTCGAAGGATAAATCTCCAATTTTTATATTTCCATTTCGTACAATATTCTGGTCACGAGACATAATCATATACTTTGTCTTTTCGGGATTTACTTCCAAACCGATCGCTCTACTTGCTTCAAATAAAATTTCCGTGTTTTCCCTAATCGTTTGTGTATTTTCTCCTAACATATTCACGTCATCCGCATAGACAAGAAGCTGATGTAACCCGTTCAATTCCAAACCCTGCCTCTTATCCTGAACTTTCCTAATGGCATATTCTAGAGCGAAGTTAAAAAGTAAAGGTGATAGTGCATCTCCCTGCTTTAGCCCGCAGTGAATTGGAAAAGCATCAGATAGAAACTGACCTATACGGACTCTGCTGTATGTTTCACTGATACACACATAGAAATAGACTAATTAATTCGATAATCAACTTCTATGTAATCCCAGCATTAAAACACGATTATGACGCTATTAATCGTCCACAATTGGCCTAATTATGGCACTGGTGCCAGAAAAGGTTACCTAGCAACTAGTATTCAATGACATCATCAACGTCTTCACAACACAATTTTATACAACGTAACTGCAAGAAAAAAATGTAGCTTTTCGTACTGCAAAGGAATTTTTCGGTGTTACATTTGTTCGGATCAAATTTCTGCATATTTTAAGGACAAAACTAAAATTGTCTCAATCATTTATTATCATAATTAAAGGTAGGAGTTTATACTACAACATGAGGATATTTAGGTTAGTTGTGCTTAGACTGTCGTTACGTCATGAATGACGTGAAGCCTGAGGTATGGCCAGGAAATGTGTTGTGTATCGCAGGAATTGAGTGGGGATACGTTTCTCATGCGTAGGGTTCAGCGTTGTGCTACGGCAATTAGTTTGTTTACATAGCACTGCAATTCGTTGATTGGTTAACCACATAAAGCTACAATCTCACCCTGCTTATACCACGGCACAGTTCCCTAACAGGTAACCCATGCTCCTGCGTTGTTAGCTACGCTCACTCTCTTTTCCAACAACCAACACTCTGTGCATACCTAACCTTGTAGTCCATGTGAGTAAATTTCTATCTTTAATCATAACAAACTACTCTTTTAAATCGACTGAGCATATTGGAAATTAAACCAATGGTTTTCCTAAAACACGCTATGAAATGTTTCACATAAAACAATTTTTATCTCGAAAAGGAAGCAAAAACGAGCAAAATTGCATTAAACTTTTTTGTTTGAAATATAGCAAAGAATAACCCCTGAAATTCATGGCATTACTTACGGTTCACCCTGTATATTACGTTTTACTCGTGACGTATATTTAGATCAAATTATTTCGTTTCAGAATAAAAAAACAATGATAAAACTTATTTCTTTCGTTACAATGTGAGAACAACGAATTTACCACGCACATGGCGTGCTACCAGATTTCAGCCGCTAGCAAAAATGGTTTTTGCTGTGTTAAACCTAACTAGCTTATTGTGAATATTATACTTAACAGCAGAATATATCTTGCGGGGATTTCTGACTTCTTTATCTGGTGAGAATCTCACAAGAATTAAAAGTGATCTTCATAAAGAAATAAAAACGTGTCAACGTGAAAGCAAGGAGGGAGAAATAAGTGCCAGATATGATCTTCAAAAGAATTCCTTACTTACTTACGATATAAACTCCCACAATTCAAAGCTATGAACCTTCTCTGGGTAGTCGAAAAAGCATACGTTTATGCAGCAGTCAACAGCACAAAAATGAAGTTGAAAAACTAGAGGATGAAAAATGAAGAAGATTTAGTGTTTATTAACGTTCAAAATATACTTTGAGATACACTTTTCGTATGCAGAATATTACATAAACCAAACGTATTAAAATCTTAAGCGTTTTATAAGTAAAAGATTACCTTAACTAAAAGGGGAAGAGCTATTATATTGTGATGTTCTAACACGTAGTGACATGTCTACTTCGGATATATTCCTTTTCTAAATAAATACTATCACTTTCAGGGTTAATAAAAATCCTTATTCTTGCCTTCATTTAGGTTATAGAGCAATTCACTATTATAAATAGTTATAGAGCATTCGGACATTAGAAAAAAACCACTGGGTATATAGGCGGCGTTTTCTTAGCGGACATTCTCCGTCTTAAAATATAATTAAAATAAGTTGTTTACGTATATGAATGGAAGAGAAGGCCGAATTGCCTTAACTCTGCCAGTTAAAATAAACCATTATTATTATTATTATTATTATTATTATTATTATTATATATTCTAAGGTATATAGAATAACAGAAGTAAGTCCATTTATGAGCAATATAAAGAGTTTATATTTGAAATAATTCTTAATTATGTTAGGCCAAATTATTTAGGTTTACTTGATATTTATATACGTTAGAAGATACGTAAACAACTTATTTTGCTGACGAAAAAATAAGCTTATAATAATGAAAATAATAATAATAATAATAATAATAATAATAATAATAATAATAATAATGGCATTACAAACATAAAATTCATTGATTTGAATAAACAGTTTATGATTCATCAGGTCTGACCTAAAAATTTATTTCGCTCTACACATCAATTGATCAGTACAAAGTCAGAAAATGGAATGCCACTTTCAAATGTATCTACGTAAAGATTAATTTTTGGTCCTACAGAAATATCTCTTATGGTTACTACTAATTATTAATGCCAGTGCGTAGAACTGCGGGTCCCGGATACGATCCCCGGCGCCGGAGCGAATTTTTCTCCATTAAAATGTATGTTTGTTTATTAATTGTTACTGTATTATTTATTAATACTGATATATTTAATATTATAACAATAATATTAATATTCATATAATTAATTACGTACGTTCAAATTTCATATAACCCTCGCTAGTAACTTTCGTTGTAAGCTTTTTCTAGAGTCTTAGAACCTTCTAATTTTTGTGTAAGGTACTGATAAACGTGCATGAAAGATGCCGAGGACAAAACTAGGACCATCACCTGTGGAAAATGGAGAACTTCATATTTTTGACATAACTATCAAGACATTGACTTCCATATGAATTCTGTGTCTAAAGTGTTATCAGTGGTCATGTCTTAAGCATTGTATTTGGTACCAGGCTTAATTTTTAAAATTTACTCAGGCAGTTAGTCTGTCCCATATTGCAACCTTATTTTCTGGAAATCCAATAATGAGGCATGAGAACTTTCTAAAACATAACACCTAATTCCTTGATATAATCATGTTATGACTTTGCATACATAAGGAGAAATGATATTCCTACATGGGATCACCTCAAATCCATTTTTAACTTCGTTGTTTTCAAATTAGAAACTGTGGAAAAAGACTGTTCCATATTATCACCTTCTCCTCTATTGTAATCTGAGCTTCAGGTCCAATGTAAAATGTAATAGATATAACGTAATGTTGTAAAATTTATGATAGAAAAATCTGAGCTTTTTCTTAAAAAATGGGACTAAAGCGAAGTGACTGTAGGCAGTACGTGCCGCAGAGATGAACGATGTGGGCAGGACTGGCTAGCAACACGCATGGGAAGAGACTGGATAGTGTTCAGGAAGCGGGCGCTGCTGTAAACACTAGCACGTGTAGCATAGCGCTGACCCCATTCCGCGAAACAACATCGCACGGGCTGCCGCAGCACCCGACCTAAACCTCTGACCAAACATACTAAGTACCGTGTTCTAATATATCGAAAGATATAGATACAAAATTAAGTGACAATGAAAGAACATTGAAATAAAAACCACATAAAACTAAGAAGTTAAGTTCTGAAAAAGTGATGTCATGCTTACAGTGAGTTATGCTAGTGAAAATTTGATACTAAATCAAACAGTTAGTTCGAATCAACGGAGAAAGTTAATAATAGTAATAATAATAATAATATTATTATTATTATTAATATTATTATAATTATTATTATTATTTTAAAATTATCTATGCCTCACGATTGACAACTAAGTCTTCTATACATTCTAACCCTCAAAAATGCAAAACGTTTGTTTCGTAATAGACCTTAAGGGGACAAATATGATTTTTAAAACTTCCACAATTTTCATCCAAAATTTCTGAAATTTAAACTACATAAATAGGCCTGCAATTCTATCTATACAAAATTTGGTGTTATTAGGACTAATTTTGAAATTATATATTTTTTTACATATTGTTTCGTAATAGACTTTAAGGGGACAAATATGATTTTTAAAACTTCTACAATTTTCATCCAAAATTTCTGAAATTTAAACTACATAAACAAGCCTGCAATACTATCATCTGTACAAAATCTGGTGCCACTGGGGCTAATAATTTTGAAATTACATTTTTTAAATATATTTTAAGAAGCCTCCTTGCGTCAATTTTTGCTCAAAACCTTGAAAATACTCATGGAAATAAAAAAAATAATTAGTTTTTTTGAGCTCAGTCTAAATAATGAGTCACAATTTTTTTTTATGAATGTATCATTACAGTATATTTTAATCTAAGTGGAATATGAATATGCCCCGAAGGAACATAATATTAATATTTCATACAAATACTAATTAAATTTTATTTATAAAAATTGACCTCTGTGATAAATTTGAGACCAATCTGAAAATAACTATTGTGCAAGTAGCTTTTTTTATTCAATAAATTGCTTAAAATTTAAAAAGAAAGCCTTTCTCTCAACTCCGTCACTCTCCGTATGTTTGTTTGGCTACATTTGATTATATGGCCAGATCATTTCAAACAGTCTCAAATATAATTACGATAGTAAAAAAGTCGATTTTCTTAATAATTTTTCAGCAGTATTTCACTTTAATAGACCTAACTGACTACAGAGGAGAAACAGAAAGATTGACTCACATACGATTTTTTTCAGTATAGCATCTTAAACATTAAGAACACGATTCTGTCAACGTAGTATTCATGAAAACATTACATTTTTCATTGAACAGTTGTAACATCTTAAGTGTACAAACATTAAGAATATCTTACAATTTATTTGCCAACAGTGATCACCTCATTTCTCCTAGGAACTTCGGTTTCCCACTGCACGGCATTTCTTTGGATGCATTTAACTAAGTACTATGCACGTTATTCCAATATCCGTTATACAGCATTTCGCCACAAGCTAGCATTAGCTCATCTGTAGCAAAAAGTTGACTGCCCGCTTTTTTCCGCACAGTGTCTGGTAATTACTCACCATTGAAAACCACAAACAGCAAAAACTACAGCATTTACTCAAAGATTAAATTTAATAACCATATGCTAATTATAGTTAACCTGTGACGGAAAGCGGAGGAGATGGATGCACACTTTCACACTTTCGAGTGTTTGCTCGAATTTCACCACGTCAATTATGGCGCACAGAGAGAGCGTTGGCTTTCCTTACAAGTACCTACTGAAAAGTGGAACTGATTAACAACGGTAGTATTGACAGTGATTTTCTCGGGACACCCCAGTTTATTTGCAAAATTTCATCAAAGCATTCAACCCCTATCAGGAAAAAGAAGGGCAATCACAATGAAGCTATCGAATGACGAGTTCAAGCATATACAGAGCGATTCGTAAGAAATGTTATTAATTTCAAGCATTTCTTCTTTGAGATATTTCAAACAAAAAAGTTTAAACGTCTTGATTATAAAACTTTTAACACACGTTTTCCAAAAAAAAATAATACTACAATTTTGCTCGTTTTTGCTTCCTTTTCGAGAAAAAAATATTTTATACTAGCCGTACCCGTGTGCTCCGCTGCACCCGTTAGAAATAAACATAAAGTAATTACATAATTAAAATAGGACGTTTGATCCAGGGAACATTCGTGTTTGATAGAAGGATAAATCGTTTAATATGTTACTTAATTTAAATTGTATTTACATAATTAAAATGCGATCATTTTGGTCCAGAGACACTCATTTGGTGCAATGACAATTCCTTTAACATGTTTCTTAATTTTTATTACATGCAACCATAGTATAATGAAGATTGACATCATTTAGATTTAATGTGTATATTTCATTTTACTTGTTATAAGTTTCCATTGAATTATGGTAATAACTTAATTTAACCCTTGTTTTCTACGTATTCAGTAAATGGCGCTTGGCCCACTATGGTTCTGAACCCTTCAAATAACTTAAATTATATTATATAATATTACATTACATATTATATTATATTATATTATATTATATTACATTATATATTATATTATATATTATATCATATCAGACGTTACTGTAATAACATTATAGCATTATGTCCATCTAGACAAACTACACTTTCCAATGGTGAAATAATAATTAATGATACAAATCGGTTAATTTAGCTTCCGATATTACTTCATACAAACACAGAAACAATCTCTGTAGGCTATCTCTCATAGCTTTCGATTGTTGCTGTCCAAGGCCCCTTATATACGAAGTCATTTGTTTTTTAATTCATTACACGGCCTTATATGGCAGTTATTTTAATTTTAAAACTCATTTATCTCATTAAATATCAGTCCTATCAAAATTTTTAAAGGAATAAAACTTATTGCAAATTATTTTTAAAGAAACTTTCGTTTGTAACATTTTTCACAAAAATCAATAATAAGCGATATATTTCGATTTATTTAATTCAGACCTCCTTATAACCCCCTTTTTAAATAATGTATTTTGAATGCCATATAGCCTAAAATCTAAGTTACAACGGACTTAATTTATAGGCCTATTCCAATTTTCATCGAAATCCGTTCAGCCATTATCGCGTGAAAAGGTAACAGACATACAGACAGACAGACAGACATACAAACAAAAATTTCAAAAAAACGATTTTCGGTTTCAGGGTGGTTAATTATATATGTTAGGACCAATTATTTTTGGAAAATCGAAAATTACCAGAAAAATGTCGGCTACAGATTTATTATTAGTACAGATGAAACATTTCATAGCGTACTTTGGGAAAGCTATTGAATTAATTCCCAACATGCTCAGTAACTTTAAAAGAGCAGTGTATTATGATGATAAATTATTGAAAGAATCTTAGTTTTATCCTTTGAATGTGCTGAAATTTGAGACACTGATGAAGACGTAACATCACGTCGAAACGGGCCGTCTGTCCAAGGTATATAGCTTTTTTAAAAATTTAACACTTTTTAAAGTGTGACTAAACAATTTTATGTTTTTAACAAACAAAGTGTTAACGTGAACTATAATCAATGAAATTTGATCTCAAGAAATATAAGTTTTCATTCTACGAAGGAACTT
The DNA here is from genome assembly GCA_025594305.2 of Periplaneta americana. NCBI lineage: Eukaryota > Metazoa > Arthropoda > Insecta > Blattodea > Blattidae > Periplaneta > Periplaneta americana. Next base: position 6,672,186 of record JAJSOF020000011.1, on the reverse strand, counting down.
AAACATGTTACATTTGCCTTACCCACTGTCTCCTGTACCCGGACCCAATTTGGTACTAGCATTGCGAAGCACATTCCACTGATCTTCAGTTACATATGAGCCGTTGAGAACAGAAGTGGTGTAAGTCAAATATGGATAATGAGGATTAAAGTAAACATTCTGTAAAATACAGCGCAAAGTACGAGGGGGATCCAGGAAATAACGACCGTTCGCGCATACCCGCCGCGCAGCTGACTCCCCTTCCTTGTTTGAAGGTCAACTGGCTTCCTTAACATGTGTTCTCATAATGTTGTGAGTACTGGTTGCAACAAGTCGCCATTGTGCATTTTGTGTTACTTCAAAGTGAACGACGTGATTGATAATCCCGCCGACTGTGAGGTAAGGAGTGTGATTCGATTTCTGAATGCCCGACATTTGAAACCTGCAGAAATTTACCGGCAATTGAAAGAAGTGTATGGTGATACTGTAATGAATGAAAGAAATGTGAGAAAATGGTGCGAAATGTTCAACAATGGGCGAACAAATGTCCACGATGAAACTCGGTTGGGAAATCTTTGATCATCCGCCCTATAGTCCAGACCTTGCTCCTAGCGATTTTCACCTTTTCACTAAGCTGAAAGACTTTCTGGGTGGTAGGCGTTTTGGAAGTGATGAAGAGTTAAAGAAGACAGTGAACACCTGGCTTAATGAACTGGCGGCAGAGGAGTATAACACGGGAATTCTAAAGCTAGTGAACAGATACGACAAATGTTTAAATGTAGGTGGTGATTATGTAGAGAAGTAAAGGAAGCTTCAGTTATGTAACAGACTTTGTTTTTTCAAATGAATATATTTTTTTAATCATTACAACAAAACGGTCGTTATTTCCTGGATCCCCCTCCTATCAATTAATGTTCCATTTAATTAAACTATTAGTAGGTAGTGGATAGCACGAAGGACGTATTAGTTGTCACCTTGCGCTGTGTTGTACAGAACTTTTACTCGTACTTTAAATCTCATTACCCAATTCTGACTTGCACTACTTCTGCTCTCACATAGTGAATTTCTATTTCTGCAGCTTTATTGGCTGATATACAGACGTGGACAGATTATTAACAAAATTGACGATTGTTATGATAATTCTGTTTACAAAATTTGACTTTTCAATTTAGATTACAGTTAACAATTTTGCCTATTTCCATCATTACAGTAGACAGAAATATGCATAAATGTCAACTGTAGTTTAAATTGAAGAGTCAAGAGTTGTAAAAATATATAATAAAAATCTTCAATTTTGCTAATAATTTGTAAATTAGCAAAAATGTCAACTGCATTCAAGAGTCAAATTTTGTAAAAATATAAAACAAAAATCTTCAGTTTTGCTAATAATTTGGAAAAATCCAAAATGTCAACTGCAGTCCAAATTGAAGAATCGAATTTTGTAAAAATATACAAAATATACAAAAAATATAAAATATATAATATAAATATATAAAAATATACCTTCAGTTTTGCTAATAATTTGTAAATATGCAAAAATATCAAATGTAGTCCAAATTGAGGAGTTACATTTTGAAAAATATACAATAAAAATTTTCAATTTGGCTAATTATTTGGAAATACACAAAAATGTCAACTGAAGTCTAAATTGAAGAATCATATTTTGTAAAATATATAAAAAAATCTTCAATTTTGCTAATAATTTGTCCACGTCTGTAATATAGTTGCCATGACTTATGAACTGATCCTCGTAAATATGATTATACACTAAAATTATATCTATGTTAATTTTTTATTTATTTTTTTTCCGAGGAGAGGAACAAAATGTTTTATTTTAACGTTAATTTTTTGTAAGTTTAGTTTTTTCACTCAAAAGGACCTTTTCCCAGCTTCTATTTAATCTAACCTGAAATTTACAGTAATTGTTACTTGAATATTTTCCATGCAATGAAGCAATATATATATTTTTTTTTAACTCAATGAACTTTAGAGATTTTACAGGGAGTAATGTACTGAAAATCGCTCAGAAATATAGGCTACGATTGGAGAGAAATTTATCTCTCAGTAAGGAAATAAATTTAAGAAAAACTACTGTTCCAGCATAAAGTGAAATAATGTACACATGAGCTGTAAAAAGATCAACTGTATATTTTCAACAGTTTTCGAGAAAAAGTTCTTTACGTAAGACATAATTTAACATTATCGAGATAGGCAATTTCGCATGGGCAAATCTTGACAACTTAAAAACATCCCGTTCCCTCATATCCGAAATGCGAACACTCTCCATTTAAATGAATGGGGTCTATGAGCAGTAGGAAGTGATCTCATATACCTGTTTCTAAACGGTCATGCGGTGAGTTCAATCACCGCCTCCTGGATCTCGAGCGCTCGCCCAGCGTAACGAGGAATCAGAGTTGCTGCTGCTGCCACATAATTGCGACAACCGAGAAGTGTTCTACGACGCACCCCAAGTATCTTCCAATTAACCGCGCGGGCCAGTTTCAGGCGTTCAGCACTTCTGTGTTCGACATTCGGCAATTTTAACGTGGTACGAAGAAAACTGAGATCACAGCTCTTCCTTATATTCTAATCTAACAAGAAAAACAGGCCAAATACGCAATAGGAAACCGACATTTTTTTTTTATTACGAGGGAGGAAAGACCTTAGCTGGTAGATTTTAGCAACTTAAAATTAGCATTTTATAGAATTTCGGGATGGAAAGTTTTGTGGTAGAAATTCAATGTCATCAATGTGTTAACAAATTAATTAATTATTCTAATCTAACAAGAAAAACAGGCCAAATATGCAATAGGAAACCGACATTTTTTTTATTACGAGGGAGGAGAGACCTTAGATGGTAGATTTTAGCAACTTAAAATTAGCATTTTATAGAATTTCGGGATGGAAAGTTTTGTGGTAGAAATTCAATGTCATCAATGTGTTAACAAATTAATTAATTATTCTAATCTAACAAGAAAAACAGGCCAAATATGCAATAAGAAACCGACATTTTTTTTTATTACGAGGGAGGAAAGACCTTAGCTGGTAGATTTTAGCAACTTAAAATTAGCATTTTATAGAATTTCGGGATGGAAAGTTTTGTGGTAGAAATTCAATGTCATCAATGTGTTAACAAATTAATTAATTATTCTAATCTAACAAGAAAAACAGGCCAAATATGCAATAGGAAACCGACATTTTTTTTTTATTACGAGGGAGGAGAGACCTTAGCTGGTAGATTTTAGCAACTTAAAATTAGTATTTTATAGAATTTCGGGATGGAAAGTTTTGTGGTAGAAATTCAATGTCATCAATGTGTAAAAAATTAATTAATTATTCTAATCTAACAAGAAAAACAGGCCAAATATGCAATAGGAAACCGACTTTTTTTATTACGAGGGAGGAAAGACCTTAGCTGGTAGATTTTAGCAACTTAAAATTAGCATTTTATAGAATTTCGGGATGGAAAGTTTTGTGGTAGAAATTCAATGTCATCAATGTGTTAACAAATTAATTAATTATTCTAATCTAACAAGAAAAACAGGCCAAATATGCAATAGGAAACCGACATTTTTTTTATTACGAGGGAGGAGAGACCTTAGATGGTAGATTTTAGCAACTTAAAATTAGTATTTTATAGAATTTCGGGATGGAAAGTTTTGTGGTAGAAATTCAATGTCATCAATGTGTAAAAAATTAATTAATTATTCTAATCTAACAAGAAAAACAGGCCAAATATGCAATAGGAAACCGACTTTTTTTATTACGAGGGAGGAGAGACCTTAGCTGGTAGATTTTAGCAACTTAAAATTAGCATTTTATAGAATTTCGGGATGGAAAGTTTTGTGGTAGAAATTCAATGTCATCAATGTGTTAACAAATTAATTCTCCACATTTTCAAGATAAAATTCTTGGGCATAATAAACAAGTAAATGAGCATATAAAATTTGGTACAGAGAAATTGTGAACATGATGAAAGATGTGGACAGAGAGGGAGTGGTTTTGTAACTTCCCTATTGGTAGGCGAACAGGTGGACTGAATAACTGTATTACTAATAAAATAGGCTATGCAGACAGTCAGCCTCTGAATTGTCCCATGTTTATAAAAATAAACATAATCAAATAAAAAAAATGAGTCTACAGCAGGCCTGGAGAACTCACAAAGTAGGGGAACTATGACGTCAGCCTCACTCCACTTCTATTGGGGATGATCGACTTCCTCCCCGAGAATGAATGTTGATGCAGCCAAGCGTAACTAGAACGCCGTGACGCACAGGTAGAAAAGGTGGGTTGAGTAAAAGAGGGGAGGAAAGCAGTCGCTCTCAAGAGCTACAATTCTGCAAGCCTGGTCTACAGCAATAAAATATGTAATTGAAGAGCTTTCTTCCAAAACGAGTTAAGTCCACATAAATTAAAAAAGACTTTTTCTGTATTCCTAATATTCTTTGCTATCGTCAGAGATCTGCTGTTTGTTTTCCCTCGAAACTCACTCCCATGAAGTAAATATCGAGGCAGAAATATGACGATTTCATGTAAAACAGGTAAAGTCCAGACCTCGATTTCCATCTAAACACGTTAAGTCCTTCCCGCATTTGTGGAGGAAACAAAAGTCTTTTGCACCTTCACATTTGTTCAGGAAACAGAAGTTCTTCGTGCATGAGCATTTGTTCAGAAAACAGCTGAGTATGAAGATGGCCGTTGCCAACCAAGACATGGAGAACGACAGGGTTTTTCATAATGACAAGTCGGGGGTTAGGCCTATAAGTAGGGCTCGGAAGTTGATGACCTAAAAATCGCAAAAAAACTACCTATAAAATGACCTTAAATTTCTAAAAATATAACATTAAAATAAAAAAAAAAAAAAACATCATTATTTTAATAGTAAAATACAAACAAAATAATAGTATAATTCCATCTATGAAAAATACATTTTTACCAAACTGACTGTCTGAAGAAGCTTTCTCTGCTTTGCTTTCTTTCGGCACTTTTAGGTCTTCACCTGTGCGGTACAATATGCAGACTGCGGGCACTGTGGCTGCGGTATTTGTTCTGCTGCGCTGAATGGGGAGAAGCTTGTAACACAAGTGATCAGGAGTCAAGGCAGATGCAAAGGAAAATTCTTGTAAGAAGAAATCGAATTGCGTAATCAATGTTGAGTACGTTCTAAAATGTAGACTACGAGTACACAGTAAAAAGCTGGTTCATAAGCAAAAACGCTCTGAATACATTTAGGGAACATTCAGTTACTTACTTACTTACAAATGGTTTTTAAGGAACCCGAAGGCTCATTGCCGCCCTCACATAAGCCCGCCATCGGTCCCTATCCCGTGCAAGATTAATCCAGTCTCTATCATCATATCCCACCTCCCTCAAATCCATTTCAATATTATCCTCCCATCTACGCCTCGGCCTCCCCAAACGTCTTTTTCCCTCCGGTCTCCCAACTAACACTCTATATGCATTTCTGGATTCGCCCATACGTGCTACATGCCCTGCCCATCTCAAACGTCTGGATTTAATGTTCCTAATTATGTCAGGTGAAGAATACAATGCGTGCAGTTCTGCGTTGTGTAACTTTCTCCATTCTCCTGTAACTTCATTCCGCTTAGTCCCAAATATTTTCCTAAGCGCCTTATTCTCAAACACCCTTAACCTATGTTCCTCTCTCAGAGTGAGAGTCCAAGTTTCACAACCATACAGAACAACCGGTAATATAACTGTTTTATAAATTCTAACTTTCAGATTTTTTCACAGCAGACTAGATGATAAAAGCTTCTCAACCGAATAATAACACGCATTTCCCATATTTATTCTGCGTTTAATTTCCTCCCGAGTGTCATTTATATTTGTTACTGCTGCTCCAAGATATTTGAATTTTTCCACCTCTTCGAAGGATAAATCTCCAATTTTTATATTTCCATTTCGTACAATATTCTGGTCACAAGACACAATCATATACTTTGTCTTTTCGCGATTTACTTCCAAACGCTGGGTAACTTTGGGTGCTGGACCCCGGACTCATTTCACCGGCATTATCACCTTTATTTCATTCAGACGGTAAATAACCTAGATGTTTAATCAGCGTCGTAAAATAACCCAATAAAATAAAAATAAAATAAAATACTTCCAAACCGATCGCTTTATTTGCTTCCAGTAAAATTCCCGTGTTTTCCCTAATCGATTGTGGATTTTCTCCTAACATATTCACGTCATCCGCATAGACAAGAAGCTGATGTAACCCGTTCAATTCCAAACCCTGCCTGTTACCCTGAACGTTCCTAATGGCATATTCTAAAGCGAAGTTAAAAAGTAAAGGTGATAGTGCATCTCCCTGCTTTAGCCCACAGTGAATTGGAAAAGCATCAGATAGAAACTGACCTATACGGACTCTGCTATATGTAGGGAACATTCAGTACACAAATAAAGTGTTGACATTTGTGAGCACTGTGATGATTTGAATACGTAATTCCTTGTAACATTGAAAAGTATGAATATTCTTGCTACAAAATATATCAACAGTTCCATTTTCATGAGTAGTGAAGTTACACCATTAGTGCTCTGTGCCCCTAATTTCTCTGATTTTTTTATATTCTAAAAAAATCAATAAACTGCTTAATAATAACCGATGCTAGAATGGAAATTTTATAATCACATTAATATCGAAATCCGGTCACTGAGAGTCACGAAGAAAATGTTGTGTAATATTAAAATATTCGGCACATGAATTCGAAACCCTGACCTCTAGGCTGAGGGACGCCAGACAGGCCATACACGGAGACAGTGAGTGATGACTTCAAGTCCAGATTCGTAGCAGACATTCATCTCTAGCGACATCATCACATATCATCGCGAGCACACCCACAACTCCGCCAGAAATATCACCGTGTGCGCACTCGCTACTTTTGGTAATATCAATTTAATTCGCCTCTTGAGGTACAGACGACCTGCGGGCTGGAAGGAAGCGGCCATCAAGTCGGACGAAGGAATGTTGGAGGGGGGAGCGCTGTTAGTTTCCTTATTAAGCAGCCTCACGACGCGCCGCGCAACTCCAGCCGCGAGTTTAGCGTTTTATTTAACGATGTTTTCAACTGAGGAGCTTATTTATTTATGTATTGTTTTCTTTGTACCTCGGAAAGGATGCAGCTATAGGGCAGAGGGCTTTACACTGTCGAACCTTTTGAAGATTTGTGGAATTTTAATTGACAATTATTTTCTGCAATGAATTAGAATAAATAAATATTAAGGCCGGTTCACAATAAACCGGGAACGGAAACGACAACGAGAACGAAAATAATGTTAAATACATTTATTTTAATATTTCCGTTCTCGTTCTCGTTTCCGTTCCCGGTTTATTGTGGACCAGCCTTTAAATTATACTGGATTAATGTCATGAATAAGTAAAAGTAGGGACACAAATATTGCCTCGATTATCACGTCCAGATGGAACCAAATGATATTATGGGAATAAATAATAAATAAAGTAAATAAGTAAATAAATAAATTAATACTTACTTACAAATGGCTTTTAAGGAACCCGAAGGTTCATTGCCGCCCTCACATAAGCCCGCCAGCGGTCCCTATCCTGTGCAAGATTAATCCAGTCTCTATCATCATATCCCACCTCCCTCAAATCCATTTTAATATTATCCTCCCATCTACGTCTCGGCCTCCCTAAAGGTCTTTTTCCCTTCGGTCTCCCAACTAACACTCTATATGCATATCTGGATTCGCCCATACGTGCTACATGCCCTGTCCATCTCAAACGTCTGGATTTAATGTTCCTAATTATGTCAGGTGAAGAATACAATGCGTGCAGTTCTGTGTTGTGTAACATTAATTAATAAAAAGTAATAAATAAATGGGAATAAATTTGCTTCAGAAACTATTTATTAAGGAACACTAGAACTGAGTTTTGAAATTTCTACAATTTTAATCCGATTTCCTCGCATTAGATGCATTAAGAATAAGGTGTGTGCAAATATTCAGCTCAATCGGACTAGATTCTTAATTAACTTTATTTTAATTATGAAAATTAGTGATGTAATCAAAATGTTCCATGTGCATTACATTTAAATAAAATAAGTTAATATATTTTTCATACGGACTCTGATTTACGGGCAATACTTTAACGTTGAGAAATTCAAGATAGCTATGATAGTATGAACACAATAAATTTTTTAAAACCAGAAATTTATTTATTAACATTTTTAACTAACGTAATATTTTTAGCTCTTTATTTTCAACATTAACATTTCTCAAGGTTAGATCTCAGGTAATGTGTGCACGAACACGTATGAATATTTTCATTGAATTCGGTGAAACTGCACGTGACTGGAGCATTTTGAACTTTATAAATGTAATTTCGAGAAAAAGTCAAATTTGTGAAAGGGGATTCAATACTGACGTATGGAGCAGGCCTATATAAAAATCGCTCCTAGATCTCAAAGAAGAAGCAGAGCCAAAAACCCTCTTACTATCAAATTTCTAAGTTTCCAAGGAATATTTTCGTACAGAAAACCGAAAATTGATTTTTTGACAATTTTTTGCAAAAACTCAGTCCCAGTGTCCCTTAAAATCCGTATAAAAACTCCTTTGACTATTCAACACACCTTCTATAAGCAGAATTAAATTACCCAGCATAAAAAAGCTTTTGTAATATATTAATAACTACACAAAAACAGAAATAATTTCAATTTATTTTCACGTAACTATCATAAGAGATGTGCTGACACATTACATTTGACAGAGCCAAGGAATATCACAACTACAGGGCATAGACATAGCGCTAATTTTGGTCCAGTATCACTGAAAAAATTGCTTTATCTTGAAAACATTGTTGTTTAGTCAACTATGCGAAGACAGGTCTGAATTCACAAGTGATACCAAGAATACAATACTTATGACTAGACCAGGAGACAATGGGGCAGGGTGGCAAGTTTCTTTCCCCCTCCATTGCATACATCGCCAACTAGCTGCATATAATGTTCATAAATTTAAGCACAAATTAAAAAAAAAATCTACGATAATTCCATTCAATACTATTCTCCTTAATAAATGCTATCAGGTAATAATTTTAAACAATCTTATAATATTAATGAGTTTTAGAGTGAACTTCCTATGAATCACATAAGCTTTATACAGGGTATCAGAAATACTTTGACAAAACTTGGGGGCATCTTACTCACAACAAAACAAGAAAAAAAGTTCATATAAACATATGTCTGAAAATCCTTAGTTTTTTTATTTATTAATGAAAGAATATAAAGAAACAACTGTTAGATATTGTCAGCTTGGCAGCAAGTGTTGCAACTTTAATCAATTCAGAAACTCATAACAATGAAAACTTACGTTCAACGCGTTTCGAGGTACAGTACGATTATTTAGTCCTGACAGTCGCCGGAGATGTGCGCCTGGGACAGGCGAGTCCATTTAGTTACGCCAAGGGGTGTTTGGGTTATTATTACCGACCGCTCGCCCTTATCTCTACTCCGGAACTCTCCCCACTCCTCCTATTACTTCCCCTCTTTCGCGTCGCTGAGCTGTCAGGAGTAAATGTTCGGTCTGTACAATCCAACAACTTAAGTTTGTAATCGATAATAATTTATTTTGTTAGATAATCAAATGATGTTATCGATACAAGTCTGATGATGCAACCATTGTATCCTAGATAGCTATGTGTTGCCAAGGAGACTTGTTTGCTACAGTCATTTGTCATTTGAACATTTGTTATGAGTTTCTGAATTGATTAAAGTTGCAACACTTGCAACCAAGCTGACAATATCTAACAGATGTTTCATTATGTCTTTCATTAGTAACTAAAAAACTAAGGATTTTCGGACATATATTTATATGAACTTTTTTTCTTGTTTTGGTGTGAGGAACCGTCCCCAAGGTTTATCAAAGTATTTCTGAAACACTCTGCATGTAGATCATGGAGGGAAATGCTAAAACGACACGAGTCATTCACCCTTAAGCAACGTTGGCTAGTTGTATTGTTAGACGCAGTCGCTATTACTGCTGATAATTTATACATTACATGTGTCCAGACAAAACATTATAGCCACAAAGAAGACGAGACGTATGAACTAAGTCGCGTGAAACGCATTAACTTGTAATTCAATGAGCATCTTATCGTAAAGATAAGTTAAATAATTTCTATGACGCAAATATGATTTTAACTTCAGATTAACACAGTCGTAATCTATCACACCTTATATAGAAATTCACTGTCATTTCCGCTTACATAATTAAATGTGTGGACGTGATATCTTATCATAATAGAAGTAAACGGCACCTTCACGTCAATAAACTCCAAAGTTTATTTAAGAACTTGATATCAGGAGACAGAATTGATTAAGAAAGTAACGAATGAACGTCAGTAAGATACTGATGTGGATACCTATATTTTTTCATGAGGTGCCTGAAGTTATTACCGCTAGATGGCAGTATTATCGATTTGCGCACAAGCGAAACAAAGAAGCAGCAGTTGCACGATTGGCGGCACCTCCGCACAAGGGTACCATATTGGCACCTTGATCCGAGCATTCATGCACGCTTTTCTCGGGCAGGTAATGATACACCAAAGAATCATCACCAACGATATTATAATCGTAAACGGAATGAATAGAGAAGGTTCCAAAAGTAAGACATGAGACACGCTCAAGTAGAGAGTTAATTGGCCGACCTTCTATACAGGGAATTGAAATCATTACGAAATACTTTATAGTCCCAGCGTACAATTAATACCCAGTCGGTGTCAAAGATACGTTTTCTTTTGATTTACAGTTGTGATTTACATTTGACAAGATGCAGAAACTATCCAAGTTTATGCAACAATGGTTTAAAAACAGCTGCATGTTTATGCGCATGCGCACCAATGTTCAACTCGGAAACAAGTCTGGCACCATTCAGTATAGCATTGTCACTGAACCATTCTTCTTCATCGAGGGGACAGTCACAGAGAATGTGTATTTGGACATGTTGCAAAACTTTTGTTTTTGACAAACTCTTCCCGAAAAACTGTTTTTCAGCAACAGGGGCTCTACCCCAATACTATGGAGTAGTGCGTGACTTCTTGGATGCAAATTTTCCCGATAGGTTGATCGGAAGAGGAGGACCCCTTGCCTACCACCTAGGTCAACCGACCTAACCCCTACCATTTAAACATCTTTCAAATAATATTCTTATCAACTCAAATAATTTTTTTGTTCCACATTTAATTAATTCTACATTTATCCTATATTCGCCACAAGCTCTACCATTTTTTAACGATTCTATTGCTATTTCTAAAGTAACCAAATCTAAATTTATTTCACTCCCAATTTTCTGAGTTGTTGTGCCTGTTATCTCTAGTAAATGAGTACGATTTTCTGTTATCAATCCTTCAAAATGCTTTCTCCGAGGCGACAGTCACAGGGAATTTGTATCTGGATATGTTGAAAAACTTTTGTTTTTGACCAACTCCTCCCGGAAACGATTTTTCAGCAATATGGGGCTCTACCCCATTACTATGGAGCAGTGCGTGACTTCTTGGATGCAAACTTTCCCGATAGGTTGATCGGAAGAGGAGGATCCCTTGCCTGGCCACCTAGGTCACCCGACCTAACCACTTTTGACCTTTTTCTGGGGCTTTGTGAAGGGTGTTGTATATCAACGAGTAGAGTTAACACTTTGGAATAACTGGAGGCAACGAATTATAAATGCAGCTGCGCTAATCACTTCACAAAGTTACAGAACCTTCGGCAGGAAATTGTGTACCGTTTAGATGTCTGTAAGGTAACTCGAGACGCACACATCGAGTTTCACTGACCATACTCCGCAACTCGGAGAGTTTTACATCAAGTTATGTTATAAAACCATTATTTACACTTGAAATTATCACTTCTCGATCCCTCTAAGCGGAACACGGAGTACCTATATTACTTACTTACTTACTGGCTTTAAAGGAACCCGGAGGTTCATTGCCGCCCTCACATAAGCCCGCCATTGGTCCCTATCATGAGCAAGATTAATTCAGTCTCTATCGTCATATCTCACCTCCCTCAAATCCATTTTAATATTATCTTCCCATCTACGTCTCGGCCTCCCTAAAGGTCTTTTTCCCTCCGGCCTCCCAACTAACACTCTATATGCATTTCTGGATTCGCCCATACGTGCTACATGCCCTGCCCATCTCAAAAGTCTGGATTTAATGTTCCTAATTATGTCAGGTGAAGAATACAATGCGTGCAGTTCTGTGTTGTGTAACTTTCTCCATTCTCCTGTAACTTCATCCCTCTTAGCCCCAAATATTTTCCAAAGCACCTTATTCTCAAACACCTTAACCTATGTTCCTCTCTCAAAGTGAGAGTCCAAGTTTCACAACCATAAAGAACAACCGGTAATATAACTGTTTTGTGGGTCCCTGTCACCACGGCATGGCGCGTCCTCAGGTTGCGGATCGAGGAGACGGCCTCCAGATATGGAGGGTAGCTGCGAATATATTGAATAAGCAGTCACGGACAGCCGATGAGGGGTGGTCCTCCAGCTTGGGGGTTGGGCGAAGGGCTAACAACCCTTCACCGTAAAAAAAACAGCTTGTTACGAATCCTTCAAATAAGCCTCGGAGTACCTATATTACATTTTTTTTTATTTCTTTTGATAACACACTTATGAGTTCCAGAATTCTTCCTTCAAATTTGTATGATGATCTAAACTTACACTAAATTTTAGATATAATGCCAGTTCAATAAGAAACAGAATTCGATATCTAATTATTTATTAAACAAACAGATATTATTCAAAGCAGACACGGTATCTCAGGTCCGAACAATTCATTCTAATGCCATGGGATGAATATCATTCCCCCATGCTGAAGCAGAATTCTCAAGGAAGGAAAAGTCTCATGTAATGCGTGAGAGCGCTATTCGTCTCGAAACACTCCGACTCCATCTCAGCGCTGTGCCTCACGAATTCCTACACTTCTTCTGAATGCACGAAACCTGCTGTTAACTAGAAATAAAAATTTAATAACCGTGTCCACAGCCCGAGCACACCACAGTTATCGCTAAATAAACCAGTTCTCCCAACTTCCTAATCCTGGAAAATTATTTCTTCTTTTAATCTTCTTTTCACACAGCGCTTACTATATTCACAAACGTCGCGGTTTGTTAGGCACCACTCCCGTTTCCTGTTCAGTTGTTCTCGCTTCGATTCCCGGTCGGGTTATAGACCAGTAACTTATAGTTTTCATGCCTCGATACTAAATTAGAGCACAAGTACTATCCAACTTTCAACGCAAGGATGATGTGACATTACGGTCTTCTGTGTTGATTTCCAGTTTATGGGGTGCACAATGGACCATTTGTGCCTAAGCGCTACAGTAGTAAAACGTGACAACACCGCTTGACAACTACTGATCAGATCAAAAGAGATATATCCGATACAAAGCCTGACGCTAGGGTATTAATTCAACGATTTTACTATACTCAGTTTCACAGTAATGGTAGTAGGTTCGTTCCAGCAGCATTTTCCAAATTTCCAACTGTCATGAGCATGCGCACATCGACTTTATTGTTCGTAATAATAATACGATAATTTAAAACTCTCACTACTTGCTGACTGAAGTCAGACGTTCTTGTAGCAAATCAAACCGTCACCAAACCATTTCCTAGCACTCAGAAAAATTTGCAGATCAAGAGCAAACCAATCTCAAACGCTTGCACATAAAACTTCACTTTTATTCACTGAACTCGCTGCAGACGTGCTTTTTACACATGTATATTTTTTATGTTTCCATGCTTATCTATATTGGTTATTAAAACATACTGTGAAATTTAATAACATTTTCAACATATGAGATCATTAAATTACTTCTTGCACGATCGTGTTTTTGTTGTATTTACAGCTACTGTTGCCAGGCCTTGAAAGCTATAATTTCCACACAGAAACTTGTTGCTAGGGAAGCCATTCTTCATAACATAAAACTATATTGAAATAGATCCATTACAGTGCACTTATTGTTACTTAGTTACCATTACAGTATAGTTTTGCGAAGGCTTTGGAATAATATTGCTCTAAATTTTCAATGCAAAATATTTTTATTTGCAATTTTAAAAATAAGCTCGTGCAAAAAATACTGTACAATACACGTTTGTGAAGTGCATTACAAAATCTCGGATATGTAAAAAAATTAAGGTGATATGTAATTAATTGAGATGATATTTAATTAAGTTGATTTATAATTAATTAAGGTGATATGTAATTACTTAAATTGGTAATAGTTGGGTGAAATAGAAGTACTTATAAGTTAGGTTTACTTTTGCTTATTGGAGGCGTTATTACAGAATAGTTTTTATTTATAGTCCTAGGTTTATTGCATCTATGTATTTATAGTTAGAAATAAATTTAGGTTTATTTTATTTTTTTTTCTTTTATTGCTGTAATTATTGTGCAATTATATATGGTACTATTGTATATTATACATCACTGTCACCGGGTGTATACCCAATTGTAGTGTTAATAAATACATACATACAAACAGAAAACTCGCTCTACTTGTTTTACAAACTTTTTCTCGATTTTGTAAAAAGCACTTCCCAATCTTGTATCGTTTTTTTTATTTTATTGGGTTATTTTACGACGCTGTAACAACATCTAGGTTATTTAGCGTCTGAATGAAATGAAGGTGATAATGCTGATGAAATGAGTCCGGGGTCCAGCACCGAAAGTTACCCGGCATTTGCTCGTATTGGGTTGAGGGAAAACCCCGGAAAAAAACCTCAACCAGGTAACTTGCCCCGACCGGGATTCGAACCCGGGTCACCTGGTTTCGCGGCCAGACGCGCTGACCCTTGTATCGTAATACACTATTACAATACATGAGCGTTCGTGCAGAGATGGTTTGAAATCAATTTCGAATTGATCACCATTGATCATGTGCAATAGTTGAGGTTCGAACAGTTTTAAAACAATAAAATTGTCAAATCATCACAAACTCGCTGCAGAAACAAACCTAGTCTTAAGACAAAGCATCAATTTTCTAGACCAGTGAAAAACAAACATAGAAATCGCCTCAATGTTGAATCTGATTCAAGGCTAAAAGTAGCAAATATTAAACCAGGCTGGAAAGAATTGTCAGAAACAAAGAGAGGTGTGATTTTTTCCAGATTCAGGTATATACTGTATGTTCAATTTAATTGTTGTTAATATTGTTATCTAACTTATTTCTTAACTACTACGCAGATAATAAAATTTAAAGGTGTGGGATCGGTAGCTTGCCTTAAAAATAAAAATTGGGTCCACAACTCTGAAGTAATTGGGAACCACTATTCTAGAGCACTTCGAGATATCGAAGTTCGACTAGGCCTATACAAGCAGGAGAATCTGAACCGACTCTCTTAGAACAATATATTTTTATTTTAGTAGGTTATTTTACGACGCTTTATCAACAGCTTAGGTTATTTAGCGTCTGAATGAGATGAAGGTGATAATGCCGGTGAAATGAGTCCGGGGTCCAACACCGAAAGTTACCCAGCATTTACTCATGTTGGGTTGAGGGAAAACCCCGAAAAAAACCTCAACCAGGTAACTTGCTCCGACCGGGAATCGAACCCGGGCCACCTGGTTTTGCGGCTGAACTAGAACAATATCAGTCTTACTAATAAACCGTGTATAGTTTTTATACTAGACTTATGCAGAGTTGAGACAGAAAACTTTACTAATAAACCATGCAGAAGCGATGGACGTATAAACAGGGAATTGCTTTGCAGTAGTTATATACACGAAACCCCTTGTTTAAGCGTTGTATATAGAGAAAAAATGGCCGCCCCTCTAACAGCTGTTCGTATCGACTGTCATTTTATGATGATGGTTGCCTAGTAACCAAAGAAGAACAAACCAAAGAGCACAGAATAATTAGAATAATATTACTGTAGCTTGTACTCTTTGACCAAAATATAGTATGGTAATCGATTAGAGCCAGTTGTACTATCGACACTTAACGCGCCACACTAGAGCGCTCTACCGGATGCAATAGAGAAGCTCAGATATTCTATTATCTTTCGTAACGAAGTAATGACGAAACTATGACGTAGCTGTGTAATAGTTGTACTGTTATACACGACGTATGTAGTGATTATTAGTAAGGAATTTACACACGACGTATAAATGAGCTACTCATTGTATAAGTATAAGACAGTTAAACGTCTGTATATAGAGTTTTTATTAGTAAGACCGTATAGGAATACTGAAATTTCCCCCCGTCCAGTATACACACTTCTACATAAGAAGGTTTTGCTAGGGTTTTATAAAACTTCAATCACAGAAGTATTAAACCGAGTACGTTAAAGAACATATAGGCCTACCTGTAATGTCAACATATAGGCCTACTAGTAATCGCTTCGTACACCCCTGGGGACGATTTAATACCGTGGAGACATATGTCCACTTGAGCGGTGAGCAAGAACAATGTCGAACAATCATCAGATTAGTAGCCATGCAAAACAGACAGACAGAGAAGTCACGCATTGTGTACACCGTTACTCGAAAAGTCCAAGTACAGCATAAGACGATGTCGGTCGGTCGCCTCACAGGATGTAGAATGGCCATGAAGATGAGTTATCATGTCTAAATGTGGTAAATGTCAGCTTCCTTCTGCTGCTACTGCTACCGAATAAATTACTTGACACTCCACCCGCGACAAGCGAGCACTTCTATGCCTCTTTCTTAAATATCAACAGCTAACGTGAGGCCGGCCTATCTTGACTATCAACGTCATTCTGTCCCTAGTTGCAATTATTTATTTATATTTCCTCTAAACTGCTAACGCTGTTCGGGGATGACATGCGTGAAGAGGCGAGAATGACAGAGGAAAACGAAGGTGTCATTAAAAAGCTTCGACCACTATATACAGTGTGTTTCCGAGGTGATGTTACAAACTTTCAGGGATGATAGCGAAAAGCACATGCATCAATTAGAGATAAGGAACCATGGTCCGGAAATGACCGAGTCGAAAGTTACAAGCAAAAATAGTTGTGTGGAAATGAAATAATTTTATTTCTCTGTACACTTTATTTATTTATTTATTTAACCTGGTAGAGATAAGGCCATCAGGCATTCTCTTCCCCTCTACCAGGGGATTACAACTACAATATTAAGGGCCGATTGTATAAACCATTTAATCTTAGATCAGAGGTTAAATTGATCCTTGTTTCAGCTGAACTTGGAATTTTGTGTTGTATAAAGTCTAATCTGAGATTAATTTGTCTCAAACTAAAGTCAACTTTGACTGAAGAAATTTCTCCGATTAAGTTAAATGATCCAAGTTCAGTTATTTCTTTTCTGTTTGAAATATACGAGTGACAGATTGTGCAAATAAAATATCCATTATTATTAATATTAATAGATATGTTAGGTACATTTATATATATATTTCTTTCAATTTCTTGCCTTAATACACAAACATTCTTATATTTTATAAGGCTCTATCGTGTTCAGCAGTATCAAATAACATAACCTATAATTATATTATGTTTATAACAACCATTAATTATTAATGGATATGATAGGTACATTCATAAATTTTCAATTAAATGTATTACTAAACGAAAATTGTCGTTTTATAAAGCTTTATTATGTTTAGCAGTATCAAACATCATAACATGATAACAACTTGGAGAACAGTCAACCTTCTTCTTATTGTCCGCCATTATTTACATTGTAAAAAAAAAAAACCAGTGTCTCCAACAGAGTGTAATACGGAAAGTCGCGAAAAACTAGTTGTAAAGTCGCTAGATTTCTCATTATCAACAAAGAAAGATTAAATTTTGTCACTATGGGGTGCTAAAAAGGTCACTAAATCCCTATTTAAGCAATATAAAAGTTAAAAGAAATTGTTGTTGAAAAAGAGTTAAAATCGCTAGATTGGCAACACTGAACAAACCGGTATAACACGGTCCGCGCATCACGTATTTCACCTGTTTATGCGATGTTGCCAAATCCTTTTGGCGTGAACTTAGATTGCTTTTGAACCAAGGTAATTTGATCGCAGAAAAGTTTTATACAATAGAAGAAGTGTCTGAACTCGGTTCACTTTTCGATCTTCGATCAAAGTTGATCTTTAGTCAGGGAGTTTTATACAATTGGGCCTAAGAATAAATAATAATCCGTGGCGCTACAGCCCATGAAGAGCCTACACCGACCAGCCGGCTGCTGGCCTCACGCCCACATGTCGAAGCAGAGGTGGACGATCATCCAACCAGAATGGAGGTATTGTGTGGTTAGCACGATGATCCCCCCAGCCGTTATAGCTGGCATTCGCAACCGGATTTCGCTACCTATCGTAGCTCCCCAAGTGCATCACGATGCTGGGTGGGCACCGGTCCCATACACTGGCCGAAATTTCATGAGAAAATTTCTTCCCCCATGAGGACTCGAACCAGCGCGCATTCCGTAACGCGGGATGCCTTAGACCGCGACGCCACGGCGCGGCACTAACAATATTAAGAATATAATTACAATTATAATTACAATTAATATTAAATTTACAGATACAATAAAAATCAAAGTACTAAAAGATTAACTCAATAAAAGCTAGACAGTTTATTGTAAAAGTTAAGAAGAGAGAAGCATTTTTTTTATTAAGTACAAATTATACCTACTCTACGCAGTAAGAAAATGCTTAATAAGCTTGCTTTTGAACGCTACTAAATTCCGACAGTCTCTGATGTCACTGGGTAGGGTATTCCACAAGCGCGAGAGCGAGATTGTGTATGATGATGAATACGATGATGTCTTATGTGTTGGTATGGCTAGTATGCGGCTATTTTGCGTGCGTGTGAAGAGATTATGATATGATGACAGGTAACTGAAACGGGAGGCAAGGTAGGTAGGTGTAGAAGTGTGAAGGACTTGGAAAAGGAGAACAAGGGAATGAAAATTTCTACGTCTATGTGTATTTATCTGTACATCTTACACATAATGCATTAATCTGACGTTGTTTACGTTGTCTACTTACAGTATTCCATTCAGTGCGCTGTCTGAGGGATGGGGACAGAAAACTACACTAAAGCAATGCAGATAGCGTAATGTGTAACGGACATGGTCGGTCCTGATATGCACGTCTGTAGACAGCAGTGTATGTGTACAAGTTGCAGTGTCCAGTCGATCAGTCCTAGTGAAATGGAAGAGTACACGAGAGCGGAATATGCAGACATGATTTTCGAATACGGATGTGCCAATGGGAACAGTAGACAAGCTCACAGATTGTATCGGGCAAGTACCCACGTAGGAGACATCCACCCCATGCCAACTTTCCACGACTGTTCCAAAGGTTAAGGGAAGGAGGGCACGTGGTGCCAAATTACAATTACATTTGTGCGAGATCGTGCGTATTTGTTTGTTTTCCGCACAGAACCAACACGCGGTAAGTGTGAAATACCACATTCAGTATTCCCAACGTAACACACACAACAATTTCCCTCTTCTTACCGCTTAAGCGCCACATTCATTTTACTGCTTTAACATATTATTTTTAGAGACGTTTAACATAGTAATAATTATAAATTGCAAACTTACCACTGCAATTTCACCTAAATTGCAATGTTAATTATCGTTTTTAAATATTTGCAAAAATTAAGTAAAGTCTACTACTACTACACGAAACTTATTGCATTCCTGATAAAAGTAACATTAAGGTAGCCGTGAAAAAATCAACAAGATTCCAGATGCGGATGTTATTACTGCAATATGTTATATAAATAATATTGTTAAAATATTAAAATGAAAAATAAATCATTACATAACCTTACCGTTTATTTTAAGTTCGCATTTATAGACTAGGGGAAAAAAAGACAGATGTATATCACGGCCTGCTGAGTATAGTAAACACAGAAAACATTTTATAGCAACAATGTTGAAGAAAGATATTTTGGTTTTCCGAAGTTGCCGTCATTAAACAGAAACCAACATGGAGATTTCATTGCAACTAATTAGAAATTCGTCTTTCAGGTATGTAATAAACGATCTTCGCACAAAATAATGTACGATACTACGTTTCGCTTTTTCAATCTTTTCCTCGACCATGAAAACGTCAACATACCGCTCTTGTAACGTATATTACTATTCCACACAACTATTTTTGCTTATAACTTTCGACTCGGTCATTTCCGGACCATGGTTCCTTATCTCAAATTGATACATGTGCCCTTCGCCATCATCCATGAAAGTTTGTAACACCACCTCGGAAACACCCTGTATATCCCATGATCTCCAGGGAAGCCTAAATAATAATAATAATAATAATAATAATAATAATAATAATAATAATAATAATAATAATAATAAAACATCGTTGCCGTCATCCTACTTATTGTCAATCGATGTGACTTTCATGCATTTGAAAAAAATAATAAAAATAAGCTGTTTTGGTCCAAATCCAAGAATTACTTTACTTTCCCGCTCACAAGTCATTATCGCCAACCTCATGGTTTCCACTTCAAAGCTTGTTGTTTCTAGCCCTTCCTAGAATCTGAGTGTTCTCTCAGCTAGTGTACTTCCGTGCAGATTTTGATACACATCTCTACACTCTGTAATGTTCACACTATTTTATTTTATATACCCTTTTATACAATAATTACGTCCACTAGCAATTAATTTTGTTCTCAACTGCTCTTTCAAGTGAATTTCTTAAGTACTAAACACTTAAGCAACAAATTACATTTTGTATTACGAGTTAAAGAGTTTATGAATTGGGAAGAAAAAAAAAAAAAAAAAGCCGACAAACGATATTTTAATACGCTTTTCTATGTCCACATGGAAAACCTGGCGGGGAAAATTGAAATTGCAGTCATTTTAACGTAGATACATAAGAATTAGCCAAGTCATCCATATAAGGTGTATCTTAATATTTACAAACACACTTTCCTCTGCTAGCGGGCGAAATTAACGATTCTTATTTCTCAAAAGGAGAATGATAGTAATGCTATCACATGTCTGTACAGATAAGTCAAGATATGTTGGCCACGCGATGTAATCCCACCTGCGTGAGCAGACCACGATGTCTTGTAACGGTACAATATGACAAACAGAACTATTGTAATTACAACAATTCTGCATCGGGATACTTTCACATTCTTCATGCATGCGGCGGTAACGACTCTTGGTTTCTCCTTTCAAACCACGCATGTTCAGAGTTAAGGCGGCACAAGACAGTCATTTAATCTCTCCAAATTCTGCGCCCCCATGCTTAGTTCAAGGGCGGACGAAAGGGTTTAAATGTATTTCAAATGTTCACAACTTTTACAAAAGCTAATTTGAGCTTTAAATTTATGTATCATAATAAGACCACCTTCTGGCAATAAAAATATCGAACGATCGAAAGACATAACGGCAGTATTGAATAAATAGCCTGCAAGTGACAGAAAAATAAAGGAAGATAACGAGGCATTTCTACAAAGCGCGAAATTATAATTTCAATAATTTTTTCCCAGAAGATTCTCTGTCACGATTTAGGTCATAGCTCTCCAACTCTTATATCAGTGGTGACGAATTCAGCTGCTCTTACGAAGGACTGTGTGCACACACGAGAAAAAAACAACCTTAGCACTACAAGCATTGAGACGATCTGCTCTCGTAAACTACTCGTATGGACAAAGACTCGTATATTTTTTCAGATAAACCAAGCTCTCTTTTCCAACAATGGATCATCTTGTTCTCTTGCTCTTGATTCACTTCGTAAAGGTATGTTTTAAGCTCTTTATCATGTACACAACAGCTGATTAACATGCTCGTAACTTGTATTGGTTCTACTGTATTGGTCACTAATGTATTAGCCTATAACAAGCTTAAGACATTAGTCATTTCCATGAATTTCTGAATCAGAGTCGAATACAAAAAGTAAATACTTGTTATTTCACCAGTCAAATGATTCCCGCCTTTCTCTCCCGTCACAATTCTCCTAAATTAGAAGGCAAGCCAAAGGAAAAAAGAAAGAACTTAATATTTACAACCTCGAAATTAGAAGAAAGTATATGACCAGCAAAATGTTCCGGTAGCCATATCCCAGGCAATGCAACAGCAGGCTGAGTTTCTAGAGATTCGTCATCTAGAAAGTACGGCTACAAGAAAAATCTTCCGCGTCCGCCGGGGGTCGAACGGACTCCCTTTCAGTCAGCAGTCACACGAGCCAACCTGTAATACTTGTTTCTTAGGTGAAAAAGTAAGGAAGTTATAAGGAATTGAGTCAGAACGAGGTGTACAAGCCTATACGTGTAATCATCGTGCAATTATTATTGCAATTTTTTTAACATGAGTGATTTAAAGTTATACAAATTTGCCCTCGAGGTAGACTGTCTCGCATACACAGATGCCCTGTGGGTATATGTGAAGGATGGAGTAGGAGCTCCGTACAAGATTGGAATACGTGAATAATCTCGTCTATTTAATGAACCTCCTGTCCAAAGCAATACCACTTCATGGAGAAATTAGAAATGGACGATGATGATTATGATGATGATAAGGTACTAACGTAACCATTCACGATCGTTATCTCGCAGTTCATGCAATTCTGTTTACTCTGCTTTCTACAAGTCTTTACGCCATTTTACTATATTTTCTAAATCATAGTTTCCCAAACCGTGGTTCGTGAACGCCTTGCAAATTCGTGACATTTTGCAAGGGTTCGTTAATTTTTTTCCCCTAATGACGGACTCAAGGATATTTTATTATTATTATTATTATTATTATTATTATTATTATTATTATTATTATTACTAATACAAGTTCTTTCAGAAGTCGACATTGCGATAGAAAATCTGAAAAAGTACAAGTCTCCAGGTATCGACCAAATTCCGGCACAATTAATAAAAGAGGATGGAAGTGCATTATATAGCGAAATTTATAAACCTGTACTTGCTATTTGGGAAAAGGAAATTGTACCACAACAATGGAAGGACTCCATAATTGTACCTATTTTTAAGAAGGGGGACAAAACCAACTGTGGTAACTTTCGAGGAATATCACTTTTGTTGACGTCGTACAAAATTTTGTCCAATATTCTTTTGAGAAGATTACCTCCGTACGTAGATGAAATTATTGTGAATCATCAGTGCGGATTTAGGCGTAATAGATCGACTACTGATCAGATTTTTTGTATTCGACAAATAATGGAGAAAAAATGGGAGTATAAGGGTACAGTACATCAGTTATTCATAGATTTCAAAAAGGCATATGACTCGTTTAAGAGGGAAGTATTATATGATATTCTTATTGAATTTGGTATTAACAAGAAACTAGTTCGATTAATTAAAATGTGTCTCAGTCAAACATACAGCAGAGTCCGTATAGGTCAGTTTCTATCTGATGCTTTTCCAATTCACTGCGGGCTAAAGCAGGGAGATGCACTATCACCTTTACTTTTTAACTTCGCTTTAGAATATGCCATTAGGAAAGTTCAGGATAACAGGCAAGGTTTGGAATTGAACGGGTTACATCAGCTACTTGTCTATGCGGATGACGTGAATATGTTAGGAGAAAATCCACAAACGATTAGGGAAAACACGGAAATTTTACTTGAAGCAAGTAAAGCGATCGGTTTCGAAGTAAATCCCGAAAAGACAAAGTATATGATTATGTCTCGTGACCAGAATATTGTACGAAATGGAAATATAAAAATTGGAGATTTATCCTTCGAAGGGCTGGAAAAATTCAAATATCTTGGAGCAACAATAACATATATAAATGACACTCGGGAGGAAATTAAACGCAGAATAAATATGGGAAATGCCTGTTATTATTCGGTTGAGAAGCTTTTGTCATCTAGTCTGCTCTCAAAATATCCGAAAGTTAGAATTTATAAAACAGTTATAGGCATATTACCGGTTGTTCTTTATGGTTGTGAATCTTGGACTCTCACTTTGAGAGAGGAACAAAGATTAGGGGTGTTTGAGAATAAGATTCTTAGGCAAATATTTGGGGTTAAGAGGGATGAAGTTACAGGAGAATGGAGAAAGTTACACAACACAGAACTGCACGCATTGTATTCTTCATCTGACATAATTAGGAACATTAAATCCAGACGTTTGAGATGGGCAGGGCATGTAGCACGTATGGGCGAATCTAGAAATGCGTATAGAGTGTTAGCTGGGAGGCCGGAGAGAAAAAGACCTTTGTTGATGCCGAGACGTAGGTGGGAGGATAATATTAAAATGGATTTGAGGGAAGTGGGATATGATGATAGTGACTGGATTAATCTTGCACAGGATAAGGACCGATGACGGGCTTATGTGAGGACGGCAATGAACCTGAGGGTTTCTTAAAAGCCATTTGTAAGTAAATATCGAACTGAAGGAGCTATGACTCCATGTGGATTAGACATATTGTTTTCAATTCTTTGAAATGAAGCGTGTGTTTAGTTATTTAGTGACGGGGAGTAGCTTTTTCAGTCTGTTATAATTAAGCAGAAGACTTTGATTGTCGACAAGGAGATGCGTACCAGGCGAGGATACAAATACATACGCCGTTATGCTATGGCTTTGTTCGATTGAATAATGACAATGAGTAGAATCTGCAGTCTGTCATGAAGAGCAGACTTATTTATTAACTTACCCAGTTAATTCTGGTTTTAATGTTTTACATGTAAAATAAATGTAATGTATAATTATTTGAACTTATGTTTAGCGAGTTGCGTCATTTTTGGAAGAGAATCCTAAGGTATCATAATTACAGCAACTTCAAGTTAATTTAAGATTGTTAAATTAAATATTATTACTACTACTACTACTACTTACTGGCTTTTAAGAAACCCGGAGGTTCATTGCCGCCCTCACATAAGCCCGCCATTGGTCCCTATCCTGAGCAAGATTAATCCAGTCTCTATCATCATATCCCACCTCCCTCAAATCCATATTAATATTATCTTCCCATCTACGTCTCGGCCTACCTAAAGGTCTTTTTCCCTCCGGTCTCCCAACTAGCACTCTATATGGATTTCTGGATTCGCTCAAACGTGCTACATAAACTGCCCATCTCAAACGTCTGGATTTAATGTTCCTAATTATGTCAGGTGAAGAATACAATGCGTGCAGTTCTGTGTTGTGTAATTTTCTCCATTCCCCTGTAACTTCATCCCTCTTAGCCCCAAATATTTTTCTAAGCACCTTATTCTCAAACACCCTTAACCTATGTTCCTCTCTCAAAGTGAGAGTCCAAGTTTCACAACCAAAAAGAACAACCGGTAATATAACTGTTTTATAAATTCTAACTTTCACATTTTTTGACAGCAGACTAGATGATAAAAGCTTCTCAACCGAATAATAACAGGCATTTCCCATATTTATTCTGTGTTTAATTTCCTCCCGAATATCATTTATATTTGTTACTGTTGCGCCAAGATATTTGAAATTCTCCACCTATTCAAAAGATAAATTTCCAATTTTTGTATTTCCATTTCGTACAATATTCTGGTCACGAGACATAATCTTATACTTTGTCTTTTCGGGATTTACTTCCAAACCTATCGCTTTATTTGCTTCCAGTAAAATTCCCGTGTTTTTCCTAATGTTTGTGGATTTTCTCCTAACTATTCACGTCATCCGCATAGACAAGCAGGTGATGTAACCCGTTCAATTCCAAATCCTCTCTGTTATCCTGGACTTTCCTAATGGCATACTCTGTTAAATATTATTATTTACATGAATAAGGGGTTTGCTCAATTCAGATCTTTGTTAAAGGGCTTCGCGACTCGAAAAAGTTTGGAAATCACTGTTCTAAACAAATAAACAACCCTATTTGTGATCGGAAACTCATGTTAACAATAAATACATCAGCATCTACACGAGACCACGAACGTATAGCTCACAAAACAAGTAACCTAATTTTATAGCTCGCACGAAATAAAACTGAACTTGTTTCATTGTTACAATGAGAGCAAGTCTAACAGTAACTCTGCGTTTCTTTACGCAAAATTGCACGTGAAAGAAGGAATCTAGACACGCGATTCAGGAGTACGGCGTGTTCTTTCATTCTATAGGCTCCGCTGAATATTTTATCTTCCGAGTCAATACTCAGGTTTACACAGTATTGCTACATGCTAAAGCTTTCTCGGGAATCTTCTCATGTTTAATGCAATACGGAGAGAGATTTTAAAATCATGTTTATGAATTTGTGTGCATATAAATATGGAAGCGCCAATATTAAAGACTGAGGAGACTGCTGGAAAAGACACATGATACCTTAGCCGGCAAATCACAAAGCTTAAAAAGTGCTAATATTAAGTCAATGTAATTTCTTCCCCTCTGAGTGTTTGTGATAATACAGATCATCTAAATAATTCTTGTATCTAAATAAATGAATATTTACTCACTAGATAATGATAATAATACCAATGGCACTAACAGACATCAGTCCCTTCATGATCTAACAACTAACCATGTACCGTAGCTTACATGTAATGGGTCTCCCGTCCATGTCAGCATAGCGTAAGAGCTGTTCTAAAAACAACACAGGATGAAACTGACAAAAGATTCACAGAATTTCTGAAATTGAATGAAACGTTTATGTTTTAGATTGGGTGTTAATGTGATATTTATATTTTTAACAAGTTCGTTCTTATTTATAATTAAGTATTATGAATATAATTGAGAGTAAAATAGGCTAAATTTAATGCAATTTATATGTTGCACCGGTATTATTAATGAATGTATTTCATTTATTTCTTTATGCAATACATGCGATATACTGTATCTGCAATAGTAACATGCGTTACAAGAGCGGTATGTTGAAGTTTTCATGTTCGAGGAAAAGTTTGAAAAAGCGAAACGTAGTTCAGCTTTTTTAATTTCCGAGAATTGAAGGAAAACATACCGCTCGTGTATAGTACATTATTTTGTGCGAAGATCGTTTATTACATACCTGAAAGAGGAATTTCTAACTAGTTGCAATGAAATCTCAATCTTGGTTTCTGTTCAATGACGGCAAATTTGCAAAACAAAAATATCTATCTTCAACATTGTTGCTTTAAAATGTTTTCTATGTTTACTATACTCCAGCAGGCCGTGACATACGTCTGTTTCCCCCCCCCCCCAGTCTATAATGAGTCTGGAATCTTGTTGATTTTTTCACGGCTTCCTTAATGTTACTTGCATCACGAATGCAGTAACTTTAGTGAAGTTGTAGAGGTTACTTAATTTTTGCAAATAATTAAAAACAATAATTAACAATGCAATTTAGGTGGAATTGCAGTGGTAAGTTTCCAATTTATAATTATTACTACATTGAACGTCTCTAAAAATAATATGTTAAAAGCCTAAAGCAGTAAAATCAATATGTCACTTAAGCGGTAAGAAGAGGGAAATTGTTATGTGTGTTAGGTTGGAAATACTGAATGTGGAATTTTAGACTTTCCGCGGATTGGATTTGTGCGGAAACCAAGCAAATACGCACGATCTCGCACAAAAGTATTTGCAATGGAATTACTCTACTTCATCTCGATGATCCGTTGCTAAGCAGAATTCGTTATTTATTGCTGTTGCTAAGCAACTGACTTCAGATTACATTTTCGTAACATTTTAATCGTTTGACACTCGAACATAAATGTTTCACGGTAAAAATTATATATGAAAAAGATACAACACCGACACTTAGAATTGAATTTATATCAGACAGATTTGCAGCTGGAATTCTGCGTAGTTTGGCAACAGCGCATCATGGGCTCACATATGAATACACACACGCACTCGGTCTGAAAAGCAGCGTTCCATTGCCAGACCTCCTAATGGCAGTGTTGATCTTTTTGTTAATTCTGTAGTGTTTGGCCAAAACATTACTCCAAAAAACCTGTTTTGAGATGAAAGCATTTTTATTTTCACTTTTCCTACACAAATGATAATTCTAGCTTACATACAACTGTGAATGAAAATAACATAAGATTAGATGGAAATATCACGGCTATACCAAAAGGAAGAGAACTGTTTTTTATAGGGCTGCTCTTTCAGCTAAAAACAGGCAATTTTTGGAATTATCATTTTCTGACCAAACATTTTGTACTTCATTTAAGGAATATGTTGTTAAAATATGCACCGTTATATCACTTCCATCCATTATACAAATAGCTATTAAGACTTCTAACTATGACATTGATGATCAATATAGTCCACACCTGTGGAGTAACGGTCAGCGCGTCTGGCCGCGAAACCAGGTGGCCCGGGTTCGAATCCCGGTCGGGGCAAGTTACCTCGTTGAGGTTTTGTCCGGGGTTTTTACGAGAAAATGCTGGGTAACTTTCGGTGCTGGCCCCCGGACTCATTTCACCGGCATTATTACCTTCATTTCATGCAGACGCTAAATAACCTAGATGTTGATACAGCGTCGTAAAATAACTCAATAAAATAAAAATGATCAATATATGAAAACAAATTTGTACTGTATTAATCATAAAGCAATAACTGAATATAAGACAAAAAATACCACAAATATCAGACTGAAGAAATCTTAAGATTTCAAGGATCATTTATTTGTGATGAAGATGATTGAACATTTTTTTTGGAGGGAGGGGGAGGACCTCTGGTGAGAAGGGGCTAACCCTGAACCACCCTCTCGTTAACCACTAGCAAGTACATGCCCACAGTCGCAAGAAGGTTATCATCATTATAAATTTGTCGATTTAGAGACGATGTAACAAGTTATGGCGGATCTCGTGAATACAAAGTATACTATTCACTGCTGTTGCAAATAAAAAAGTAATCCTGGTAAACTATTAATTCACTACATTTGACACACCAGATGATAGCAAGTGGCAAAAATGGCAAGATTTTTAAGGCGCAACTGTATATCTACTGCATGTACGTAAGACATATTTTAAGCCCACCGTGTAGAAATGCAATGCATGATACGTCATACGCTAACAGAAAATTCTGCTTGTAAAATAAACGCACGTACACAACTCTATGATAACGGTTAAATAAACCAATAGACAAACACTTTTCCAAGGGCGATATGGCGGCAGGTTGCATGATAGGATTGAGGATCAATGCCGGCGACATGAAGATACATCTATGCTCTCGGCGGGTGTGTGCAAAGAGGGGTCTTACAGTCTGAGCTTCATAAATTATTTGTAAATTAAGACTGAACAAAATTCATTAATTCTAATACACATAGGCCTAATTTCAACTTCGCAATTTCATGTAAGACATACACGTAGGTTTATGGATGCTTGTGCAAGTTTTCCTCATTGTCGCCGGCTAATTCCCACTGCACTACGATCAAGAATTCTTTCCGTTAAACTTGAGTTAAAAGATATTCAGAGACGATGAATTATAGTATGCAGTGATAGAAGGATGAGCATGGTCCACTTAAATCCCAAACAAATCTGAAATAACAATTTAGATTATTCTATACGTATATAAGTTACTGTATGTTTGGTGTCGTCTGGAAGTCACATCACAAAATTCCACAGTTTTTTAATCACGTTCAGGGTAAGTTACGATACGGAGAATGACAAGGACTGAGTACTAAGGGATAGAAGTAAATTAATAAACATTTAAGCCTATCAGTATATTCTGAATTAATACCGACGTAGATATGAGATGGAAAAGGATAGTCATATAATTGTGAGAAGTACAACGGACTATTTTCATGATAGACTGGAATATTTTTTGACTGTGAATGGTTCTCATTTTAAGCATCTGAGGTAAAGTTTGATTAGTCATAGTGTTTTATTTAGTTTTAAGGCTTACTCAACTTATTTGTCTCAAATTTGAAGTCTACGAAGGAAGTTTAATAAATAGTTAAGAGTCAAAAAAGGGAGATTGGGTAAAGATTCTACGTATTCATGTGTAAAGTTTAATAGACATTCGGAATATGTGAATTTTAATATAGGATGCCACTTAAAAAATTAGTTTATTGTCACATTCTGTATATCTGAATAACTGTTTTCGAACACTGGCATAATATTGTATTATGGTTTATCTTCAACAGTTGTATAAAATTTCGTTTTGTAAAATTAGCATTTAAGACGCCAGAAACCCACAAACTCTGTGTGACTTGAAATTGTGGTTTTCAGTTAAATGTAGCCTTAAGCCATTCGATTCGTTGGTCGTTATAATGAGATTAGTCTATAATGCATAGAATTCATAGAAAGAATTCTTGAAAACCTCAAACAATACATTACAAAACTAGGTTTTAATAAATATTGCAGTACATCATTAAATTACATCATTTCTAAATTATTACCAATTCTAGTGTTGCAGCCAGAACATTCGGCCTATATATTAGCCTATAATGCACAGAATTAATAGAAACAATTTTTTTGAAAATCTCAAACACTACACTACGAAACTAGTTCTTAATAAATATTGCAGTACATAATTAAATTACATGATTTCTAAATTATTACAATTTCTATTGTTGAAGCCAGGACATTCGGCCTATAGCTTATCGTATAACGCACAGAATTCATAGAAAGAATGCTTTAAAACCTAAAACAATACATTACAAAACTAGTTTTTAATAAATATTGCAGTACGTCATTAAATTACAATATTTATAAATTATTACAAT
Organism: Periplaneta americana; assembly: GCA_025594305.2. Lineage (NCBI taxonomy): Eukaryota > Metazoa > Arthropoda > Insecta > Blattodea > Blattidae > Periplaneta > Periplaneta americana. The sequence goes on along the minus strand of JAJSOF020000011.1, from coordinate 6,641,676 downwards.
TTCTATTGTTGAAGCCAGGACATTCGGCCTATAGATTAGCGTATAACGCACAGAATTCATAGAAAGAATGCTTTAAAACCTCAAACAATACATTACAAAACTAGTTTTTAATAAATATTGCAGTACGTCATTAAATTACAATATTTATAAATTATTACAATTTCTATTGTTGAAGCCAGGACATTCGGCCTATAGATTAGCGTATAACGCACAGAATTCATAGAAAGAATGCTTTAAAACAATACATTACAAAACTAGTTTTTAATAAATATTGCAGTACGTCATTAAATTACAATATTTCTAAATTATTACCAATTCTGGTGTTGAAGCCAGGACATTCGGCCTATATATTAGCCTATAATGCAAAGAATTAATAGTAAAACAATTCTTGAAAACCTCTCACAATACATTACAAAGCTTCTTTTTTTAATAACTATTGCTGTACATAATTAAATTACATTATTTCTTCATTATTACCAATTCTAGTGTTGAAGCCAGAACATTCGGCCTTGGTGCGTTCACGCTGAGCATTATCGTTGGGAGCAATATCCGCATTTCAAGTTAAATAGAGCTGAACAATTACAACGTATGGGATTTCAAGAATCACACTCGCCTCTCGCCGTACAGTCTGTGCCACGCACGCATACAAACATCTCTCCACGTACTTTCAAACGTAATACAGTAAAATACTCAGGGAAGTACACAGATACTCTAAAGGCCCATTCACAATGAAAATTAAACATAACCGTAACATAAACACAGAAGTTTGCGCCCAGGTTACTAAATGGGATCATTCACAATAATTCACATAAGCATTGACATAAACATATCCGTAAGACGTTAACATGAAAGTTTGCAAACTCCAAACTTTCATGCTTATGCTTACGTGATTTGCAAACAGAACACAATCGTGGAGCGCTGAAGTATACGACAGAATATGAGGAAATGGCTTCGTTGTTATGTTTCCATGGTTACCAAGTATGTTTGCTGTTATGTTTATGATGGTATGACTTCTTGATTTTACCGCAACGTTTATATTCTTAAGTTAACGCTTACGTTATGTTTAATTTTCATTGTGAATGAGCCTTAAATTATTCTGCGTCGTTCAACGAAGATAATAGAAGAATGGGATTGGTATGGGATGCCGAATTAATCGGAAAAAACCTGTATCACAGCACATATGCTTTCAACTGTACTGCTTAATCAGCGTCAAAATCCAAAAATGCAGAACTGAAACAAACATATCGCACAACGGTGAACAGCGTGAAAGTTCAAAGTCATGTTTAACTAAACTCTACCGGGAGAATATTTTTATCAACTATGTAAATTCAGAAATTGCAAAAGCACCACATTTCGCACAACGGCAAAGGAATGCAGATCAAGCTATTGCGTCACTCACATCATCGAAGGCATTTATGTGTTATCAAAAAGAACGCGACAAAAATGAATTCAGCTGAATAATATGTCATAACAACTAATCAAGCCACGTCAGATGATACTTTCATCACTACTTTGTAACATTCCAGGAATGGACACGCTTATCTACACGAACCACTTATACTTTGATAAATGTTGGTATTTATTAAGTGCTTTAAATTCAGAATTATATTCTTACTATCCAGTTTTCCAATATGTTCTAAATGTATCTGTGTTTGGTAGTGAAACTTTCTCCATTACGTTATCCTAATATATAAATAAAGATTTTGACCATATACAATCATGTAATGAAAATTTTACTATAATAATAATAATAATAATAATAATAATAATAATAATAATAATAATAATAATAATAATATTATTCACTCATAGTGTTCTGCCCAAGGGCACGTCTTTCACTGCAAACCCAGCATTCTCCAGTCTTTCCTATTTTCTGTCTTCCTCTTTGTCTCCGCATATGAGCCATATATCTTAATGTCGTCTATCACCTGATATCTTCTTCTACCCCAAACTCTTCTCCCGTTCACCATTCCTTCCAGTGCATCCTTCAGTAGGCAGTTTCTTCTTAACCAGTGATCCAGCCAATTCCTTTTCCTCTTCCTGATCAGTTTCAGCTTCATTCTTTTCTTCATCCACTCTTTCCAACACAGCTTCGTTTCTTACTCTGTTCATTTCACACGTTCCATTCTTCTCCATAGCCTCATGTTCAGATGTTTCTATTTTTTTCTTCACTTCGTCGTAATGTCCATGTTTCTGTCCCATACAATGCTACACTTCTCTGCGGACCTCTGGAAAAAGAACTAAGGAAGGAATGGTGAACGGCAGAAGAGTTCGGGACAGAACAGAAGAAGATATCAGATGATAGATAATATACGTCATGTGCGGAGACAGTCAGAAAATAGGAAAGACTGGAGAATGCTGGGTTTGCAGTGAAATATCTGCCCTTGGACAGAACACAATGAATGAATGAATGTCGAAATCTGTGTAACTTTTCAAAATGTGTCTGCTACTAACAACTCGTAAGTGTGCAAATGTTTCTATACTTCATAAACAACAAATGCATAACAGTTGTTAGCTGGAATGTAAAAAGAAAACGAAGTTATTTTACTCTCTTGTACAATTTCCACAAGTGCAAGAATAAAGTTTTATAAGTAAGCCGACGATATAATTTTAATATAATTCTCCAATTTTTGTCTTTATGTTAACTTTTTCTTGCTCGCGGGTGTTGTCAAATATAGCCTACTAAAAGGCTGAATATGTCTCATGTCAGATATGATGTAAGTGGAGAGTTCAACTAAGAAGGTAAAATAAGGATTTATTAAAACATCCCATGGAAAATATCGGCTACTACAACAGAATTTCGAGAATGCAGAAGACTTCGAATCTTACAAAATACTTCTGTAACGTGCAAGTGACAGCGAATTATCTATATTGACGTAAGCATGCATAAACGCCGATCGCATATTATCTAGTATAAATAATTTATCTGAGAGAAATTAAAACTCGGTTTCTCCGCACTGGTATGACGAAATGTGTGAACCGGGTAAAGGAGATGATTGACCTCGATTATTACAGACTTTTCTGTGTCATAAACGACTCATGTTTTCACACTAGTACTTACATGTCATTAAAACGGGTAAGTACAAGTACCATGCTGTTTTAAGCAAGGCTATTTTCATGCTCTTGTTCTCATCTGCCAGGTAACAAGGTGTACCGCAATTCATGACTGGCACGAGTGAGTTCAGCAGCTAGTGATAGGTACTGCGGTTCAAACAGTGCAAACAAGACTTCTAACCCAACCTGTTTACGTCTTTATTTTCCCCCTTGACTTGTAACTCTTTAGTAAATGCCTTCTTAAACATAACAAATACTATACAATCACTATATAAAGATACTAAAGAAACAAGACCGGCGAATAAGGATAACAAGAAAACCAAAGAACTTGAAGCAGACCTGCACCATCTAAAAGGATCTCGCCGAAATCGAACCTGTTACACTTGGTGAAATACCTTAAGGTGACTGAACCTAATGTTGAGCATTTTTATTGTAAAGATAATTTATTTTTATTTATTACACATTTGTCCTCAGTTGTTTATCTTTTTATTACGTTCGATTCCCGTCTAAGTTACGAAGAAATTTGTGGTACACAAAACGGGTGCGAGGGTATTTTTCTCGGGGTTGTCCCGTTTCCCCTCACCATTATCATCATTCCATCATACTCCACAATCAACTCACTCTGCGAAGTGCCGTGCCAGATCAAATTACTCAACGTTGTACAAATTTGTGTTTAAAAAGATTAATTCATACTTTTATTACTTATATTACTACGAATTTCAATTCTGGAGTTAACGTCTGCTTTAAACGGTAAGGGGGGAGGTACACCATTGGTCTGCAATATATATAAGACAAACGAACAAAACTTTTCAAGCTTAATATACATACATTACACTTTATAAAACACTATTCAGAATATTAAAATGGCTAATAATTACCTGTAAAAATAATACCAAAGTTGCGTAATTTTTTACAACCGTAATAAAATATACAATTGAATCGCACTTTTTGGAAAGGAACTAAGTCAAAATTTGTCATTTTTATTTCTTCTGATGAAATGATTAATACTTCCAAGGCGCGAAGATAAACAAAGGAAGGAACTTAAACAAAACTTTCCCTGTATCTCTAACATCGAGTTGATGTTTATATAACGGCACTGGTACACTGGTATTTATTGATGAAAGTAAGTTCTTTTGCTCTCCTGAAAAATAGAACACTTTGACTTAGTTCCTTTCTAAAAAGTGCGATTCAATTAATTAAATATCTGCATGATTATTAAATGCTATGTTTTATTTAGGGGAGAGTTGGGTAGTACCGGACATCGGGTAATATCGGACAGTGAGTTTCTTTCATCTACCACCAGATAATAGTACCTGAATGACATGGCTACGTTTCTGTGATGTCGCATACAGAAACGTAACCATCTCATTCAGGTACTATCATCTGGTGGTAGATGAAAGAAACGCACTGTCCGATATTACCCGATGTCCGATACTACCCAACACTCCCCTAACGATGTTCGCAACTGCCGAGGTTGTATCAGTGTCGCCGGTGTGCCGGAATTTTGTTCCGCAGGAATTCTTTTACATGCCAGTAAATCTACTGACATGAGCCTGTCGCATTTAAGCACACTTAAATTCCATCGACCTGGGCCGGGATCGAACCCGCAACCTCGGGCGTAGAAGGCCAGCGGTATACCAACTTCGCCAAACAGGCGGACTGCATGATTATTTTGCTGTTTTAAAGACCAACATCAACAATATAGTGTAGGATATTTTACTTATTTCTTCAAGATTTTTTTTCTAAATCGTTACCTTCAATATTAAATTTTCTAGAAATTATTTAAGAAAAATATTTTTACTGGAAGTCTCTGAAACATTCCAGTAAAAGAATCACGCAGATATTTAATTAACTGTATATTTTATTAGCCTATGTAAATCCTTTACGTTTGTAAAAGAATATGCAAATTTGATATTATTTTTACAGGTAATTACTAGCTATTTTAATATTCTGAACAGTGTTTTATAAAGTGTAATGTATGTATATTAAGCATGAAAAGTTTCGTTCATTTAGCTTTTATAGTAGCAGAGTTATAAAAAAATGAATTTCACTAAATTTTTGGAGGCCAATGGTGTAGCCTACCTCTCCTCTTAAACACAGTATGATAAATCAGCAGAGAATCAAACTCTCGACTCATTGATTAATGTCATTTAATCACTAAGCTACATTTGGGTTTATTTTATACTGAAGACGCAATGCTTTACTAATGATAATGTGTTTATCATCCTATCACAAAGGATATGAATTAATGTACCACCACCTTTCGAGGTAGGGGAGAGTTGAGTAGTATCGGACATCGGGTAATATCAGACAGTGCGTTTCTTTCATCTACCATCATACTCGATCACAACGCGATAACACGCTATAAATTCCACTTCACGCATCGTCTCTGTATTCCTCATCCTTCACTGTTGCTACCTCTCGTCACTGGAACTCTCTGCCGCCTGAAGTCAAGGGCTGCCGAACATTGAATTCTTTCAAATCCAAGTTAGAAAATTATCTTATGACGAGTTGCCAAACTAACTTACTATTATGACAAGTGTTGTATTGCATGTTTCCACGTATTCACATTTTTTTATGTTCTAATGATATTCAACTTATTTTATATTTTTGTTTTCATATTTTCCGATAATGTTATATCTCTAATGTGATAAGTTGAGCTATATATAATCTTAATTTTCCTTATTGTGTGTACTTAGAAATATTGTACTCACTGTATACTTTGTACTGCACTATTTTATTACTACTATTAGTATTATTATTATTATTATTATTATTATCATCATCATCATTATTACTATTCTTATTATTATTATTATTATTATTATTATTATTATGAATAATTGTCTTTTTTTGTATGCCTCATTTATTTTGACCTGCTGTTCACATATTATTATGCTTTTTCTTTCTTTCTGTATGTTATATATTATGTCTGATTTCTTCTTATTTGTTGTTTATTTATTATTATTATTATTATTATTATTATTATTATTATTATTATTATTATTATTATTATTATCTTATTCAGTTTTGTGTGTAAAATTGTAGTGTAATTTGTAAATTTGTAGTGTTTTTGTAACGCAGTCTTTACACCTGGTTGAGTGTTAGAGAAGGCCGTATGGCCTTAACTCTGCCAGGTTAAATAAATCATTATTATTATTATTATTATCATGGTAGTACCTGAATGACATGGTTACGTTTCTGTATGCGACATCACAGAAACGTAACCATGTCAATCAGGTACTATCATCGTGTGGTAGATGAAAGAAACTCACTGTCCGATACTACCCAACTCCTCCCTAAGGATAACAACGACGGAAAGTACCACGAGTCATTGTCTTCCTCCATATATTTGTATTTAATCGACAAAAAAATATGCAATTAAAAATAATTCTATCGAGATATCTAGCCTCATGTTTTTAACAAGAATATAATTAATTAGACCTTTAAGTTGATCACGTTTTACACAATTTCGAACTCTGATCCTATTTTTCCTTAAGCTTTCGAATAATTTTATGATTTATTAAAACAATAATTTGGTACTGATATACTGTTTTCTCATTACAGTAAATGTAATATCTTATTTAGGCTTGATGTTGGCAGTATCTATCAATATCGTAACTGTCTATAGAGACATCAGAGAATTTCGTTAACAAACATCTTTACCAATTATTTATTTTCAAAGAAAATTATTTCATTTTTTACGACAGTTGCGAATTGTTATTAAGGGCTATTCCATATGAACTCGATCAGTAAAAAACCTCACATTTTTTATACTCTAATTTTTTCCCTATTTATACAAGGTGCTGAGAAGAGTGCATTTGCAAAAATATACTATCGAAAGTCAAACGGGTTTCGTGTTGCTGAGCGACAAATTTAGCGTATTTTAGAAAAACAAGCCTCTTTCAGCGCTCAGAACTCTGGAACCATTTACTGCAGAACATTGAACGAGAGCTCATTTTGAAACTGACATTTGGTAGGTTATGATAAGAAGTAATCCTTATTTTTATTGTATACAGAGAGAGAGAGAGATAATCTGATTTTACTTACTTTTAGGCTTTTTGGCCATTTGTAAAAATGTAAAAAAATATTGAGAAAAAAACTTGAATTATTAAGAGGGATTCGGCATTGTTTGCTTAGTGTCACGGCAATAAGTTTCGGGGGTATTAAATAAATTACTTTTACACGTCTGGACTTGAACGGTGCAGTACCGCACGCACTGGCCGAGAGATGAAGATAAGCGAGCGTTGGGCGTCATTTTACTCCTATGTTTATGAAAACCTGTGATAAAGCTAGCCCAGCTATGCGCTACTAGACGAAACATCACGTGTTTATGTCTCCTGGCCTTCCTTGCCTAGGCTAGCTCCCGCCTCACAGTCAGCTGGTTAGCTCACGCGCGTACTATTTATTTTATTTATTTGATTTTTCAATACTTTCTTATTGACGTTGCACCAGTAAAAAATACGTGTTTATTTGTACTTTCAAAGCGGAATCTAACCATATATTTTAAAAATATGTTTTCGTGGGCAACGGTGTCTTAATTAAGAAAAATCTAAATTTCTCCATTTCCATAAAAAGTAAGAAAAACTGTTTACATGTCAATATAAACTTTAACTTTTCAGCATCAAAATAAACCATGATTTTGATAATTGGGTGAAAGGGTTTCGGAGCCACAACAATTTAAGGTTGCTAATTTTATCAAAATACGATAAATTTAAATATTTTAAATTTAAACACTATGAAGTTCTGATGGCTCAAACTTTGCACAAAGCATTGTATCATAGTTGTCTACGGACAGAAAAAGTTTCATTGTATTTAAAAATTGCAAGGTCAATTTTCTCTATATTTCGGTCGATTTGAAATGGAATAGCCCTAACGCACGACATAGGCCTATAATACAATGTAGGCCTGTATCAGCAGACAGAACTCCAATATACAGATGTATACAATAAATGTTTATTTAGCATGAAAGACAAGAAACTGTGTGCTGAGATACATTCTGATTCCGGGTAGGAGGGGGCCATTGAAACAAATGAAAGGGGCAACACCTTCTCTTGCACTTCAAGTATGCAGAGAAAGTGAACACCGAGGAAATAGAATTTCCAACTCGCTAGCTTTTTTTTAATTGGTACATAAATCTACTGCTTTTGTCCGCATTTACTGTGGAAATATGAACTCAGAGAAGAATGCATAACATTAGAAAAGCAAGTCCCTAATTGTTTGTTTATTTAGATTTTAGATATCAGATATTATTCAGTGTCAAACTCAGTATATTTTTAAATAAAGAATGTAAACAATGCAAGAGAGCAAAACGGAAAGAAAAAGAGTAGGGGAGACTGTTGTACCTTTAGCATAGTGTAACTCTGAATATATCTTTTGTTTTTTATTTTTGCTACTACCTAGAGGACTCAAACTGAAGTAGATTGTAGAGAAAGCCACTAAGTAGATCTGGTCGTAGTTTTGGCTTGATTTATTGCAAAATGTGAGTTCTGTGAACGAAAGAATCTTTTTAGTACCAAAAGTAAACACTTCGTTCATTGATATATGTTATCTAACATAAAACTCGATTGTATTTATTACTATCAATTAAGTACAAAGTGTTCTGTATCATCTGGTGAGTAATAACATATTTTAATTTCCATGATTTATTCGAATCTCTAGTTTTGGGAGCCATATTTGTTTAAACGTGCACCCTCTTGTACCTTTGAACACAAAACATCTTGTACCATGGAACATTTTGCAATACATAATACTATTGGTTTTTGTCTTTCTTTTATTTTAAGATCATGTCACGAAGTAAGTCTGGAATTAAGAGGTCCCCCAATTGATCCGGATGCCTTGAAGAAAGCTGTTGAAGCAATTATTGCTTCTCCTGGAAATAAAATCTCAATCAGAGAAGCCTGCTATGGTTTATGATTGCAAATACCTTTTAAATATGATTGTTAGTTCTTACAACTATATTCCCACCTATAATACATGTGTTCCAACTTACAAGAGGGTGTGTTCTAAGGTACCTGAACCTGTTGTACCTTTGAACATATTACATTTTATTTTTTCCATCCTTAATAGATATGTAGAACAGGAAAATATATACACGAAGTTGTAGAGGAATCTTCAATAATTATTTACAGTATTTCTTTAGTTTAAAAATATCATTTCCCAAAATTAAAAAAATAATAATAAAATCTGAACAGTGTTTAAAGGTACAACAGTCTCCCCTACTAATCGTTACATAAAATTAAAAAGCAGAGCTTAACAGAAAACTATGACATTTTTTCTAATGCATTAAGTCCTCGTACCTCTTTACAAGAAAATCCCAACAACACTCTTTCAAAACAGAGACGTCAGGTAGTTCAGTTAATATTGACTACGGACTGGAAAGTCTAGAGTTGAATCCCGGGCAGTGGAGGGATTTTACTTATCGATAAAACTTCCAGAACGGCTCTGTGATGCACTTAGCACCCTGTCAAATTGAGCACCCGATCTTTCTCGGGGGTAAAAGTCGACGGAAGCGTGGTATCGAGGTCATACCTCCATACCAACCTACGCCTTCATGATGTCTAAAAGGGATAGTTTTACATTTGCTACTTAAAGAAAAACAAAACTCATTTATAATTACAAATATTATACAAAATGGGATAGACTAAATGTGAAGCAAAAACAATCTACCAACAATAACTTATGTATGAATCAGAGGTCTGCATCGGACGTTTTCGCTCGAGCGCCAAGTAGTTCATAGCATAATCCGATAGGTAGCGCACATGCATGATGGGTAAAATTGTCACGAGCGATAAATCCTCGAACGGTATAAGCCGAGTGTTAGACATTCGTTCTTGTTACAGTTATGAACTGTGTAGTAACATCATAGATGTTTATCATTTCAAAACTTTGCAGTGTTTAACTAACCTCTCCATAGTACAACTACAAAACTTGCTTTAAAATGTAATATAAATGTTGTAGGTTAATGTTGTTCCCCCCCCCCCACACAGGAGTGATTTTGTTTTTGCCACATCTGATAGATGTTATTGGATGTAAATGTAATTATTATAAACGGAGAACACAATCACGATAATGCAAGAACTGTATCAAGTTTTCTAGTAATAGGCCCTAATAATAATAATAATAATAATAATAATAATAATAATAATAATAATAATAATAATAATAATTAGTGTGTCAATCTTTGCGTCTGTAACAGTTGTGCAGCATGATTATTCGTTTTATTATATTTTCTGTAACGTTATCTCTGTACTAATATTGTTATTAATCTACTGCTATATCAATAATATTTTGTAAAACGTTTCTACATTGTCGCAGTAAATAGGCGGAACACTATGTATGGACCTATCATATTATGTAAGTGGTAAATCAAATATTGAATAATTATTAATTAGCAATAATAACTGTATATCGAAGTTTTTCATACTATTTTATTTATAACTTCATGTTCCAGTTTTGGTACGTTCCATTGACTGTTACATTAAACGTTTGCCATAAACGCAGAAAATAAAGCCTTATTTTTACCGCGTGTATCTTATCTGTCGCCTTCCATACAAGATCAGACATGTCGGTGAGATGACCTTGTACTGTGCTTCTATTTATTACGAGCGTATCACGACCGATCGTATCTAACTTGAGGGTGCGACACTCGACCGAGTTCAAGCGAACGATTTAACTCCAATGCAGCACTCTGGTATGAATACACTCACACACTATGAATGTATGTTTCTCTTTGAAAACAAATTTACAGTAACTGAGAAAACTACGTATGCTATAGATAACATAAATAGTAGAAGGAAATAACATTCATGGAAGGCAGAAGTGGGTATATGAGCAAGTTCACTCGAGTGCCACTGGCACTGTGAAGGAAACCGGTAACTTTCAATGTGTAGGCTTTTTACATCTTCCAGCGTTCCTTGTCCTGATGCTGTTGTTCTTCTCCCATCTCCCCCCCCCATTTTACGCGGTAGCTATTAAGTTACGTCCATTTTTGGCTGTCTCCTTCAAAATTGTCTACAGTTCCTTCCAGAGTGCTGCATTGGAGTTAAATAGCTCGCTTGAACTCGGTCGAATGTCGCACGCTCGAGCGAGATAAGATCGGTCGTGATACGCTCGTAATAAATAGAACCACAGTACAAGGTCATCTCACCGACACAGAAGATACACATATGTTTTGCTCACACGGTAAAAATAAGGCTTTATTTTCTGCGTTTATGACAAACTTCTATGGAACGTACCAAAACAGGAACATGAAGTTATAAATAAAATAGTGTGAAAAACTTCGATATACAGTTATTATACCACATATATAATATGATAGGTCCATACATAGTGTTCCGCCTATTTACTGCGACAATGTAGAAACGTTTTACAAAATATTATTATATAGCAGTAAATTAATAACAATATTAGTACAGAGATAACGTCACAGAAAATATAATAAAACGAATAATCATGCTGCACAACTGTTACAGACGCAAAGATTGATACACTATTATTAGAGATTATTATTATTATTATTATTATTATTATTATTATTATTATTATATTATTATTACTAGGAAACTTGATACATTTCTTGCATTATCGTGATTGTGTTCTCCGTTTATAATAATTACATTTACATCCAATAACATCTATCAGATATGGCAAAAACAAAATCACTCCTGTGTGGGGGAGGGGGAAACATTTTAAAGCAAGTTTTGTAGTTGTACTATGAAGAGGTTAGTTAAACACTGCAAAGTTTTGAAATGATAAACATCTATGATGTTACTACACAGTTCATCACTGTAACAAGAACGAATGTCTAACGCTCGTCTTATACCGTTCGAGGATTTATCGCTCGCGACAATTTCCCCATCATGCATGTGCGCTACCTATTGGATTATGCTATGAACTACTTGGAGTTCGAGCGAAAACGTCCGATGCATACCTTTGGTTCCTTCAGTGGAACAGTGAACCTCGGAGTGAGACAAATGGCAAACAGGCTTAGAGCTCACATATTCAGTTTTCTCAGCACCAAACTCCCTTGCAAGGACGCGTTTTCGCATCCTTTTAATGTTTCTCCTCCCATTTCCCCCTTTAATTCATTCAAAAGTTTGAGAAAACGTCGGAAAGAAAAACAAATAAGCACAAGATCTAGAAGACGACTTTCATTCCTTGTGGGATGCGCAGTAGACGGACATTATGGGATTCCCGTACGTTGCTCTTTGTAGAGACAGGAAGTAATATACTCAACGGTGCTTTTAACTACAATTTTATTCATCGTCAAATTCAACGTGGGCGAGAAATAGTCATCAAACTTTGCCTGAAGCCCTTATGAAGGAAAGGCTCCTTTTACTTGCCGAAAACTTACGACACTGGCCTTCCATCTTCGCTTCCATGGCAGAGGAAACCTCGCTAAGAATTTTATCGTTCTCGGGAGGGTCTGAACCACGAACCTCGGAACCCATGGCAGTATGGCAGCTACTAGACCATGGCACATGGCTTGATTTTTCACAGAAAAACTTTCAACAAACGACAAGATGTTTCAGTCTAAGTCCCTCCTTCTAGGTACACAAAATCGTGATTTCTGTCGTCGCAGAACTTGAAGTCAGTTATGAAGGCGAATGTGACACATCCTGTAGCCACCTCGTTACAGTGCTTCAGCTGGGCGACTTTTGTTCCTCTTTAACAATTTGCATATCTTTCTGTCTCTGGCGAGAGCAGGTTTTTAACAAGCACATTAAGCGTTATAATAGTTTCTAATGCTCGAGATTTCATAGATAAGTATAAAAATTATATATCATAATTAAAACAGTCTCATTCCCGTTACAGCAAATCCTCATTAAGCTACCAAAACGCGTTACTTGTTCACGTCCCATTTGCTCCCTGCTAGGATCAGGGAGAATGTGAAGGGCTTGCGTGCGTGTGCTCCTGCATTCATCAACGATTTATCAACTTGTCTCGACGCGATGCGGTTCGATGAATATGGCTCGTTTCTCGGATTACTCAAGGATGATACATTAAAGTCGGAGCTGGAGACGAAGGGAGGATGCTTAGCACAAGAACGAGGCACAAAATGAACATCGGACTGAGCTTACGCAGCAATTCAAGAATGCTACAACTTCGATATTATTTTTCTATTACTTTACTTTAGACTATTCGATGTTAAGGGGACAGGATGTTTGAATATTGTGCAAACTAAGACACTAAGACACTGGAAAAGATTCAAAAACGGGCTCTTAAGTGTTGTCGGAAAAATTCACCATTAAAATGGGACACACTCACGGACAGGAGAACGCGAATTCGATTATGCGCACTGTTCAAAACATACAGAAGTGAGCAAGCCTGGAGAGAAATAAAAAATAGGTTGCAGCAGCCAATTTACTCTTCAAGGAACGACCACTCGTATAAATTGAGGGAAAGAAGACAGAGGACGGACACTGGAAAGTTTTCTTTTCTCAATCGTACTATCAGGGACTGGAATGCTTTACCTGCAGACTTACTAAAGGCTTTACCAACAACCAAAAATGCATTTAAAAATATGCTTAAGGACCTTACTAATAGACGGTAATTATACACAGTATTTAAAGGGTGTAAATGATATGTTGTTATTGAAGTGTTCTATCAGTGAAGAATTATGTTGTGTCAGTGAAGTGTGTTGTGTAAGTGAAACGTGTTCCTGTCAGTGAAGCTTTATAGTTTATAGTGGCAGTGCATAGTATTTGAACAGTGAAATGTTTTTGAAGTGTTAGTGAAATCAGGATAGAATCAGTGAAATGTGTCGTAGTTCCATTGCAGTGAGGGAGTTGACAGCGAAATGAGTGTAATGTGGAAAGGTACTTGTGCAGATATGAACATATCATACTCGTGGGTTTTAGTTCGATCTTAGTTTTAATATACAAATTAGATTTATTTCAAATATTATTTTAAGTGATCGTTTCATTTAATTTAGTATATTCCCTGTTGTTGTTGTTGTTATTATTATTATTAATTATTGTTAGTATTAATTATTAGTATTATTATTAATTGTATTTTTAATTAATAAGATTATTATTGTCATTATTGAGTGTAATTAATTACCACTGCCACCAGGTAATATACGGTACCCACTGCAGTGTGAATAAATACATACAAACCCAGTCTAATAAAAAATCCTCTAAATGAAGAGCTTATATACTTATATTCATGATTGAATAATCAAGACTACTATTTAGTAGTCAACATGTACAGGGACATCATTTTTTTACATCAATTTTTCTTGTACCTGAGTTTTTTAATGTACTTCACTCCCACCCCTCCTACTAATGAAGTTCCAACTGTCCTCCACACAGAACCAAGCCCGCATACAGTAAAAAGCACTGAGTTAGTGAGTACAGTAAGTTTCAGACATGTGTTCGCGATTTCCAGTGACGAAAGAGCTTTCAATATTGAATAATATTTTCGCACAGGTACTGTCGTCCGTTTGCCTACGTCGCATCCCGGTTTCCCCCACCCCCTTCTGCTCGCCCCTCTGTAAAGGCTAGTGGCTGGGCTGTCTTAGCTCTTTTCAGAAAACATTAATTTCTGTTAGGAACTGGACGTCTACGTAATAGTATACAACTGTTTAAAATAACTTAAAAAAAAGGGTCTCGTTAAGTAATTAACTGTCACGTGATTTCCCTCCTCTCTACGACCCTGCGACAAAATCATTTGGAAGGACAGTAGATAGCAATCTAAGTAATTTTATCTTTTCTGATCGGGCAGAAGTGAAGATTGAATTTACAGTGCGTAAGGTATTCTTTTATAGAGTAGGTACAGAATTATTTCAACACGAGTTACTAGTACGAAGGACAAAACTGGTAATTTGAATTAAGGGCAACAGTCTATAGTGGGATAATATGCACAAAAGAACTGAAGCCTGTATCGAAATTAACGGCCACCATTTTCAAAAATGTGTTTAAATATCCATATTATGATTATGTTTCAATTTAACTTCATTCCCTATATTGTAGGCTAATGTGCTGTATACAGTATAATATACACTGCATAATGAATACGTTCGCATGGATAACTCAGTTCGTGAGTAAAAACACTTATTATTAATATTGTACTGTATTTTGATTGAACAAAAACCTAATGAAAATGATCAAACTCAAAATTGCGATATTTCCTAGTTTACGTAAATGGATTAACTACTTTTCTTCCCTCCTATACCTAGTAAAGTGACTTGTTTGTATTTTACGCAGTCATGGAAGGGGGTAGCAAACCGTTAATCCAAAGGTATAGCCAGGTTAATATTAAAAATGTTAGTAAAAATAAAATAATATCCCTGTATATACCTATTGATTTGAGAAAAATCCGTTCCGGCACCGGGAATCGAACCCGGGACCTCTCAGCTCTGGCGCTGAGCTGAGAGGTCCCGGGTTCGATTCCCGGTGCCGGAACGGATTTTTCTCAAATCAATAGGTATATAAAGAGCTGATTTTCAAAACGACCCTTGCCCATTCCCGTAACCTTGTGGAAAATAACAAGAAATGTTGTTACAAAAAGTTTGATACAGAAGTGAATATACACAAAATACGGAATAAGCAAGCAGATATTTATCAACTTTTGAAAGCCGCTGACAGGGGAAGATAACGACACGAATACGACGGCATCGGCTCTGCAATCTATAGAGGCAAGTCTGAGAAAAGGAGAGAGAAAAAAGAAGTGCAACAATACCCTGCGTGGGATATGAATTCCTGACCTCGGGAATCAGAGATGTTAAGACGCGACGACCTCGCCTCGACCTAACTTTCCTTGTTTCTTCGCTGTCTCGCGCAGAGAGAATGGAAGGAAGAGCTGACGCCGTAACACAGGGTTAGGAATGACACAGTAAGAAGCGATTATGAAATTCTAGCTAATTCAAATTAACGTTCGGCCAACGAACTCCGTATTATTATGGACGTCTGGGAATGGAAGGGCGAGAAGCACGCAAGGGTCTCCGTGTAGGGCGCTGCTGAGGCAGATGATTCAAACCGCAGGTGTGAGACAATGCTACCATCATTCGCAACTTTTCCTTTCGCCTCAGAATACAGAAATTAAGTTACGCCAGGACTTTAAAACCAAGATAATTGATTGCATGATACTGCACAGAAATTCTGCTCTCTTCTGCACTGTAATAAGATAAGGATTCCGTACAGAAATGAGATAACGCAGGGTTAGGTAACTGACTGTGATATTGCTTTATCAGAGTGGAGAACGGAATTCATATTCCGACCGGCGCAAGTGGAATCCTGGACAGGCTTTCTAAAGTTGTACCACCATTCTCCCTAACATCACTTCACTGTGTCTGAACGACGCAAATAAGTGCAGAAATACATGAAGTTGATGCCGACGTCAAAGTAATACAAGACCACACGAATTGACACTAGCTAAATGGTAGTACCATGATAGAAGCTATCGTCTGTCTTCTTCTGAAGTGACAATATCCGGTAACGGAACAGTTGTGGAAAGACAACTGGGAAATCGAAAGTTATTAGAGAACGTATTCACAGCAAAGATGTTCATAACAACCTATTTCAGCAAAGATGTCAATAATTATTCCAAAGTATCAGGCAAATAATAATAAAAACAGTAACGAGATATTTAACATGCACTTTTTTGCACTCTAGTAGTATAAAACAATCTTCATCGTTAGTGAAAATCGTGCATAATATTATATCACATTAATGTACCAGAGCCATAAAATATTACCATGCCAACTAAAACGTCATGACTTCTATTATGACGGCATAACTTGTGCCATAGAGTTAACATTATGAAACGATTTGCCATGCTATGAAAAGAGCATTCCACGTTAAGAAAAAAGCATTGATCTTAATGGGCCTTGCCTAGTAGCCTACATTGTACAAGCTATGTGATAGACAGGCGTTTCTATGGCAACTGATCATTTGATGGAACAGCCCCAAATGCTCAATGCTTTTTTCTTAACGTGAAATCCTCTACATGGATAAATATATAATAGGATGCGAAACTGCGGTCAGCACCATCTGGATTTGGTGCTCTGAAATAAGTTGAACAGCGCCCGGCGTCGTAGGTGGTGAACATTAGAACTACGTGTTGGGTACATTACTGAGAGTTCTCTATTTATCCGTTCGAGATATTGTATGGGAGAGTGGAGGAGAGAAGATGGCGGACTGAAACTTACTAATAAGTGAACATAAAGTGATACGTGTGTGTATAAGCAGTGTATGTTAAACAGTGATGTTTATTGACGTTGTAAAAATAGTGTTGAATGTATTGTAAAGTAATAGTAATATAATAAATTGAACTATCTACGTAGTTCTTGCAGACTTTCCATTGTGCTGTACAATAAATATCCAAAGAATACAATCCCAATTATCTAACCTTTTGCTTTATTTTTTGTCTCTGTCTGGTTATATTTTAATCGGGTAATGTAAAACACATCGTCTCTCTTATCTTCCTGTTGGCTCCGGTAAGAATTTTCAGTAGAATATGCTGTGAGGAGTAAAACTGTAAATGTTTTATTTTAAATTAGGTTAGTTTTGAATATCTATGAGGGTGGGAGGGAATACTTTCTGGACAGTTTAACATTTTCGTCACCAGGTGCGCTGCTAAATGCATGGAGTAATTACTCTTTTCGCTACTTGATGCGCTGCTATTTGTAATAACGCCTCTCCCAAAAATAGATGGCAGCAAGATCAATTTCTATAACAGCGCCTCTAGTATGTGTTACGGGAAACTCATTAAGTTTCGCATCCTATTATATATTTATCCATGTCCTCTATATAATATTAACACATCATTGTTGTCATAGCAACCTCTTTCTTCATAGACCATGATACCAAACTACCCATCATGTTATTTCTGATGTTATTTCTTTATTAATTATTTTATAATAACAAAAACTAACGTATGAAACACGTTTATAACATTATACAGTTATTACATTCGTCAAAATTAGGAAACCCCTTTGCTCGTTCCCTAAAAATTGACTCTTGCAGTAAAGTATAACATTATAAACTTGTTTAAACTATTATAGCTAAACAACTTCGGAATAAACTTGTAAAACTGGAGACGAGATTGAGGACATTGAGGTTATGATTACATATGCACAACCTGAGAATAAAGAAGCAAAAATGCATGAATTCTTGGAAATTACCATCTTCTAAATCCATTTCTGCCCTTACAGTTAACTTTATCGTAGAAAACTAATGTCTCATTAGTTGCTGTTTAGGCAAATTACATCAATAAGTAAGGTATAAGGCTGGTCTCCACTTATCTTGAATCTTACTAGTTTTTGGCTAAGTTACGACTACATTGTACAGTAAGTTAAATTGCGACTCTGAATACAAAGCCTGCGTTTATTACCTAATAAAATCGGATGTAAGTTGAAGTGACGTTCCTGAATATGGCCCTTAGTCTAGAAGTCTCTCCTTGACGGCAAGGATCCATTTGTACCATTGCTTCGGTATGAAGTTCACTGAGAGTCGGTATTATAAACGCCGTTTAAACCTTACATTCAGTTTAATCTGAAGTTTTTCGTTCTGCTTCGTATTATAAACCTTAACTACCAGTTAATCTTGAGTTAACTTGAGTTTAACTTGATCGGCAGTTCTCTGCCGTTTAAACTGCAGTTCAAGGCTCAACAATGCAAGATGGCGGTTCCCGCAATACACATGGACATTGCAGACGTTTTCCAAGAAGTTATAAGTGACGATATGTGAGTGATCAATATTACTGAACGACCACGGCGGCCAAGAATTTTTCGAAATAAGAGTGCACCACTTTGAAATACACATAAATGAACATAAGTTTTAAAACAGATTGGGGTTTTCGAAGCAGACAGGCCTAACCTTCAGAATTAGGCTTATATCTTGTTTCGGAAAATTGAAGCTCGGATACAACATGCAACAGAAAAATCAGAAAGTGCAAAAACATATTTTAGGATTTCAATTTAAAGTTCATTTGGAAAGATAAATGATTTCTTTTTTATTTTTAAAAACATTGTGTTGAATCTCTGCATCAGTTACTAGTTACGCTGCGCTATTTTTCCTCTGGTAGTAGACATACTGAAAACGATGGAAGATTTCGAAGGTGTTCGTAAATCTACTATAAACCTATTGAACATTGTACTGTGTGGCAGACAGTCTCCTGGTAAGATTTACTATGAGGCCTGATTTATAAACACACTAATAATATTATCTAATTTTACTACACTCGTAAAAACAATTTTATTGTTTGACTGAATTCTGTTTCATAAACATTCCAGACAACACATAAAATACGCATACTAATATTTTTACTTCATTACTCAGTTGATTCTGTATGGAGTTACGTCGCAGATGGCCATGCAAGGTTTAGTTTGGTCGCATTGTGTTTGGGAGTATAACGTTGGTAGCCAGCGTTAAGAAACTATTTGAGGTTAAATCTGACAAGCATACTGAAGTACACGGTATTGGTCCTCTTTAGGTTTTTTAATGATACTCTCTCTGATATCGAAGAATAAAGGTGTTTCTTAATGAAGATTCTCCACGAGCGTCGGCTATTTTAAATCAAATATAATTAAACACTTGCGATGTTCTTTTTTTTCCTAGCAGTAAAACCAATCGTATTACACTATGGTTTAACTTAACCGAGACTCTATGGGCCGTATTCATAGACATTTTTAGCGCGAACTTCCGTTGGATGATCAGCGTTTTTCGTATTCATAAACCAGTGTTAGCGATAAGATATGATTTGAATTCTGTACTAGTAATCAGTGGATAGCCGGGGCTAGCTTAGTACGCTCGTAGCGCGTGCAGCGAAATGTCTATGAATACCACCTTATAATATAGCACGTTGAGTCAAACTCATGGCTAGGTTTAACTTAGGTTTAACATGATCTTTAAGTTAACCGTATTTATAAAACCGGGCCAATCACCTACAGGCACAGCTCAGGTGTAGCGAACTGGGCTCCTTCTCTGAGGCTTTGGGTTCGAACCCCGCTTGGGCTGATTACCTGGTGGGATTTCTTCGAGGCATTCCCAACTGTAAGGCGAATGTTGGATAATCCTGTAGTGAATTCTCAGCCTCATATCATCTCGCTACCACCAATTTCCACCAACGCCAGGTAACGGTGTATTTGATACAGTATCGTTAAATAATCGATTGAGTAACATGATCTGATCGAATGGTAATGATTCGGCTGGCAAGTGGAATAACCGGCTCCTATTTAGAGAACAGTGTATGTATCATCCCAATGCACATACAGAATGCAAACATTGCGGAGAGGTAACACCATTACGCAAACGTGTGGAAACTCGGAGCGGATTCGCGAAGTGAAAGTCTTCCCTGGTCCGACACGCGTTCACGGAGCAGAGCTGCACTTCCTGCGTTGCGAACGTCAACAGGACCGTAGCAGACAGACCAGCATTGATTCCCTGGAAGGTTACGTTTGTTCTTTGAACTGCGGAGTAAGATATGATGGAGAAACTGTGGCAACGAACAATGCACGCATTTATAACGTTGCGTGATGTCAAAGTCGTGAGTTCGAATCCCGTCCATTATGAAATAAAGGATGCGTCAGAAAGAACGGATGGATTTCAAACTATCGATACGCAGCGAGGGGTGGGATAGAGTAAGGGGGACCACGACTGGTCAACGAGAGAATGCAGTTTCAGTTGAGAACATGGAGTTGGCCTGGTGTACAACGTGCTTTCATCGCAGAGATATTTTTAAAAAATGAAGAGTCTGTGATCGCCACTCAGGACTCATTTCGATATCGGACGTCACGCTAGGATTCTAACTTGGAATACAATTTTGCGGTGGGTGGCTTCATTTCGTACCACAGGTTCAACATTAAAGAAGAAATCACCTGGACGACCACGGAGCGCGTGTACACTAACAAATGTGGAACCACCTCAACGATCAGCCCGCAAACATGCTATTGCACTGAGATTGTCCGAGGTTACGGTAAGATCTCGCGCCCTGCGAGTTCTTTCTTTGGGACCATATGAAGGCGTAAGTAACCACATACACTGGGCGAACTGAAGATGGCGATTCGTGAAGAAATCGCGGCAATCCCACCAACTATGACTGTGAAAGTGACGGCGAACTTCAGAAAACGCCTCGATGCCTGTATCGAAAGCCAAGGACATCATATGGATGATGTTGTATACCATAAATAAACTGCATGTATTGGTGAATCTGTTGATAACAATAAATTTTTGATTTGATGAGTCCTTACAATTTTCTTGCCCTGTAAAATCCATCCGTTCTTTCTGACGCACCCTATATCTGTCCATTGTCAGTGTAAACCTGAACCGTAAGTAAGATCATTAATTTCATAGGGTTATTCTTTGAGGCATTTCAAACAAATATTTTGCTTCTTTTTCGAGAAACAAATTATTTTATACCAAACATTTCATAGCATGTTTTGAAAAAGCCATTGATTTAATTCAAAATATCCTCAGTCAATTTAAGAGAACAGAGTATTATGATATTAAACGACTGAAAGAATTTTAGTTTTGCCATTTAAATGTTCAGATATTTTTATCAACAGTAATCTCATTAGAGGTTTTGATTTATCTAGAAAAAATCAAAACTAGAGTGGGATTTAATTGACTATTATACGATTAGAAGAAAAGTATATAAAAATTAGAAGAAATAAAGTAAGTCTAATACAATAAAATATTAATTGACTTACTGAAATTCTATTTCACTAATGTTAGCTTCACCAAAACGTTTGAACGAAGCAGCCATTTTCAGTTGACTGACTTCTGTAAACAAATGATGATTGCAAAGCATTTTTTAAAGAATTTGGAGTTTGAAAAGTTGGCAAACAAAGAAACAAATGGTAGAGAGGTGATACGATCAGGAAAAAGTATATAAAGATTAGAAGCAATAAAGTATTCCAATACAATAAAATATATATTAATTGACTTACTAAAATTCTATTTCACTAATGTCACCTTCACCAAAATGTTTGAACAGAACCACCATTTACAGTCGACTATCTATGCGGGAAACAAATTACGATCGCAAAGCATGTTTTATAGTACCGTAAAGAATTTGGAGTTTGAAATGTTGGCAAACAAAGAAATAAATGCTAGTGATAAAAACAAACAAATGCTAGGGAAGCGACAAAATTGTGCGATAAGCAGCCATGATTGGTTGAAAGACGTTCTTTCGTACCGTTTTATTGGTCAAAAGTAGTATGACGTAGTAAAAGTTCAATAGAACAAATGTAGGTAGTAGCTTTTCGTTTTTCAAAGAAATTGTTCATTGTTGCACTTGTGCAGGTATATTGTACTCAATTCGTATTCGCCCTTTCAAGGACTGTCTCAGTGTAACTTAGTCCGGGCGAATTATCTGATATCTCTGAAAACAGCGGAAATATTCAAGAGTTTCTTTTTAGTTTAATTTTGTTAAAGAATGTTTGATAACGATTACTGAACAAGTTTATCACAGTGAAGTTGATAACCATCGCTTTGTCATGTACTGCAGTGGTCTGTTACATTTTCACATCAGCTCTTCCATGAAATACAGAACTGCAATAGTAATATGCGTTACAAGAGCGGTATGTTGAAGTTTTCATGTTCGAGGAAAAGTTTGAAAAAGCGAAACGTAGTTGAGCTTTTTTAATTTCCGAGAATTGAAACAAAACATATCGCTCGTGTATCGTACATTATTTTGTGCGAAGATCGTTTATTACATACCTGAAAGACGAATTTCTAATTAGTTGCAATGAAATCTCCATCTTGGTTTCTGTTCAATGACGGCAAATTTGTAAAACAAAAATATCTATCTTCAACACTGTTGCTTTAAAATGTTTTATGTGTTTACTGTACTCCAACAAGCCGTGATATACGTCTGTCTTTTTTTTTTTTTTTTTTTTCCTGTCCATAAATGCGAACTTAAAACAAACGGTAAGGTTATGTAATGATTTATTTTTCATTTTAATATTTTAACAATATTATTTATATAACATATTGCAGTAATAACATCGGCATCTGGAATCTTGTTGATTTTTTCACAGCTTCCTTAATGTTACTTGCATCACGAATGCAGTAACTCTAGTGGAGTTGTAGAGTTTACTTAATTTTTGCAAATATTTAAAAACAATAATTAACAGTGAAATTTAGGTGAAATTGCAGTGGTAAGTTTCCAATTTATTATTATTACTATATTGAACGTCTCTGAAAATAATATGTTAGAAGCCTAAAGCAGTAAAATCAATATGTCACTTAAGCGGTAAGAAGAGGGAAATTGTTATGTGTGTTAGGTTGGGAATATTGAATGTGGAATTTTAGACTTACCGCGGATTGGTTTTGTGCGGAATCCAAGCAAATACGCACGATCTCGCACAAAATTTATTTTGTTTAGGAATACGATCTGTCTTGATTCTTCTAACATGTCTTTCCCTATTTCAAGTCTTATAAACAGAAATATAAGACAGAATGGCAGAAAATAGAGAGAAATAAAGAAAAGTGATAGAAACAGAAAAAAAAAGCCGATGAAAAAGGTAATAAATTCCTTTGTGCTTTTAGTGTCACGTTATGAACAGCACAAAAACTGATCTCTGTAAATCATTGTGTGTTCATTTACAATGTAGCCTACTTCAATTACCTACGTATGTGAAACAATGGTTATTTCCACCATCAAGTCAAGTGTAGCCCTTTTAATTACGGACACTGCTTCACCTCTTACCACTATGAAGATTATTTCCATCACATCTTTCGTTTGTGTGGTCAGAGTACCTTGCGCCCATCTAACGTAATTATTTGCACTAGAAATAACTACATCTAATAAGCTCTTTCTAGATAATAGCTGTTATTTTAAATGCTGGCACATAATTATTTTTGTCTGGAGCCATCTTTATTCTCTCTCTTACTTCGCGTGTTGTCTGTATCACAAACGTTTTCGCAGGATTACGATTTCGACTCCAGGTTACGACACTGTTCCACAAAACCATTGTTTTCATTCTCGTAAACAACTTACTAACACTCTGACCACATATTTACATAACAAGTCTATAGGCAGTTAATTACATGGCAATCTACTTTAAATAGTAAAGAAGTTGTTTAAATAATTCAATAAGTTTTTGCTTTCATGTGCCAAAGGTATAAAACTGATTACAGCCACAATGTAACACCGTAACTTCCCTATAATGAAATGATTCAGCTTCTGAACTCATTCCAAGCCACTGTATCAATTAACACGTCACTCTTATTAATTAGCTTAAGTTGAGGTGGCTGGTTTGAAATGAAGTCTCTAGTACGTGCCGAAGCATACTACGTTGTTCACTGTGTTTCAAGATCAGGTACTTCCCCATGGAGCAATGACATTACGGCGATGCTGGCTGTTTAGCAAAATGATTGCAGGAGAAACTGTAGTTTTCGTAAAAAAAAAGTGTTACAACGTCGTCATTAATTATCCACCAAAATTTCACCTGAGCCCCTTTTCACAATGTTTACAATTTTTTAAAATTATGAGTGGTTTGTAAATTGTAAACTTGACTCACAACGTAAGCAAATAAGCCAAGTCACTAATGCATATATTACAAGTGTTTTGTTTCACAATGAATGTGTGATTTTACAAATGTGTAGATTTTACAGATATCACATTTCCCAAAATTTATTAATGTCATTCGGTGTGTAAAGTTTCAAAATGCAGCAAATTATGCATGAAGGAAATAAATACAAATTTATTAAATTTATTTCATGAGAAGCATTACAAGTATTTTGTTTCACAATAAATGTGTGATTTTACAAATGTGTAGATTTTACAGATATCACATTTCCCAAAATTTATTAATGTCATTCGGTGTGTAAAGTTTCAAAATGCAGCAAATTATGCATGAAGGAAATAAATACAAATTTATTAAATTTATTTCATGAGAAGCATTACAAGTATTTTGTTTCACACTGAATGTATGATTTTACTTTATCTCGTACCACAAAGATAACTATCTATAAAACACTTATAAGACCTGTGCTAGCATATGCTGCTGAGACATGGTCCCTAACAAAAAAGGACGCTGGGAATTTGGATGCCTTTGAGAGGAAGATACTCCGTGAAATAATTGGTCCAGTATTCGAGAGAGGAAGATGGAGGAGGCGATGTAATAATGAGTTGTATTCCATCTATAAAGATCCGCCTGTTAGAAGAATAGTAAAAGCAACAAGATTAAGGTGGGCTGGGCACGTGGCACGGATGAATGACGTAGAAATTCCTCAAAGGATATTAAATGGAAATCCTGGGGGCCAAAGAAGCCGTGGACGACCAAGAATAAGATGGTTGGAGTTGAGGAAGAAATATGTAAGATGGGATACAGGAATTGGAAAGCAATTTCGCAGGATCGAGACAACTGGCGGAAAATCGTGGAAGAGGCCAAGGTTCACAATGAATTGTAGCGCCAAGAAAGAAAAAGAAGAAGAAGAAGAAGAAGAAGAAGAAGTAGATTTTACTTGTAAAGCCATCAAATTTTCTACAATTTATTAATGTCTTTAGGTGTGTAAAGTTTCAAAATGCAACAAATTATCCATGAATGAAATACTCGTAAATACATATTTATTCTTATATCAAGAGAAACAGAACACCGTTACCAGTTTTAGCAGTGTAGTGACTCGGATGAAGATACTGAATTTAGGCCTAATCAAAGAAGACGTAATATGAATAATTTCGAGGGAAAAATTGTTCTGGGGCCGGGTATAGAACCCGGGACCCTTGGTTAAACGTACCAACGCTCTCCCACTGAACACTTTTTCCCTCGAAATTATTCAAATTAACTTTACAGGGAGTTATTCCTGAAAGCTTAATTTGCAAGACGTAATATGTTTCCATCCAAGAACTAACACCACATACATGTAGGCCCACTATTATCTATTACCATTATAATTAAACCAGATAACTTTTGGAATCAATATATTAATAGGGCTAAAAGTTATCGCACATCCGTTCGTCTGTATTCTGCAAACTTCGTCTCAGAATAAGAAAAGGATTTTCCCTCTTACACTATCTGCGCCATTCGTTCCAACTCGGATCTTCTGAAAAGTTCTGTTAAATAAACAAGTCATACACCGTATCAAAAGCTTTGTAAAGGCAGGGCGCTCAACACTTTTAGGCACAGTATCTGTGTATAAACGACCGCAAATACTGATAGTGCCACGAAATACATTGAATTCCGACGAGGTCACGCACGAGAGTCGCTATCTCACGAGATAAGAGGATGACGTGGCGTCACATTGTTTTCTCCGTGCCATTTACACTTTCGTTTATAATATCGGACTGAATTTCAGACAGATTCACGTGGCTGTGATCTTACACCGTTAATGAATAATCCATTTAAGTAGAAAAATAATTCTATTCATGAGTTAACATCTTTGTGGTACATTGTACATACACATTTCATGAGTATAAAGTCTAAACACAAGACATGCCAAAAATGTCACAACATATTTTGCCTGTTTTCGCAAACAACACTAATTCCAGACAGCTAATCCTTCCATATTCATTGTTTGTTTTAGCTGAAATCATTACTACTTCGTGAAGAACAAGGAAACTCAACTACTGTATGAGAAGACTGATCTCCTCAACAAAGAGAGAAGACAATTTCTCAAGTAAGTTATCTAATCCAAAAAGTGACTAAGTCACAAGCTGGAAAAATTTCTTGAAAAGAACGAAAATTGAATTTTTTTTTAACAGTAGACGAAATTGTGAAGTAAAACAACCTAAATCAGTGCAAAATTTCAGTCCTCTCTCTTCTAAAACTACATCCCGTTCTTTCTTAGCATATAAACTGATAATGTTCGAACGTCTTAATTTCTTGACGTACACTCTAAGTGTCAATTATGGCTATTTACTGTATGATCAATTGAATTGGTCATTGCTAGAAGGCCCTTTGTCCAAAAATGTTAGTTCTGAATAAATCGAAAAAAACTGTTTTTAAGAAATACTAATCTTCGTAGAGCAATGTGGTGACTGTCCATCATAAAGGTATATTTGTGCTTTCTGGAAGCACAATTTTTATTTTGTTGTCACGTGTAGTTTGTATAATATTGTTAATTAAAAATTCAAATTTAAGGGCCTTTTAGCAGTGAACTTAAAATAATTTCACATTTGGTTAAAAATGGAGTACTGTAATAAAATAGGGGATTGTAAATTAAATAAACTACCATTATTTCAAGTTAAAAGTATATTTCTCTTCTTAAAATATATTTTAATTACGTATTACAAAGTTTTAGGTCCTTGTTTTAAATCTAACGTGACGATTTCATTCTGTATCTTCTCTATGTTCTGCTAGTGGAGAATTTATAACTTTCTGATAAGGTAACTGTTCATGGGGAATGTAGCATAGAATTTTCCTGATATCCTGCATTTTGTCTGGGTTGATTGCAATCAATTCGTCATAAGCAGGACGTTGGGGAAGGACTGTGTTTTCAATTCCAGGTAGATAAAGAGCAAAGGTATGCCTAATACAACCATCAATGAACTTGGATGTTGAAACAATATGAGGAAGAGTGGCATTGTACATATATTCATAATAACTCGCAGGGACGAATGACAACTTCGAACACCGAGGTACCTTTCTACCATAAGATTCTACAGAAAGACCTCTTTTGTAAAACATGGGCCACCAGTTAATGAGTGACTTTATTTTTGTGCATGCATAAATATTTTATATAGCCTATAAAGATTTTTGTGGCCCTTAGGAAATAACATTTTCATGCAATATTCATTTACGTCAGTGATTTCAGTGTAAATATTTTGAACTTATAATCCTCACCAGTTCGTCTTTCAGCCATCAATTTTCAGGGTAAGTCACATGTTCAGTGCCTTTAACTTTTAATATATTTCGTTTCCAACTGCAAGTATCACTACATCTCTTTTTGCTTTTCAAACTCTCAGTCTCCATTTCAATTAGCCGAAATTGCGTATAATATAATAATTTGTATTAAAACACAAATAAAGATCAGAGCAGAATAAACAGACCGCTTCAAACAATGAAGATAGCTGATGGAATAGTAAGTATAAAGGTTTGTCATCAGATGGAAACACTGCTAAATGATAAGTTCACAGCTAGAAGGCCCCCTAACCTGGAGTAAGGGCATTTTAGTATGGCACGAAAAATGAAACGCTCAACTATGCGTGTGTATGAAGGATTGAGGAAAGTCCTTTTAGCACAGATTGTGTATTTATATGTAAGGATGTTGAATCTGTAGTTAACTCATTTTTGCAAAAATACGGAGAAAGGGCCTTTTAGCAATGACCAATTCAATTATGAAGCATAAATCTGTGAAAGGAGTGAATTAAAATAACAACATATATGCCTATGCATTTCTGTTTATAATTCTCAGCGTTCCGCTTACAATTTTCAAAATATAAGCATTGTATGGGGCAGAAAATTGGACATTACGACGAAATGAAGAGAAACGACTAGAAGCATTTGAAATGTGGATATGGAGAAGAATGGAGCGCGTGAAATGGACAGACAGAATAAAAAATGAAGCTGTGTTGGAAAGAGCTGGAAAAAGAAAGAATAATGTTGAAATTGATCAGGAAGAGCAAAAAGAATTGATTGGGTCACTGGCTGAGAAGAAACTGCCTACTGAAGGATGCAATAGGAGAAAGGGTGAACGGGAGAAAAGTCCGGGGCAGAAGAATATATCAGAGAAATAACGTCAAGACATTATCACTTAAAATCAGGCGGACGTGTATATATCGTGTTACAAACGTGTAAATACAGTGTATGTATTGATATCAGGAACACTATAAACTAGTTTTGGGTAAAATGGAGATGTGTAGTTTCTCAAATAAATTACTGATATCGTTTCAAATGCAGCTATAAGTTCTTAACATTCACAGATAATTTTAATTTGATTGTGTGCTACAATTAATATACACTCTACTGTAATTGAAGCGTCGGCTGGAACAACGATATAAGTTACATTTGGTAAAATTTACAGGAGCCGCAAAGATGTGCACGCGTACAACGTTGTTCTTATAGGGTAGCAAACTTTTGAGTGGACAAATTTCACGTACTGCATTGATGGACAGTTGCAAGCCAAGGAGTATAGCAAGGTAACATGACATACAACATTATTACACGGAAACACGCCGAATGAAAATTTTGTAACTTACAACGTTGTTCCAGCCGACGCTTCAATTACTTATATACAAATGCCTTTTAGAGAACCAGGAGGTTCATTACAGCCCACACATAAGCCCGCCAACGGTCCTTATCCTGAACAAGATTAATCCATTCCCTAGTATCATATCCCATCTCCCTCAAATCCATTTTAATATTATCCTCCCAGCTACATCTCGGCCTCCTCAAAGATTTTTTTTTCCTCAGGTCTTCCAACTAACACTCTATACGGATTTCTGGATTCTCTCATACGTGCTACATGCCTTGTCCATCTCAAACGTCTAGATTTGTTTAGTCAACTGTCCAAAGAGAGGTTTGAACCTCATAAGTGGAACCAATAAGGTATCACTCATGAGGCAAAACGTATTACACTAGTCAGAATTCAGATGTATACAAACAATTGAGGACCGTTTTTGCAAAACTTGCTAACTGCAAAATTTTCAAAATTGAGATTTTGGTGGATTAGTTAACATAAGACAGGCCTCTACATGATGCTAAAGGCTTCTTGGGAAAATCTTATTATTTCCTTCACAGTAGTGTGTCAAAGTGTGATCGTTTTTTCAAAACTTGCTTTCTGCTATGTGAAAGCTACTGTATAGCAAAACTTGCAGTTATTTCAGCTTTTTGTGTTTCCTATAAAATTTAGTTTTTACAGTTAGCAAGTTTTGCAAAAACGGTCCTCAACTGTTCTTCCTCTGACACATATCGTCAAGTGAGATGTATTACCTGATAATAGATGTACATATCAAGCAGAACCTGAGAGGTACGTCTGGATTTTATGTTCCCAGTTATAATGTAAACCCTAATAAAAATATTAATGATTGGAAATGAAAAATAGTGATAGCTTTACATCTTTCGCTTCATTCTCTGTTTTTCTTCCTACCTATTCTCTTCGATTTATTTCTCTTTCTTTCCGCTTTCAATTCCTTAATAACTAAAGTAAAATGAACAGTTTATTCTATTAGGTCTAAACAAGAATCAACTTTACTACAGTTAATACATTTTCCAAGAAACAGTCATTACAATCGTACGAAGTTCAATCAGTTAAAGAGTTGTTTTCTAGCCCACGAGAATAAATAGCATACTTGAGTTGTCACTCATTATCGTGTTCAAAGGTACAGCCGCGCGAAGTAAGGAAGAGGCACGGGCTGAGATAACGGAGCCCTGCTACTACTTTCACACTTGTTTCCAAGGATACGACAGTTTTATTAAGCTGAATGTCTTAAGGCTGGTTCACAATGAACCGGAAACGAGAATCGGAACGATAACGAAAACGGTAAAATTGTTAAAATGTGTACATTTAAATGTGAGCATTCACAATTAACGAAAAGCTTGCCGGAGTCCAGGATCGGGAACGAAGAGTTAGCCAAGTTTCAACTTTGGCGTTCACGTTTCCGATCACAGCCCACTAGATTCATTCTATTGCCATCTAAAAGCTATTTTGTCGTCGTATATTTTGTAGCAAGAAGACCGTGACATAACCTATGCATTATTTTGTTCTGTGCTGTGCATCATGGAGCAAGTTTTATTTGATGAGATTCTAATATTGAGTGTTGAGGAAAATCCTCACGTTTACGATAAGCGGCGCGCCTCGTATAAAGATGAGAATATGAAGGTGAATACGTGGCTTTCAATAGCTGCGTCTTTGAACACCGATCGTAAGTGAATCATATTTTATTACTGTATTGGTTGTATTACACACTACATATTCACGCTTCAATTCAATAACTACTGTTGTGTTCATTTTTGTTCTATTACAAATGTTTCTTCTCTAATTATTTTACGTTATGGTAGACTTAAAATAGGTTGTGATAATAAAGATGCATGGGCATATTTATAGTACCGTACCTAATGAAATGTTTCAGTTGAAATTTCGAAGTTGGTTAACCTGTGTTTATGTTTGCTGCCTTGTACTCACGAGAGAACGCCATTGGTCAATTATATACAAATAACATCACAATGCGTAATATCGACTTTACATATCGTTATTGACGTGCATATCGATATGCATAGTCGTCTAAGTTCTCGGTTTATTGTGAATCAAAAATTTTCATATTTACGTCCTCTGCTTCTCGTTTTCATTCTGGTTCTCGTTCCCGGTTTATTGTGAACCAGCCTTTATCGTTTACTCGAAATGTTTCGGGCGCAGACCAGCCTAAGGCATTCCAAACCGTTCTCGAGGTGTACATTGGGTGGGCTGCTAAACATTGCAATCTGTGTTAGTGTGACGTAACATGACCAACTGTGCAACAGTTCTTATCACGAGGATGATAATACGATTTCAGTCTCAGTGCGCTTTGAAGCCTGGCACTGCCTATATTTACTGTTTGCCGAGTGTGACTTGCGAATTAATTGTCAAAATCAACGACATTAACATCAAAACAATCACCACCATCAGGATAATAATAATAATAATAATAATAATAATAATAATAATAATAATAATAATAATAATAATCATCATCATCATCATCAGGGAAACCGGATTTGTTATAGGCATTAGTTAAAGTTATATTATGTTCACGATTAGTGTTCTTTAAAGTAAAAAGTACAAGTTAAAGTTATTAATATGTTCACGATTAGTGTTCTTTAAAGTAAAAAACATTAGTTAAAGTTATATTATATTCATGATTAGTGTTCTTTAACATAAAAAGCACAAGTTAAAGCTATATTATGTTCACGATTAGTGTTCTTTAAATTAAAAAGGATTAGTGAAAGTTACGTTATGTTCACGATTAGTGTTCTTTAAATTAAAAAACATTAGTTAAAGTTATATTATCTTCACGATTAGAGTTCTTTAAAGCAAAAAGCACAAGTTAAAGTTATATTATCTTCACGATTATAGTTCTTTAAAGTAAAAAGCACAAGTTAAAGTTATATTATCTTCACGATTATAGTTCTTTAAAGTAAAAAGCACAAGTTAAAGTTATATTATCTTCACGATTATAGTTCTTTAAAGCAAAAAGCACAAGTTAAAGTTATATTATCTTCACGATTATAGTTCTTTAAAGTAAAAAGCACAAGTTAAAGTTATATTATCTTCACGATTATAGTTCTTTAAAGTAAAAAGCACAAGTTAAAGTTATATTATCTTCACGATTATAGTTCTTTAAAGTAAAAAGCACAAGTTAAAGTTATATTATGTTCACGATTAGTGTTCTTTAAATTAAAAAGGATTAGTGAAAGTTACGTTATGTTCACGATTAGAGTTCTTTAAAGCAAAATGCACAAGTTAAAGTTATATTATCTTCACGATTATAGTTCTTTAAAGTAAAGTTAAAGTTATATTATGTTCACGATTAGGGTTCTTTAAAGTAAAAAGCACAAGTTAAAGTTATATTATGTTCACGATTATAGTTCTTTAAAGCAAAAAGCACAAGTTAAAGTTATATTATCTTCACGATTATAGTTCTTTAAAGTAAAAAGCACAAGTTAAAGTTATATTATCTTCACGATTATAGTTCTTTAAAGTAAAGTTAAAGTTATATTATGTTCACGTTTAGTGTTCTTTAAATTAAAAAGGATTAGTGAAAGTTACGTTATGTTCACGATTATAGTTCTTTAAAGTAAAAAGCACAAGTTAAAGTTATATTATCTTCACGATTATAGTTCTTTAAAGTAAAGTTAAAGTTATATTATGTTCACGATTAGGGTTCTTTAAAGTAAAAAGCACAAGTTAAAGTTATATTATGTTCACGATTATAGTTCTTTAAAGCAAAAAGCACAAGTTAAAGTTATATTATCTTCACGATTATAGTTCTTTAAAGTAAAGTTAAAGTTATATTATGTTCACGATTAGGGTTCTTTAAAGTAAAAAGCACAAGTTAAAGTTATATTATGTTCACGATTATAGTTCTTTAAAGTAAAAAGCACAAGTTAAAGTTATATTATGTTCACGATTATAGTTCTTTAAAGTAAAAAGCACAAGTTAAAGTTATATTATGTTCACGATTAGAGTTCTTTAAAGCAAAAAGCACAAGTTAAAGTTATATTATGTTCACGATTAGAGTTCTTTAAAGCAAAAAGCACAAGTTAAAGTTATATTATGTTCACGATTAGGGTTCTTTAAAGTAAAAAGCACAAGTTAAAGTTATATTATGTTCACGATTAGGGTTCTTTAAAGTAAAAAGCACAAGTTAAGTTATATTATGTTCACGATTAGGGTTCTTTAAAGTAAAAAGCACAAGTTAAAGTTATATTATGTTCACGATTAGAGTTCTTTAAAGCAAAAAGCACAAGTTAAAGTTATATTATCTTCACGATTATAGTTCTTTAAAGTAAAGTTAAAGTTATATTATGTTCACGTTTAGTGTTCTTTAAATTAAAAAGGATTAGTGAAAGTTACGTTATGTTCACGATTAGTGTTCTTTAAATTAAAAAGGATTAGTGAAAGTTACGTTATGTTCACGATTAGAGTTCTTTAAAGCAAAAAGCACAAGTTAGAGTTATATTATCTTCACGATTATAGTTCTTTAAAGTAAAGTTAAAGTTATATTATGTTCACGATTAGAGTTCTTTAAAGCAAAAAGCACAAGTTAAAGTTATATTATCTTCACGATTATAGTTCTTTAAATTAAAAAGCACAAGTTAAAGTTATATTACGTTCACGATTAGTGTTCTTTAAATTAAAAAAGCATTAGAAGAAGATGTTATGTTCAGGTTTAGTGCTCTTTAAATTAAAAAGCATTAGTTAAAGTTAGGCCTATTTAGTGTTCTTTAGTAAAAAGCACAAGTTAAAGTTATATTATCTTCATGATTAGTGTTCTTTAAAGTAAATAGCATAAGTTAAAGTTATTATTTTCACTATAATTAGTGCTCTTTAAAGTAAATAGCATAAGTTAAAATTACATTATGCTTTATGATTTGTGATTGCACTAATCATCATGAGTGAGCGACTACAAAACAAAATTCACATATTAACAGCTGTTCAACAAATCTTCTAAGCGACCTTCCTTAGGTTTTACGATCTTCACGTTCATATATTGTAATCTTTAATGGGATACTACCATCTTCCATTCTGTGGGCATGGTCATACAGTTTTTTTCCTGTAACCCTCTATGTTCACAAGGCTAAATAGATTTTATTCTTCGCGAATTTCTTGTTCGTTTTTTTATTTATTTTATCTATATCTGGAGACACATTAAAATATCTAATTCTTCTAATCATTCTAATAATACGAAAAACACTGCACAAAACAGGGGAATAGTAACAACTAAAATTCAGCCGCAGATGAGTCAGCTGTAAGCTTCTCATCAAGAGTGATCAGGTGTCGATCCCGGACGATGCTACGAGAGTTATTTAAAAATCGGTCACATCTGAGTAAGCCCTACTTCGGCTACATCTGTCAATCTCATTCTACCACTGCTCCACTATTAGCAGACTATGTAGATAAATAGAGACGTTAAATACAGAATGTTTGTTGCGAAGTCACGGAATTTCGTGATACTCTTATGTAGTCTGTTAGGGTTTACTTACATAATTTGTTTATTCTTGCACCATGAAGGTCAATTGTTGCCCCTAGTATAAGAGCACAAAACTAAACAGTTATCACTTGACAGACAGCTTTCCATACAATGTATGTCACACCGATGCAATAGATGTGCTATTTTCTAAGCGTTCAGAAAATCCACTCGCACAGTTCAGCTACCGCATAATTACACGCAATCCATAATAAATCCACAGAATGTTGCAGGCGGCAAATTTAATTACCTATTTCGATGATAATGGCACATGTACTTGAAATTAAATTCCATACTAAGTGACTAACATTAACAGAATGCCCAAAATGTAAAGTTTACAAAATGTTCGCAAAAATGGCATGTTAAAGAACAACAATCGAAGCAGGGGCTTTTCAAAAATGAAAGAGTACTGACAGGGGCCTTAATCCTTACTTTCAAAAGAAGAAATCTTAACTAACCACATATTATTTAACTTGATTAATCAGTGAAATTCGAATTACGATTGATTATCGCTAAAGAATCTTTCGAATAACCAGCGTCCGTACAGTTTCATGCATGTTGTCGAATTACGAATGCAGACATTGCAAAAACGAGTCTAATTAGAAAAAGTAACGCATTTATATTTATATAAACTTAATTACTTAAATTAAGCGTTAACTCTATTTTTTATTATTATTTTAAGATGTGAATATAACAGGCTAACCAATTACAATGTTCACTTAACATGTATAAAACGGTTATGAAAGAGATATTATTATTATTATTATTATTATTATTATAATTACATCATCATCTCAACATTAGATTATAGACTTACGTACATTTTGAACTCAAATATTTCGGTGTAAATCAAGTTATGTAAACATATTTGCTTACATCGTTTATTGCAATTATTTTAACATCAGGTATGAAACTGTTCTTCATGCTGTCATTGCAAGTACCGTATCAGTCGTTATCATCATTATCATTATCATCATCAACCGAAACAGATACCTCACAGCAACGCACAGAAACAAGTACGAAGTGATATACATTCCAAATGGTTACTAAACTTAGGCTATCATTTCTTAATTTTGCAATATTACGCAATAGAGCAGCATTTCAATAATATTCTTATAGTCTAGAGAAATTTTTGTACGTGAAATGGTAATGTCAATTTAGATCTCCATCGATAACTGTTCAGACATTAACCATTTAAGTCTATACATTCAAGAAACTCCAATAATATTCCATTAACGATCTAAGACACTAAGATAATAAAATATTTTGCAGTAGCTATATTTTGCGAATTAAATAATGCAATACCCACGTACATCGAAGTACAGACATACATGAACTGTAGAAACGAGCACCTTTCCACTCTAGTTAGCACATAAAACTTGAAATGGATGGTCTCACCTGAAAATCTGGCTAGGAACCTGTAGAAACGTGACGCTAGTGGGACACACAGACATCGAACTGTCCTCGCTACCAAAGTTGCCACCACGAGCCCACAAGGCGGGCCCCAAGGTTCCGAAAATGCCGGGGCCCAAAATTCCCCCTCCAAACTTTGGTCCATCACACGATTTTTATACAGATATAAAAAAATATAGATGGGACACTCAAGTGACAAAAATATATCACTCCTCTCTTACTGCAGGGGTCACGGGTCACGCTCCGGGGTATCAAATAGTTCTTTGGTATCGGTGTAAATGTCTTTCTGAACACCACATCCTAGAAAAAGTAAAATTTGGAGCCCTGTGAAAGGACCCCACACACTTCACACGTTTTAAAAATGCACTTTCAACAACACATTTCCAACTCGAGCCAACCAACACTTCCTAAGGTACTTGTTCGCTGTGAGAACTGACGGGTACGTCGCCAGCATGTTCACTGCACTCCGCTACCTTCTCGCCTCTGCTCTCGAGAGCATCTGCCGCGGACTTTTCCAATACCGTCCTGACAACTACTCCCCTCCCACTGCCAAACAACAGAGCCGAATGCGGGCGGAAACACCCGATCTTAACCGAGTTGGATATTTAAAAGGCGTTAGAGGATTAAGCCTTCCAAATTTACCATCCTTTTCTCGTAATTTTTTGTTCATCACGTCTAGCACATAACTATATATACTTATATATACCTACCCACTTCCGTACGGATATAAAAAATATATTTTTTTTTATTGTTCATTCGTAAGTCGCGTCATAGAAGCGGAAGTGCCAGGAAATGAAGGAAAAGAGAAGATGAGATGATTGGAATACCAGCAACGTCGCACAGACTGTGTCGAACGTTCACGCTTGAAGAGGATATCGCGGTGTACTTTGATAAACACGGTGCAATTTTGGGAGTAGCGTATTTCCGCACGCAACGACTGAACAAAAATATGAAAAACCACAATCATTATCAAGCAACATTTCATGAAACACAACACAAAAATACCTACTACTAATTATTTATCCTCTACTCATAAAATAAGTGACACCTCTTCCAAATCGTCATGAATCCCATTACGAAAACCCAGGTTAATTTATAAGAAAACACAGTTACTAAATAATGTAGTGATAACTAGGGCACGGATTTTTATGTGCTAAAATAATGAAAATTATTTATTTTTATGTTATAAAAGGTACAAAAATATATACCAAACCATTCAAAATATTTAGCAAAATTTTGTCTCGAGCGCCTGTTCAGTTAAATAGAAACAAAAGGTAATATTGAGTATATTGAGTGTGCAATTGGCAAAGTCAAGTAATATATATAACATAAACAACAGAGACATAAAAAAAAAAATAAAATTGTATCAGAAACACTCAACAACATTAACATTAAAAAAACTCATTAATATCATAAAAGGGTTTGTTGATTAACCAACCAGAGACAAGTCTGTTAAAAGACTTCCTTTCCAGATTGAAAACATGTGTCGGAAATTTATTTGCAATTTTTAAAGACATAATAAAATAATTATTCATTGTTTTGGTTAGCCTACATTTAGGTTTATCAAAAAGGTCACGGTTTCTGGTATTGTATAGGTGAACATCAATCCTATGTGTGAACATTTGTGAATTATCTTATTAATATTAGTAATTATTATTAATATGTACTATTCATTCATCAATAGCAGTGTCTAACAAATGTCACCTTCAAATTATCGAATTTAAATTCTTGTCGACTGACCCTGAACAATGTCTTATACTTAGAAAATGTTCTTTCCACGTTACAGGACGTTTAGCCTCGCATATTTAAAGAGCGGAAGGTCACAAAAACGTACACCGTCAATTTCAATTAGAGTTAAACCCTTCTAAACTTGAAAAATTTGTAGGTGAATTTAAGACAATTTTAGGAAAACTTTAAAGGCTAATTTTTTTTTTTTTAATTTTAGACAAACATCCGGGCCTTAATCATTATTATTATCATTATTAATATTACTGACATCATTATTATTATTATTATTATCATCACTATTATTTCATCTGCAATCCTTAATTTTTAAGTCATGTTCACCACATAAGGTACACGTACCAAATAAGGCCATCTTAACACTTCGGTCACTTTTGCTCTGGAAATAAGTTATGTATAAACACGAAAATTATGAAATAGAAACTATAATCTTATCTTTACAAAATAGCATAATGAAAATGGATATATTATATACCGAACAAGAATTAGAACTCATATAGGAAAACTTTGTAAACTGGCGTTATTAGGAACAGGTTGTCCAATTAACGCCACCTATTTTCTAGTTACCTATACACTTATAATTGTTAATGAATTATTTTTCCTAAGCAACACAAATTGAACTAAGCGACTAAATTTGAGTTTCTGTTAATAAAAGATACAAAATCACTTAATACTAATGAAAGATTCTTAATCTGAAACTGAAACACCAGTTGGATTAGGAAAATATGTTTTTCAGTGACTCCTTGCTTTAAAAAAAAAGAGACAATGTGACTCAGTAGAAAGTTATTAAACACAAAAGCATTTACCTTAGTTTAATATGAATGTTTTCCAATAAGTAAAACAAAAAAATTAAGTTATGTAAAAAAAATAATAATAGTTTGATAAGCAATTGAACCAATATCATCACTGCACGTTCTGAACATTTGTAAGTTGAAAGCTTAGTGATTTTCCTGATGTTTTCACACTGATGCTGTACTGTCAGCCTTAGTGCTAACATAACCTAAAATTTTGTCTGTAGACCTTTAACGCCACGTGGCGTTAAAGCAGTACTGAGTACTTGATAACATGACATGCCTGTTTCTCTAACATTTTCAAATTTTATAGATAGCAAATACTTTCTATACATAGAAGAATGTTTAAGGATCACGAAAAAATATAGTTTTATATAGTTATTATTATTTGCTCAACACACAAAATAAAATATTGCCTCTTACCTTGAAATAAGAACAGCCATTCACTATCAACACACAACAGGAAAATGATGGAATATAATGTCACTCGTAAATGTCAGCGGACAGCTAGTAACTCATTTCATCACTAGATTGCAAGCGAATGCAGGCTACAGTAGTGCACTAACGAAAACTTGTGTCGTTACCAAATTTTAAAAGGGTGGCGTTAAAGGTATACGTGGCGTTATTTGGCTCAGGGACCTTATAAAAGAATGACCACAAAGCAAAGTGCAAAACCTCAGCACACGGCTGCTCTAGTTTTGTTGATGAACATGGATGTTTGTTATACATATAACTTAGTTGTAACTAAAGGTTCCTTATTCCTAACACAGATAATACTACGATGAAGTTACCAGTGTCCTCATTTTTAATGCGCTTAAATCAACGAACGAAATAGAGTGGAGTAAAGTTCAGAATATTCTGTAACACGTAAGTTCCGAAATATCTGTTGCGGCCCACCATGATTGTTGCAAATCTTAATCGCGAAATGCGTAATCCATGATGATTAAGCATGGGCTAGAAAGAGGTCAGCAGCCGTTACGCACGATTGTGAAACTGTTTCACATTCTTTCAAGGACCTGCACTGTCATCCTATTGGAGATCTATGTACAGGGCAAGGACTAAAGGTGGCGGGAACCTCGGTTATGTTGTTAGCATGTTTCAACTTAAAAGCTTTTCAGACAACAAAGGTCAAAAACAAGATGGAAATGTCAGGGCAAGATTGCTTTTAAGATGTGTGCCACCCTGAAATGGAGGAAAAAAAGTCAAAATCTTTATTCTGAAGAAATGAAATATAATTATATAATTTTTTAAATGTAGGAACTGAAATATAATTATATTGTTTTCTTCACGAAATAATTCATGTGAGTATAATACCACACATTTCTTTATACTTTTGATTATAGACAATTGATTTCAGAACAACTACTTCATTTGATTATTGCTAGTGAAATGAAAAATATATCCTACACTTAATTTTGTGATAACATTTTATTTATTTACTTACAAAAAAATGGCTTTTAGAGAACCCAGAGGTTTATTGCCACTCTCACATAAGCCCGCCATCGGTCCCTATCCCGAGCAAGATTCATTCAGTCCCTACCATCATATTCCAT
Source organism: Periplaneta americana (assembly GCA_025594305.2). NCBI lineage: Eukaryota > Metazoa > Arthropoda > Insecta > Blattodea > Blattidae > Periplaneta > Periplaneta americana. Next base: position 6,601,568 of record JAJSOF020000011.1, on the reverse strand, counting down.
CTCCCTCAAATCCATATTAATATTATCCTCCCGTCTACGCCTCGATCTATCCAAAGATCTTTTTCACTCAGCATGTATTTAAGGATTCGCCCATACGTGACACATGCCCTACCCACCTCAAAAGTCTGGATTTAATGCTCCTCACTATGCCAGGTGAAGAATACAATGTGTACAGTTCTGAGTTGTGTAATTTTTTCCATTCTCCTGTAACTTTATCCCTCTTAGCCCCAAATATTATTCTAAGCACCTTATTTTCTAACACCCTTAACTTCTCTTTATCTCTCAAATTTCATCAACCATACAGAACAACCAATAATGTTTTATAAATTCTTTCAGTTTTTTTTTTTTTTTTTTTTTTTTTTTTTTTTTGAGAGCAGACTGGGTGACAAAAGCTTCTCAACCGAATGATAAGCAGACATTTCCCATATTTATTCTGCGTTTAATTACCTCTCGAGTGTAATTTATGTTTGTTACTGTTGTTCCAAGGTATTTGAATTTTTCCATCCCATCAAAGGACAAATTTCAAATTTTTATATTCCCATTTCGTACTATGTTCTGGTCACGAGACATAATTATATACTTTGTATTTTCGGGATTTACTTTCAAACCTAACTCATTACTTGCCTTAAAGTAAAATTCCCGTGTTTTCCCTAAAATTATACTTTAAGAAACGGAATTACTTTAAGTTCTGGTGCTAAATCACAAAACGCAAACAGCTTAAAAAACCTAAAGTATAATATACCTTACATTGCTATATTATACAGGCCTAAATATTCTACAGTTGCTGTGTTTGAATATTCAATGTAAAAATTTAACAATATACAAAAACTGTAAAAATTGTGACTCTCAAATTCTCATGGTAGGCGTATCCTCTTCTTCGTACATTTTGAGATCAACCTACTTAAAGTAATATTTTTTTCCGTTTTCGCTGGAAAGCCTCTCTTAACAGTATAAATAGTCTTTTGGCAAGGAGGTAAACGTGTTGTATATTTAAATTAAATTCGCTGCTTTTGATTTTTAGCATGATTTAGCTATCCCCAGTTGTGTACCTCTCTTTACAGGTTTTTTTTTTTTATAATCACCATCATCATTCTTAATTCGATGCTAATTTAAGCCCAGGGGAATTTGTATAGGCTATACTGCTGGATGAAAATCGTGGACTTCTAGAGAATATGTTCAGCAGTGGCGTAGCATGAAATTTTGAGCAGGGGAAGCTAACTCAAGTTGTCTTTCATGCAATATGAGAAAATGTATTACAAAAATACAGTCTTAAAATAAATAGTAGTCAATTTCAAGTCAGCAGTCGAAGGTTGGTTGGAACATCGTAAGTAACACCAATAAGGCATGACCTCAAATGAGACGTAATAAAATATGATTTCACGGTTTACACATATCTCTAACAAATAGACACGTATACGTATAACATTAGCTCACTCCCTGTCATACTTTGAGAAATCACAATATTAGTATCATTACGTAAGTATGCGTCTGTCTTTTGGTTGTGTCCTTCATTGACAGCATTTGTTTTTTAAATCACACTTTTGTTCGTAAGTCAGTCTTGATAATACAATTGTCCTAAAAAATTCAAGTAAATTAGTGTCAGGAACTGTTATTTCGCTCATTATTTATTATATCAGCCACAATACACACTAACACTTCAACTGAACACAACTGACGAATAGGGATAACTCGGAAACTACTTATTTTAAATGTTAAAGCTAGCTTCTTTTCGAGCCTTGCGACTAGGGTAGTTTAAAAGGGATGGAAAATCTGAGGGGTGGATTACACAGAAGAAACCGGTCTGCTTGGAAGCTGGTGTGTGCAGGCTTCTTGTTTACTGCTGCATCACAAATAATCCTGAGCTGCCGCATCACAATATTTAACGCGTAAATATAAATTCTATTAAAATTAATAAATAATTTTCTCCATAAACTGCAGATTTATTATGAAATTATTATTAACTGGGGAAGCTAAGCTTTTTAGCTTACATTGACGCTACGCCACTGATGTTCAGCACAGTCTGAGTTCAATACAAATTCTTAGACACACTGAACCTTAAAATGGGTTACTTAACGACGCTGTATCAACTACTAGAATTTTGAATTGTATTCTCATAGTTATGAAACAAAAGGTATGAATTCTTTAAGATTTTTTTAACCAGAATGCAACACTGTTACAGTATTTAATCATAGTAGTAATTTAGGCCCAAGAATATATAACAAATTTATATTTAAATATCCTAATCTTGTTAATTCTAATAGTTCTAGTATTAAATTTAAAAAGTTACGTATGGATTTTATAAAAATTGAAAAATTGTAAATTTAAATTTATATACTATAATTGCACAGTAGATATAAGACAAATTGTATTGTATAATTATTAATTTCAATTCAGGAATCCGCCCCTGAGCACGAGTTCTACTCTTTCAGGGGCGAGCTAAAGTTTTTCTGTATATTTTATATTTTATGTTACAATTATTAGCAAAATAATAAATAAATAAATAAATTAATTAATTAATTAATTTCCGCCCCTGAACACGAATCCTACTCTTTTAGGGTGAGCCAAAATTTTATCTGTTTATATTTTATGTCACAATTATTAGCAAAATAAATAAATACATGAATAAATAAATTTAGCGTCGATGAAATTTGTGATGACGGAGAAGATATTTGGCAAAATAAAGTCGAGGATTCGCCATGAATTACCTGACATTCGTACTACAGTTGGGGAAAACCGAGCCAGGTTATTTAGTCAGATGTCCGAAGACCTAATCTTATAACATGATTTGTTTTAATTCCGCAACATTTTGGGAGAATTTCGATTATCGCCGCTACGTCTCGGCAAGTCTCAAATTCCGCTACAGTTGGGCACACTGGCCACACTACACGGTCGAGGTATACATCATATTGGCACAAAGTTGCGAAACGCCGTGGAGTCAATCCTCCAGCCGTCTGTCTCGAGCTGGTTTCTGAATTATGAGACACAGTAGCTGCGTGGATTGATTCATCACCTGAAATAGCGGTGGAGATGACGTGAAGCTGTTAATAAACGAGGTCAGTGTCGACACGTAGCCGCACCCGCCACTGGAAAGCTTCCGAGTCTACAACGTAGTGTACATACGATATCGAAGTGTGGTACTCTGGGTGAAGGACATGCTGTGACACTTTGAGTCCGCCGTATAGGAAAAGCTACATACAGCAATCACTCACCATTCGTATATTTCTTGTAGGGCAATGACCTGACATGCGATCCACGATATTTTGAGTTTGTTTCGGTTTTATCCTAAATATTACATCAATTCAGAGTTGCCAAGTTTTTTCCGAGTGAAATCTGGATAAATGATCAACATATATCATATGATTTCTAGTCGTTTTCTGTAAATTAATGTTCGCGTGTTTTTAATGCCATATTCGCCGCCGTAAAAAAGTAAAATACGAAGGACACACGCAGACCAATGAGATATAATAATATTTTTTATTAACCATAAGGATCACTTTAATTCGCATAATTTTCTCTTTTTTTCCTAAAAATCTGGAAGTTAAAAATCCATTACGCGAGGACTACAACATACAGTAGAACCCCGATTATCCGTCACCCTATTAACCGATTGCTGGATTATCCGACTATCTTTCTCTTGCTTTTTTTTTTTTTGCTATAGACATATAATATAGTCTGTCTCCTTCATATGTATGAAGTACTACTATACGTTATATTAGTACCAGTACGTATTTTTTCTAGAGTATGTTATTACAAACCTTGACACTTACACAGTATGATCTGTTGTTAGAGTTGCCGTACTGTAGAATTTCTGTACAAAATATATTCCATGAGTATCAAAAGAAAACGTGTTGTGCTAAGTACCGAAAAAAACCCAAATACTTGAGTGGTTCGGGGAAAGAGAAACTGTGGCTCATCTCGCATCAGAGTACGAGATTGGTGTTACAACTGTGCGCGATTTAATAAAAATCAACAATAAAGTGTATAAAGTAAGTAAATCTACAACACGAGACCTGTAGTATTCCTATGTTTCCGCTGACAGATATTACAAGGAATTTCCTTGCCCCTTGAAAGCCCGTCGTTGAATGAATTTTTGATTCACTATCTAGCGTGTAAAACACAAGAACACGGAGGAAATTAAGAAATGCAAGTATTATTCACTTAATTTACGAAAATATTTTATGGTACGGATTATCCGATTTTTTCGCTTAACCGTTGAGTCCAACCCTTTCATTACCACAGATAATAGAGGTTCTACTGTATTAGGATACAGTAAAATCCCGATTATCCGTCAGTCTATTAATCGATTGGTGGATTATCCGTCTGTCTGTCTCTTGCTTTTTCTTTTCTACAGAAATATATGAAGTACTACACATTGTATTAGCACGTTATTTTTTTCTAGATTGTACTATTACGAGCCTTTTTCTACAGAAATATATGAAGTACTACACATTGTATTAGCACGTTATTTTTTTCTAGATTGTACTATTACGAGCCTTTTTCAATTACACAGTATGGTCTACTGTTCGAACTGTCGTACTGTACAACTTCTACGTAAAACGTCTTCTACGAGTGTCAAAAGAAATCTTGTTGTGCTAAGTATCTAAAAATAGTGTAAATAATTGAGTGGTTTGGGGTAAGAGAAATTGTAACTCACCTCGCATCAGAAGAGGAAATTGGAGTGTATAAAGTATATAAATCTACAACACGAGACCTCCACTATTCATATATTTCCACGGACAGCCATTACAAGGAGTTTCCTTGGCCTTTAAAACCCCGTCGTTGACAACCAGACTTAAATCAGTGAACTTCTGATCCACTACCAACGTGTTAAATACAAGACTATGGAGAACATTACGAAAGTGTAAATATTATGCACTAAATTTACGAAAATATTTTATGGTAAGGATTATCCGATTTTTTCGATTAACCGTTCAGTCCACCCCTTTCATTACCACGGATAATAGAGGTTCTACTGTAATTTGGTCATAAATAACAAAAAACAATTGAGGCTGTAGCCGGAAAATGGCCCATAGGTCTGTAGGCCCTTTTTCGAGAGAATGTTTAATTCGATTCACAGTTTTAAAATCTACTTGCTTACGTAGTTTCGTTTAAAATATCTTGTAAACAGAGTGCAGGGTAGCTAATTGAATGAACCCATGCACCTTTGAGTAGTTGTGGAACTCAGCAAACATTAAAGAAGATGATCCTCAAAGTGAGTGTGATTCCATCCAGGATGTGCACTAAAGTGTAAACTGCACTCTGAAGATAAACTTTGAAGTGAGTGTGAATCCATTCCAGATTAATACGGTACTAATTAATAACCTGTAATCTGTATTCTGTACCCAACAGATATTCTTGATTTTTACGTATGCGGCACAATTTATGACGTAACTATGAAATATAGGCTATGTAAGAAATATAATTTTACTAAAATGATTATAAACTTGTAAACCTCTGTAATGTGCGCTGTTCAATGATAATTTTATTTCTGCTCAAATACTGTATAATCATATTGAAAGTATTTTGATAAAATAAACTTGTTCTCTGGAAAAAAAAGTGTCCACAAAATGCTCCAATAATATATATATATATATATATATATATATATATATAATTTTTTTATTTATTTATAATACTATTAAAGTCGGAATGCATTACTTAACAAAAACTTGTAGACAAATATTGTAACAGTATGAAAATTGTTATTTTCATAAAACGTTGGTTGCCGTGAACTTATACAATGAAATAGTTTAACAATAAATAATATATTCAATGATGCTATACCTACAGGTCTACTACGTAGCAAAACTGACCTATCGAACAAAATTTCCAAACGTAAAATATAGTTGTGCAGTAGTGGCAAAAAAAAAAAAAAAAAAAAAAAACCGGACCGACCCTTGTAGCTGATTTCAGAGCCTTGTTCACTCCACAAGACGATAGATTGGTAACTAAGACTTTCGTGTCTCGAATCCCGCCTCGGAAGGAAACTTTTTTTTTTTGTTCCTTATTCAAATTTATTCCCAATACTTTTCGATTGCTGGTAAAATTCATGTTCTGGGAATAATAAGTTAATTAAGTAGTAAAATATCGCTGCAATCGAAAAGTATTGGGAATAAATTCGAATAAGGAACAAAAAAAGTTTCCTTCCCAGGCAGGATTCGAACCACGAAAGTCTTAGTTACCAGTCTATCGTGCTCTGAGTGAACAAGGCTCTGAAATCAGCTACAAGGGTTGGTCCGGTTTTTTTTTGCCACTACTGTACATAGGATCTCTTGCACACAAGAAATTTAAAGTAACGTTAAAAATACTCAATTACTTGTACTGATCAGAATTACCTTAAAGTTTTACAGCTAGGTCTACAATATAATTTAAACCCAATACAATAGAATGTTACGTTTGATAAGTGCAACGTAAAAGAATCGAGAAAAAGTTATTTCCGGTGGGGACAATGAAAGAGATTTATCTTCCTTCCACGGAACTGAGTGTATATCTCTTGTCATGTGTTGTCCTGCGTTGTCTCAGCGGTGACCATGTGCCGTGCTAACCACACGATCAGAGAGGCCCGAAATGTGTTGTGTCTAGTGTTAGTCAAAAGATAATATCATCCCCTACACCGCGTTGGACTGTAAGTCGGTAATACAAGGGGAGGTAAAACTAGTGAAGAAAGAAACTAATATCAATCAAGACCTTGTTCAGAATATCATATCGTAACCTCAAATATCTCTTTAATTATTGTAAACTTTAATTAAATAAAATTTGTAATGCTACTGTCAAATGTTTACCCATGAACTGCTATTGCAGGAGGCCAAGGTCTTTCTTTATTCATAGGCTATCCTCTGCTTTGGAAGAAAACAATAGAATTCAACAGGAAAATAGACATTAATAACGGGTCCTGTGCAATTATGTAGCCCAACTTCATTCTTGCTAATAATTTTCTCCAGTAATTTAATTTCGCCTTTAAGCTCATGTTCGTTGTCATGAGGTGAATATAATTGCTACTCGGCTCCGGCGTCGAAATCATTATCATGACAAGGAACATTAGTTAAGCTCAATTAAATTACCGGAAAACTATCAATCAGCATTTGTGCTATTAGCTTTGATAATGGCGATAACACAATTGAATTCTATGTAGGTATGATTATATACTAAAGAAATCCCCTGGTTCTCTCACATATGAGATAACGCTCAACTTTTTATACTGAAGAGCTCACTCATCAACTATGACGAAATAGGAACTAGTGACGTCAATGGTGGTTGACATACATTACAAAGTTTAACTTGCGCTTAGTGCAGTACACATAATCTTCTGAGGACAAAGTGACAGAGGATTCATGACGCCTGTAACTGCGTGAAACCTATAGGCCTACGCTGTCTGTGATTGTTATTGTGAGCATGGTTGGGATTATAAGGATGTTTGATATGAAATAAAATTGTGATACTTCTTTTCATTTCTGTGCTTATACTGGGTGTTCATTTCAAAGTGTGTCATGACGTCACTGTTGTTGGGTCACCGATTTGAAGCGAGTTTCAGCTTATATGTTAGAGAAGTTGCCTATTATTTAAGGCGTTCTTCAATCTGAACTTGAGAACGTGTACGGTATAACTTGAACGTCGTAGCAACAGATGACGGTCTGTACGGTCTGTGTGCTACCATAACCTCTTTCGAACTGTGTTTTGCGCCGGCAAGTCGTACGCAGGGTATTTGTTATCATCGGTTGCATACGGTAACATTCCACAACACAAATCAAATGCTCCGTGTCCATGTTGACCGTCGAAGTTAATGTCAACAAATACGTAAGTAATCGTCTTAACCCTCTCCCCATATCCCGACAGTACGTATTTCCAAACAGTTCACATTCCTGCCAGTACCGGCGTTACCGTACGAATGAACGCCGTACTTGCTAGGCAACTTCTCTACCTCATAGGTTATACACCTCTGCGGAAGTGTAGGAAGATTGAATTCTCTAGGCTCATCGGCTAGCCACATGACGGCATACAGCGAGCCATGATACACTTTGAATTGAACACCCAGTATTCCTCGCTCTTAAATTCAACAAGGAGGAACCTTCTCGTTAATTACTTTCCATAATTATTTCCTCATTCCATGATGTCTAGTCTCGAAACAACAATGCAATTGAAAGACGAAATTCAAACACCAATATGACGCCAATGAGTTGTTTGAAATTATTGTAATTCTTTGGTCGACGGGAAAAAAAAACAAACAAAAAAAAAAAAAAAAAAAAAGGGAGTGACTTTTTTAATTTACTCTTAACTAAATATAAGTATAATAATGAAATTCATGTATGTTAGTCAAAGTAAGACCCTTTTCAATTTAATATACAAGAAATACTATTATTTCAAAAATTAAAAAAAAAAAAAAAAAAAAATACTAGACTTACGTGATTAGGTACAACCAAAAAAAAAATCGACTTTTTGACTTATATGCCTTTTTCCGCCTACCAAAGAATTAATAATAACATGTTGACCGATGGCTCAAATGGTAACGTTTGAGTCTCGCATTCGGGAGGTCCCGGGTTCAAACACCGTTCAATGTGACTGGGGGTTTTCATGGTTTTCCTCAGTCACAAAAACAAATCCCGGATTGAAAATTTACATACCATGATTCATCACCGCCTCGATCACCAATATCACAAACATTAATCAAAATCTAAAATCAGTTACATGAACACAAATCATCTGCAAAACATAATAGAAACAGGAACTCAACAATAGTAATAACGGCATACGCACAGATCCTAAACACGCGATATGACCACAGATGTATAAATAAACTTAACAAAAGAAGTAACATGTTATTGTGGAGAAATGGATTCATTTGAAAATTAATACCACAGTTACAATATTTACAATTAGACTGTGTTAAATTAACTTTTTGACCGATCGTGTTTTTAACAACCTTACCCATGATATTGGTAGGCTTGTAAGTTAAACTTACAACACACGTGCGGTAAGTAAATAAATCAAATCAACTTCTATTTACCTAAAAGTAACAAACTATCATTGTCGTTTACCACTATGTCCTATGAGGAAATAACTAAATATCTTATTATACCTGTACTCCTTCTAAATTAATTCATTGGAATGGAGATTTGTAAAAAAAAACAGGAATTAATGTAGATAAGACGTGAGCGTGAAAACCATTTCTGACGACTTCCGGTTGTTGCTCTGAGCGCCACTCGTGGGGTCGTGGCTGAACGCGAAAACATCCATAGAATAAAATACGTATTCAAGCATTAACCTATACCGGTATGCAATTTATTTACACTGATGTATAATTAATGTGTCCCCTACAAATATTTTCTATATGCTATTTACCTACCTATTGATGTATAAGTAATGTGTCACCTATCTCCTTCTTTGAAGACAAAACTAAACTTTCTACAATTTATTTTATTACAACTTTTTCACAATCGCCGCCGAATAATAACAAATGAATAACGCCTATCGACAAATACGAATAACAAATGAATGACACCTATCGACAAATAACAAACGGCGATCACACATGAAAAACAAACTATTTATTTAAATTAAAAATGATTAATAATAATTTAATTTTTATTAAGATCGACCAAAAAATAGCATGCAATACAAATGCAGACATTATTACAAAAACAGCCCTAGTCACTTTTAATGAAATTGAGTTAAGGACACATTTGCTACTATTTCAAATGTTTATAGAGTCCAAAAACGACCCATGTCAAGTGCAATAGCCACAAAGATAAACACCAGTTGTACGGAAACAGTTGACATGTGTTGTTCTATTTATTTTTATTGTTCTCCTGAAAAATAGCAATTTTGACAAGGGTTGCTTTTGTAATAATGTCGTCCACACCTGTGGAGTAACGGCCACCGCGTCTGGCCGCGAAACCAGGTGGCCCGGGTTCGAATCCCGGTCGGGGCAAGATACCTGGTTGAGGTTTTTTCAGGGGTTTTCCCTCAACTTAATACGAGCAAATGCTGGGTAACTTTCGGTGGTGGACCCAGGACTCCTTTCACCGGCATTATCACCTTCATTTCATTCAGACGCTAAATAACCTAAATGTTGATAAAGCGTCGTAAAATAACCCATTTCCCCTCCTGTAATAATGTCTTCAAATGTGTTAAGACTGCGTCTCGTCTTCTCTGACTTTTCCTGGATTTTGTTACATAGCACTTAACCACGTTTGCATCGCAATGTGCTAATTTCTGTCTTTATACTTACACACAATCGTTGAAGATAGATGATGATGATGAAAAGGATGATAATGACAATGACGACCGAAGGCGCATGAACGAGAGACAAAGTGTAATTGCTACCAAATAGAGGAATAAATGCAGGGACTGTAATAGAAACAATTCAGTACTACGAAGCACTATTTACATGCAAGTTGATTGAGAAATCAAAGGATTTTTTTTTACTGTCAAAGGAAAGCTGCTAATCGTGGCGAAACACAGACAAACACATTCCTTTACGCAACTATCTCACCTCATCTTCCTCAGGGGCAAAAGCATTACACAGGATCTAATTAAATAGCTAACGTTTTCAGGAATAGTAGTAGCTCACACACGTAATATGAGGGGACCGGAGTTGGGTGTCAAACGAGAAAGTCACTCTGCTCTTTAATTAAAACGGACAATGTTGTTCCTTCTAAGCACCTCATGTTCCTTTTACGTATGCGTCCACGAGCAAGAAGTCGCTACAACGAGAAAAGCTTCAGATAGTTCTGCACGCTAAGATCAAGGGACACGAAAATAATACACGATGTAGTTCTTAGGCTGCAGAAACTAACCCCCAAACGTGGCCCCGAAAAAATAACCTTGGTGTAAGTTCAACGCGATTATACGCCCAAGACATGTAAAATATCGCAGCGGTTTTTTTCAATGCCTTACGAGAAAAGATTGATAATGAACACAAGACAGCAGCCACAACAACAGATACAATGTGGAAGAGCAATTCTCGAGGATTCCTTATTCTTAAGCGTTGCGTATTTTCAAAGGCTGATTGCAAATTTGTGAAAGATTTAGAACACTGTTACAGACAAAAAAGTAGAACTCGGAATTGAAGGCCGTTAAAACGTCAAAAATATGAAGCCAAAATGCACAAATTCCTCCAAAATATGCACTAAAATGCGAATTAATGCCACATATAATGGATATACTATAATTAATTATATTCATTCATAGCCTTTCACTCAAGGGCAGGTCTTTCACTACAAACTCAGAATTCTCTAATCTTTCCTATTTTCCGCCTTCCTCTTCGCAAGTGCAAGATAAAACAAAACTTTTTTTTTGTATATTAAATATTTAAATTGTAGAAATTGTATTTAAATAATAGTACATCTTGGTGTAAAATGTAAGGGTTTAAATGATTACTTGTATGTACTTTGTCTGTGAACTATAATAAGGTGGGTGCTCCTGTTATGGCCATGTTCCTGATATGGCCACCCCTCCTATTGTGAGTTAGTTAACCAAAAAATCCGCTAAATGGCAGCAGCATCCAATGAAAGGACATCCTGGTATGTCACTTGATCGTTTTCCATCCAGTCAGGTTGAGCAATATGGCGTCAGTTGCCTGTTTTGCGGTTTTCATGTGACCTCTTCTTATTTTACTCTGGTAAATCTCCTTTGTTTTATGCACGTTTTTCAAAGACCTGTTTCATGAAAACCATCGTACTCTATTCAGCTTTAATGTTCTGTTGGTTGGTGTTGTCGTTGATGGCGTATCTTTCACGAGTTGTTCATAATCAAACGATTTTCGTGAAAGCTTACCTGCTCCTGATACGTCCATATCAAATGCACCATGGTCATATCAAGTTCATTTCACTTTTATTTTTTCACCTGACAAATTTACATGCCTTATAGCTGGGATTACGCAAAAATTTTGTATTTTAAGAAAAACAACTTAATTTTTTATGGAAAAACCTGTTTTGACTACACTTTTGAATTATAAAAAAGATTATTGAGTGTCATGTTTATTCATTTTACACCCAAATTATTTAATTTTAGCACAACTGGGCTATCAAACTGAAAACAATCATGATTTGTGGAACATGGAACAAGAGTGGCCATATCATGTGCACATGTTCCTGATATGGCCACTAGGTAGACTTTTGGAATTTGGGACTTTTTGGACAATTAAAGCCATTTTTATGGGAAAAGGAAATTGTTTTAAGAAAGTCTATTAGACTGAAAACGAGTAAGAAAAAAGTGGTTTACATTTTTTTTTAAATGGCGGCTAGAAAAATTCTCAAACCTTAGCATGGCCATCTCAGGGACACCTACCTTATAATAAATATTATATCATAAAAATATCACATCATATCCCCTTCCTCTTACTTTCTGCATATGACCCATGTTTATCATCTGATATCTTCTTCAGCCTCGAACTTTTCGCCCGTTCACCATTCCTTCCAGTGAATCATTCAGCAGACAGTTTCTTCTTAGCCAGTGATCCAGCCGTACATATTTTCACTTATTTGCTGTGCTACATTTTTAACAAGAATTGCTGTGTTTTATGATTATTAAATGTCACTTCTTTCCGCATTTTAACTACCAAAAAATAAGACCGATCTATTGGTGTAATGCATAATAAATTTTATTCTTAATGAACGAAAATTGTATGTATGTATTTATTCACACTGCAATGGGTATATCCCGGTGGCAGTGGTAACTAATTACACTCAATAATGACAATAATAAACTTATTAATTAAAAATACAATTAATGATAATACTAATAATTAATACTACTACTAATAATAATAATAATAACAACAACAGGGAATATACTAAATTAAATGAAACGATCACTTAAAATAACATTTGAAATATTCTAATTTGTATCTTAAAACTAAGATCGAACTAAAACCCACGAGTATATGTTCATATCTGCACAAGTACCTTTCAACATTACACTCATTTCGCTGTCAACTCACTCACTGCACTGGAACTACGACACATTTCACTGATTCTATCCTGATTTCACTAACACTTCAAAAACATTTCACTGTTCAAATACTTTGCACTGCCACTATAACCTATACAGCTTCACTGACAGGAACACGTTTCACTTACACAGCACACTTCACTGACACAACATAATTCTTCACTGATACAACACTCCAATAACAACATGTCATTTACACCTTTTAAGTACTGTGTATAATTACCGTCTATTAGTAAGGTCCTTAAGCCTATTTTTAAATACATTTTTGGCTGTTGGTAAAGCCTTTAGTAAGTCTGCAGGTAAAGCATTCCAGTCCCTGATAGTACGATTGAGAAAAGAAAACTTTCCAGTGTCCGTCCTCTGCCTTCTTTCCCTCAATTTATATGAGTGGTCGTTCCTTGAAGAGTAATTTGCTAAACATATTTCCTTAAAGAACAACAATTATAACCAATAAAACAGTTAAATTTCCTTGTTAAATTTTGCTTGATTGAATTTTTAAGTAATAAAAATATGAAACTGGTATATGCGAATTCATTCCTTTATTTATAGTTACAAGAAAATACGTATACAAATTATCACAGTCCTCAGATGTCGACACTTTAATTTCTTTACTAAATTGATCTCCAGACGTATAGTCTTCCAGAAATTGTATCTACTTATTTTGAGAGAAGTACGAGGCGCATCCAGAAAGTAAGTTTCCCGATTTTTCCCCCTTGAAAGTAAACGTAATTAGCCGTGTCAATTGCGCATGCGTAACAGATCTATGACGTATCAATCATATGCCAGCAGGACAGGTCCCGCCTGGTGCCAGTAGCGTGGCAGCAGTGGTCCGAAATGGAAGCTCTTATTCCTTCTCCCGCCGCCTGCGAGGTTCGGTCGGCGATCAAGTTTTTTAATGCACAAAGCATTGCGCCAATTGAAATTCATCGGCAGCTCTATGGGCCGAACATCATGAGTAAGCAGATGGTGCGTCGCTGGTGTAGGCAGTTTTCCGAAGGTCGTCAAAGTGTCCATGATGAAGGGGCGACCGTCCCTCATCAATGATGATCGTGTTGAGCTGGTGCGGCAGTGCATCATGGAGAACCGTCGCTTCACGATTACGGAGCTGAGCAGCCATTTCCCGCAGATATCGCGATCCTTGTTGCATGAGATTTTCACTAAGCACCTGCTGTTCAAAAAAGTGTGTACCAGGTGGGTGCCGAAAAACCTGACACCCGAACACAAAATGCAACGTTTAGGAGCAGCACTGACACTTCTGCAACGGTATCACGATGACGGCGACGAGTTCCTCGACAGGATCGCCACGGACGATGAGACTTGGATTTCGCACTTCACCCCGGAAACCAAGCAGCAGTCAATGCATTGGCAGCATAGTGGATCTCCGAAATTCAAACAGACGCTGTCGATACGGAAAGTGATGTGCACGGTGTTCTGGGACAGGAAGGGCATTCTGCTCATTGACTTCCTTCCAAGAGGTGAAACAGTGAACGCTGACCGTTACTGTGAAACACTGCGAAAATTGCGACGTGCCATTCAAAACAAGAGGCGTGGAATGCTTACTGCAGGTGTTGTGCTCCTCCATGACAATACTCGTCCACATACGGCTCGGCGACAGCAGCTGTTTGGACGGAATTTGGCTGGGAGTTGTTTGATCATCCACCCTAGAGTCCTGATCTTGCTCCCAGCGATTTTCACGTTTTCTTGCACCTCAAGAAATTCCTGTCCTCCGGTGAGCGTTTTGGCAACGACGAAGAGCTGAAGACGTCTGTCACACGCTGGTTCCATTCACAAGCGGCAGAGTTCTACGACAGAGGGATACAAAAGTTGATCCCACGATACGACAAGTGTCTCAGTTCTGATGGTGGCTATGTTGAAAAATAGCTGAAACATTGCTGTACCTGTTGCCAATAAAAGTTTTCCTGAAAGTGTGTTCTTAAAAAAAAATAGGGAAAACTTACTTTCTGGATGCGCATCGTATCCCAGATGGAGTTACATCATTTGTGCTATGAGCCCCTCACATGAAAAATCAAAAGATGTTATTTTCTGTAAAATATGTAAAGAATTTCCTTTTATATAAACAACAATTAAAGCTTTCACGGACTTTTGTGCACAGTATTTCGAAGAAGTCGGCGCCTACAGCACAGACAGTCAAGAAACTCTGATACCGCAACGTCTCATTCATACATCTTCTTAGTGACCTCAATTCTTACACCCATTGATACAGTACCTAAGATTGCCTGGAATGCCGGAGGGTCGTAACCTGCACAACCGCAGCTATTTCATTCACTAGAGCGCATAGTTTCTCAATGTACTCATTCCCCAGCCTTGCGACACCGCGGATGATTAATTCAGTTATTGGTAAAGTTGCGAACTCTGGACGCCTGCCGGCCGCGGCGATGTCACGGTTCGTCGAAAAGACGCGGTGCAGGCCGCTATCAGCTCGCCCACCGCAGACGCCGCCCGCCCCGGTAACTACTTCCGCTCCGCTCCTACGACGTGATTTCCACAGAAATGCCAACTTTCCTGCGACGCTATTTTACGCATGAGGAAGCCTTACAGCCACGGGGGACATCGAGGGGGACATTTACCCCTCCAGCTAGGAGTTTACATGAACCCGTCATTTAAAGAACAGGCCTAAGCCTTCTCTACGAATGTACATACGAAATAGGCTATTTGCATTTTAGTATTTAGCATTTATTTATTCATTTAACCTGGTAGAGATAAGGCCGTGAGGCCTTCTCTGCCCCTCTACCAGGAGATTCCAACTACAATATGAACAATAAAATTACAATTAGTATTAAATTTACAATTACAAATAACATTACAATTAGTATTAAATTTACAATTACAATTACAATAAAATCAAAGTACGAAAAGATTACCTGAATAATTAAAGCTAGATCATTTATCTTAGAGAAACGAATATTTTATATTTACTGAATTACAAATTAAATCTAGAATAACTAAATTGTATAGTGATGAAATTACTGAATATTGAAATATTCTGTGATAGATTAAAGAAACTATTTACAAGAAATCAATTACTGACCCAGTGCCTTGTAAGTTTTCGTTTGAATTCAATTTTATTTCGACAGTCCCTGATGTTAGCAGGTAGCGAATTCCAGATTCTTGGCAGGGCTATTGTGAAAGAGGATGAGTATGAGGAGGTGCGATGGGATGGTATTGTTAGTATTGTTTCATGACGAGAGCGTGTGTTCAGATTATGGTGGGAAGAAAGGTAAGTGAAGCGAGACGACAGGTACGAAGGAATAGAAGAGTTCAAGATTTCGAAGAGAAAGAGAAGTGAATGTAAATTTCTTTTCTTATCTAGTTTAAGCCAACCTATTGCTTCCAGGGATAGGGTAATATGATCATATTTACGAACATTGCTTACAAAACGTACACACAAATTATGAGCACGTTGAAGTTTCATTTTGTTGTCGCTGGAGAGGTCAGTCAGTAAAATGTCCGCATAGTCGAAATAGGAAAATACAAGTGTCTTCACAAGGGACTTTTTTAAGTAAGAGGGGAGATGAACATTTATCCTTTTTAGCACATGGATAATAGAATATACTTTTCTGCAGGTTTCTGTGATTTGCATGTCCCTGTTGAGATTATTATCCAGGTCAGGAAGGAAAAATCAAATTTTCTTCAAAATTATCCTCCTCATCTGTAATTTATTCCAAGATTTCAGGGGTTCGCTAATAGGATATTTATTGCACAAGAATAGTACATTATGCAACGAGCCTATAATGATAGTAATTAAGACGCGAGTATGTTTATGAAACGAGCGTCTTAATTACCATTATAGTCAAGTTTCATACGACTTTTTATGCTCGACCATATTGATTTTTTCCGGCAATTGGTGAAATGAATTTGAGGGAATGTGCTTTGTCAAAGGCTGGAAGATGACGGTGAATTGATGTTAATTTGTGTGTTGTTTTTTTCGACTGAGTTTAATATTGTCTAATCTCGCGCTAGTTGTCTTTCGATTGCATATCCGAGAATAATCGATACTTGCGCTTTCATATTGCTACAATGGTATTTTCTGATTGGTGGAACACCTGAACTTTAATGAATAGGTGTACTTTAATGAGGTCCATTAAAGGGCTGCTACCAGGTGTATAATTACATTTCGGCATGGTCGAGCATAAAGAATTATACGATCTATTTTTAAATTAAAGAGTTTTGACTCATACAAACCTTATTTTAAACAATATAAAAATGTTAACATTTCCAGCCATTTATATTTACAAATGCCTAATTTTCTTAAAACAGAATGAGAATACAATAAGAATCTAGATTATCATAATTAGAAAACACGAAATGCACATCTGTTTTCAATAAAAAATCATAGACTTGTGAAATATGAAAAATCGCCTGCATATACTGGCATTGTGTTTTTTAATAAATTATCATTGCAGATACAAACTTTACCTTATACAAAATTTAAAGTGAAAGTTAAACAGATTTTAAATGAACAAAGTTTTTATTCAGTAAGAGAATTTTTAAATTACAAATTATGACAATATGCAATACTACTTGATTATGCTATTTATTTTAAATGTATTTTAATTTGTAGTGTTTTTTTTTATTTTATTGTGTTTTTTTCTATATTATGTAATTGACGTGTATATCCATGTATATGGTCATGTATTGAATAAACAATCAATCAATCAATCAATCAATCAATCAACATTTCTGTCAGTTATATGGCTTATGCCGAATGTGGAATTTGTGACAGACAGACTTGCTAGGGGATAGGTTTCCTGTTAGTAACTTGTCTCCATTGACATTCTAATTCCAGGATTATAGGCTAGGTCTTCTGACTTTATTCCCTTAGAGTGAAATCTAACCATTTTCCACTATTACATTATCCTAGTGGATTGTAGTGATTTTCTAGTTGTCAGGTTGGATTTTCTTTTTGAATTTCGGTACTGGCAAAAATACAATTGGCACTTACTTTCTACAGTTATGGCACTTTCTAACTGTTATGTTGACAACATCGTTTGCCTTTGAAGAAATTGACAACGTTCATTAAACAAAAGTTACTAGCGAGTGTTAGCTGAAATGTAAATATAATAATAATAATAATAATAATAATAATAATAATAATAATAATAGACTAATAATTATAATTATAATAATAATAGGCCTAATAATAATTTTTAAATTACGATGTACCTTGAAAATTTAAACATAAAATTATTTCCGTTTTACTCTCGTATTCGGGAGGTCCCCGGTTCAAACCCCGTGGTCGACAAATCTGACTGGGGATTTTCATGGTTTTTTGTTAAACAAAAGCCAATGGCGGATTGGAAATTTACATACCATGATTCATCACCGCCTCAATCACCAATATCTTATACATCACTCAAAATATAAAATCATTCACATGAACAAAAATCCATCTACAATAGGTACATAACAGAAACAGGAACTCAACAATAGTGAAAACATCCTACTGGTATACCCACAGATTTTAAAACAAGTGATATGATTACAGATGTTAAAGCGTGTATATAAAAAAAAGCGTTGTGTAACTTTTTTTTAAGACTATCAATACATCAATTCTTCAGTATCTATCTATACAAATTTTGAATTCCTTTTTGTTAATTGTAAATCACCATTTATACAATTTTATAAATGAATAAGTATATAATTCGGTTAAAGGGATGGCTGGTAAAAAGCAAATAAAAATGAGAAAAACTTAAACAATATGGATTTTTTCACCTAAATAAAGAAATTAATAAAGAAACCGAACGAGACCCCTTGTTATAGGGCAGCTATCTCTTTCTGGATTTTCTTTCTTCAATATCCGATGTCGAAACCAGCTGTGATTATCGCGTGGAATGTTAGTTAGTTATGATTTCTTCCCCTTAATTTTTTACTCCTCGCATAAAATACGCACCTTGGATTTTTAATCTAAAAATTATGGGAAAAAGTGCGTCTATTACACGAGTAAATACGGTATTTTATTTGATAACATATTAAATATATAGGCCTACAGAAGTATTAATTTGTAAACAAGAAGAAGAAAGTTAGCTTCCCTTATGAAAAGGTTGCCAGATTTGACAAAGCGTATTACATATAATTTGGAAACACACCTAAAAGGTAAAATGATATGCATTTGAAACGATGAGGGAATCGAATATACAAAATGTCAGAAAAATTTACACCTAAGTAGCGTTTGTGCTCATTTACAGTTAAGAAAGGGAAAAAAATATCATCAGATAGGTTAGAATGATATGAATGCCATATACCGCGAGAAAAATAATAGTACGGATTTATTGGCATTGATGTCTAAACCAATCAACAGCCATCGGTTAGGATAACTTGAAATTTCCATTATCACTCCCGTACAAATGATTTCTCAATATCTGAACCGATCCTTTGAGGGCACTAATGGCTATTTCCTTCACAATGCTGTGTGTTAGCCCCAGGTTTTTACATTTGTTGGCAAAGAAGGAGGGTATGGTACCTCGTGCTCCCACCATCAGACCTATTACATCAATGTGGGACAGGCTATATTTATCTTTATAGAACGGGATTGTTGGTTCATAGATCCGTTTCTTTTCACTGTCCACCTCATGCGGTTGATCTGCATGTGTCTCAAATCTGATGGTGGGATCGAGAATGTATGCCGAGTTGTTCTTAATGGCAATGATATCAAATCGCCGAACACTTCCTTGTGTGGCTAGTCCCTGCACCTCTTGATGGACTGTAAATCCTACATCCTTCATTCTGTAAATAATGATATAAACCTCCTCCACACGGTTTAGGAACGAAGATATTTTACCATTGATATATTTTATATATACATATTTTACCAAAATAAATTTCACATTTTCCCAAAATTGTCTTTATATTTTGACGAACTCCACTTACCATAAATGTCAAAAGTTACGCCAAGGACGGAACCCCGATTCCTTCTGCTATATTTTTTATTTTATTTTAGTAGGTTATTTTACGACGCTTTATCAACAGCTTTGGTTATTTAGCGTCTGTATGAGATGAAAGTGATAATGCCGGTGAAATGAGTCCGGGGTCCAACAACGAAAGTTACCCAGCATTTGCTCATATTGGGTTGAGAGAAAACCCCAAGAAAAAACCTCAACCAGGTAACTTGCCCCGACCGGGAATCGAACCCGGGCCACCTGGTTTCGCGGCTAGACGTGCTAACCGTTACTCCACAGGCGTGGACTCCTTCGGCTATAATTCTCGCTTAAATAGCAGCACGATTCTAAACAAAGCCATCAGCTGATACAGCACCCTTGTATATACATTAAAACCCTACGGAAGACGACAAGGTCGATGTGTTCGGAACGGGTAGTAGGCGATGCCGATGACGTAATATGGGATAACCTCTCACTCGTCTGGAGCCGGCCGGCAGCGCTCTGCAGCATCCGGTAGAATCGCCTTGTAGGGCGAGTTGATTGGGCAGGCCCTCACGAAAACAACACACACACGCGCGCGCAGGGCGCCTCTCAGTCCGTCGCGCCGCACCGGTAGCCTACCTGTCTGGCAGTGCGCACCCTTCGTCCCGGCACTCTAGCCCCAATATTGCGAGAACCAGCATTAATTGCTCACAATCAGGCTGCATGCTTCTCGAGTACAGGAACGGCCCTGCTAGTAAATATGACGAATTATATTTCTAATTGTTTCAATGCATACTTCAGCTTGTTTTGCTATTAGATCTATGCAAAAGATAGTAAATATCAATACATTAAAAACAATATACTTTGTGCGAGATCGTGCGTATTTGCTTGTTTTCCGCACAGAACCAATACGCGGTAAGTATGAAATATCATATCACGTACGTAACACACAACAATTTCCCTCTTCTTACCTCTTAAGCGCGGCATTCATTTTACTGCTTTAGGCTTTTAACATATTATTTTTAGAGACGTTTAACATAGTAATAATTATAAATTGGAATCTTACCACTGCAATTTCACCTAAATTGCAATGTTAATTATTGTTTTTAAATATTTGCAAAAATTAAGTAAAGTCTACTACTCCGCGAAACTTATTGCATTCCTGATACAAGTAACATTAAGGAAGCCGTGAAAAAATCAACAAGATTCCAGATGCCGATGTTATTACTGCAATATGTTATATAAATAATATTGTTAAAATATTAAAATGAAAAATAAATCATTACATAACCTTACCGTTTGTTTTAAGGTTCGCATTTATAGACTGGGGGAAAAAAAAAAGACAGACGTATATCACGGCCTGCTCGAGTATAGTAAACACAGAAAACATTTTACAGCAACAATGTTGAAGAAAGATATTTTGGTGTTCCGAAGTTGGCGTCATTAAACAGAAACCAACATGGAGATTTCATTGCAACTAATTAGAAATTCGTCTTTCAGGTATGTAATAAACGATCTTCGCACAAAATAGTGTACGATACACGAGCGGTATGTTTGTTTTCATGTTCTCGAAAATTAAAAAAGCTCAACTACGTTTCGCTTTTTCAATCTTTTCCTCGAACATGAAAACGTCAACATACCGCTCTTGTAACGTATATTACTATTGCATACTTCCACTCGGTAATGAGTTTTGGAATAATACTCTGGGGAAATTCCACAGATAGTAACAGTATAATCCTTCTACAAAAAAAGAGTAATTAGAATAATAGTAGGTGCCAAATCTAGGACTATTTTAAAAAAACTACAAATAATGCCCATGGCTTGTCAGTATATTTTTTCATTAATAATCTTCCTCCTATGTAATCATGAAAACTTTGTAACTAATTCAACAGTTCATAGCATAAATACACGTCAAAAAATGACTTTCATACTCCATCGGCAAGTCTATCGTGCTATCAAAAAGGAGTGCGTTATATGGCAGTAAAAATTTTTAATAGCCTCCCTATCGATATAAAAATGAAACTCAAAACATAAGATTATTTAGGGCCAAATTAAAGAAGTGCCTAATTTCTCACACCTTCTATTCTGTAGGTGAATTCATGACATTCAATAACACTTCATGAAATTGATACTAAAACTTTGTGTTGTACTAGTAGACTATATTGTAAATCTCGTCTGTATATATTTCATCTAGACTGTGGCTATAAATTAAGACTTTATAATAGTATTAAGTTTTTGACTTGTTCCATATTCTAGCTGTGAAGTAATGTATGAATACCATGGAATGTTAATAAATACAATACAATACAATACAATACTATACTATAAAAGTATTAAAGTTGGGGGACTTCAAGATGGTCAAATCTATGAGGTGTCAGGTTCCAAACTCCTTCTCATCTAGTTTGTATGTTTTAAATAAGTCACAAGAAAAATTTCTGTAATATCTTTTATAGTCTACTTAAATCAATGTGTTAAAAAATCAATAGAAAGAAAAAAATCATTCTGCAAAAATTTCATCCTTCAAACCTTAAGGACCGTTAAGGATGAAAACAAAATAAGGCATAATATCTTGAATAAGATGCTGTCGATTCAACCCGTACACTGAACAATTCGGTATCTGGAACTTTAACTGAGGGATTTGAGAATATTTGAAACTAAAGCATGTAATTGGCCTTCTCTCTTCAAAGGAAGCCACTTTTATGTCTGTTTCATTCTGAGTTTTACAAAATATTACGCTGAAAAAATAAGTATTAGTTACATTATTGAAAAAATTAATGCAATTTTATTATTTTGAAATAAATAAAACAAAATTTCAACATATCAGAAAACGTTAAAAACAAAAAATTCTTAAAAAACCTCCTCTTTGCTGATGATCAAGTTATATTAGCTAGTGACGAGGATACGTTACAAAGGGGGCTATTTGAATTATATAAAATTACGAAAGATATGAATCAAACTATTTCGAAAGAACAAAAGTAATGGCATTTATGGGCAAAAGGGTGGTGAGATCAAAGGTAGTAGTGGAAGACTATATCATAGAACAAGTTAATACTTTTAACTTCCTTGGCTGCCATCTATCATATACTCATGAAAAAGATATTGATTATAAAATTGCCAAATTTAACAATATATGTGGGACCATTAGAAGAACACTCCGTAATAAAACTAGGAAAGATACACAGATTAAACTATATAAAGTTATGGCAATACCAACGGGCTTATATGCGAGTGAAACTTGGACGTTAAAAGAGAAAGATAGAAGTCGAGTACAGGCAGCTGAAATGCGATTTCTTCGAAGTGTAGTAGGAGTAACTCGACTGGATCACATCAAGAATGAGGAAATAAGAAACAATCTAAAAGTTAACAGTCTGTTAGAAACTGTAGATGAGTATAAACAGAAATGGTGGGAACACGTACAACGGATGAGCCAAGATAGAACCCCGAAAATAATCACTGACTATGTACCCACTGGAAAAAGAAGTATCGGCAGACCAGCAAAAAGATGGATACAAGAAATAAAGGAGCCGCAACGGGCTTAAAGCCTACAGCTTGAAGCAGAAGAAGAAGAAGATAAAACAAAATTATATCATAAATCATTAACTTAAGATGGAAAGAGAAAACCATTAAATTAAACGAAATGTCAATCCAAGGGCAGGTCTTACGCTGTAAACCTAGAACTCCAATCTTCACTAGCTTCCGACTCCTCCTTCGTTTTTGCATACAATCCATGTATAATATTGTCTATCATCTGATATCTTCTACCTCGAACTTTTCTCCCGTTCACCATTCCTTCTAGTGCACCCTTCAGTAGGCAGTTTCTTCTCAGTCAATAATCTCTTTTCTCTTCCTGATCAGTTTCAGCATCATTCTTTCTTCATCCACTCTTTCTAGTACTTACTTACTTACTTACAAATGGCTTTTAAGGAACCCGAAGGTTCATTGCCGCCCTCACATAAGCCCGCCAGCGGTCCCTATCCTGTGCAAGATTAATCCAGTCTCTATCATCATACCCCACCTCCCTCAAATCCATTTTAATATTATCCTCCCATCTACGTCTCGGCCTCCCTAAAGGTCTTTTTCCCTCCGGTCTCCCAACTAACACTCTATATGCATTTCTAGATTCGCCCATACGTGCTACATGCCCTGCCCATCTCAAACGTCTGGATTTAATGTTCCTAATTATGTCAGGTGAAGAATACAATGCGTGCAGTTCTGTGTTGTGTAACTTTCTCCATTCTCCTGTAACTTCATCCCGCTTAGCCCCAAATATTTTCCTAAGCACCTTATTTTCAAACACCCTGAACCTATCTTCCTCTCTCAGAATGAGAGTCCAAGTTTCACAACCATACAGAAGAACCGGTAATATAACTGTTTTATAAATTCTAACTTTCAGATTTTTGGACAGCAGACTGGATGATAAAGAGCTTCTCAACCGAATAATATATTTATTCTGCGTTTAATTTCCTCCCACCCCTTATCGGCTATCCACGACTGCTTATTCAATATATTCGCAGCTACCCTCCATATCTGGAGGCCGTCTCCTCTATCCGCAACCTGAGGACGCGACATGCCGTGGTGATACTCTTTCTAGTACAGCTACATTTTTTAATTTAGTCTGTACATTTCACAAGCTCCATTCTTCTCCATATCCACATTTCAAATGCTTCCAGTTGTTTATCTTCACTTCGTCGTAATGTCCACGTTTCTGCTATATACAATGCCACACTGCACACACAGCACTTCATTCGCCTATTATTTCTTTTTCCAGAGGTCCGGAGAAAATACTCCTTTTTCTATCAGAAGCTTCCTTTGCCATTGTTATCCTCCTTTTCACTTCCTGGCAGCAGTTCATATTACCATTTATAGTACGGCCCAAAGTATTTGGAGCTGTCCACTTGTTCTACTGCCTAATTTCGAATTCACACGTTTACCTTCTTTATTTTTCTTCCGATAACCATGATCTTCGTCTTGTTTGCGTTTAGTTTCATCTATACTGCTATTTATCTTCAGTAGCATAGCCCTTAGTATCATCTCCTCTTCTGTTAACAACTCCATATGAAAAGAAAGAAAAAGGAAACGGAAAAGAAAGTAAGAATAAAAAATAACAGGAAAAAATAAATAAGGAAATAAAGAAGTGAGAGAAAGAATAGAATGAAAAAGATAAAAGAAGAAATAAACCAAAGGAAAAAAGATTTGCAGCTGTCCATTTCTTCTACTGGCTCATTTCCAAGTCGCACGTTTACCTTCTTTGTTTCTCTTCCCATAACCATGGTATTCGTCTTTTTTTTTTTTTTTTGCATTTATTTTCATCCATACTGCTCACAGATGCAGTAGCACATCCCTTAATCATCTCTTCTTCTCCTAACATCGTCATATGAAAAGAAGGAAAAAGGAAACGGAAAAGAAATAAAATAAGAATAAAGAATAGGGGGAAAAAGAAGTGAGAGAAAGGATAAAGTGAAAAAGGTAAAACTAGAAATAAATCGAAAGAAATTTTTCAACAACATACAAAAGAAAAATATAAAAATAAGAAAAGAAAAATGACCCTGGATGAAAAAAAATGAAAGAAAAAGAATGAGAAAATTGAGAGACTCGAAGAAAGCATGTAGGTATTACAGTTCAAAGTGAAAGTTCCTTGACCGCTTCCAAGATGCGAAAATGGCCTTCAATCCGTCTCTCGCCAGTCTCCGTGTCTGGAGGAAAGGTCACTGATCACGAGCAGAATCACACGTCACTCAATGTGTCACTGAAGTGAACCCACAGGACGGGCTTGCATGGTGTCCGACAGCTGCCTGCATTTCCACGCTTATTCCCGTCCCAGGAGCGTCCTTCACGTCGAGCCACCCGACGCCGATCTCCTCAAGATGCATAGCTATATAAACATGAGCATCAATTTGCCTCCGGCGAAAAAGTAACAAGAAATACGTGTCAGTGCCCATCGCCGAACAGATACAGCGGAAAATATACGTGTCAGCGTACAACTTTTTTTTTAGCACTTGCTTGAAAAGACTACAGCAGTTCTTAAGATATGGCATTACTCTGCACTGGTACTGAACATAAGCCAGTTATTCTGCACCGCTGTGGAGTAATGGTTAACACGTCTGACCGTGAAACGAGCGGGTCCCTGTTGTGCAAGGCCGTCTTAAATAAACAGAGTCATTTGTTTTCATTTCATTGTATTAGTCTGTATGAGGTGGTACTGATATAAAAACCATTCTTATTTTAAAACACACACACACATATATATATATATATATATATATATATATATCGTTAAATATGTTATGTTATGTAATTATTTACACTACAAGTGGGCAAACACCCGGTGGCAGTGGTATAGGTCTCGCAAGCAGGGAATACCGACGGAAGGAATTCGAATGAAACAATGCGATAAGGAAGAGAGGGCGACAGGAAAGGTCACGAGATAGCTTGAATCCTAGATCATATATGTAACAGATAACTCCTCGCTACGTTAAAATCGGCAGCACTTTGAAGAGAACAACCGCCAGGATCGCCACCCGTCCGCCGTAAACGAACACGAGATGGCAGCACAGTCGCTAATGCTATTCAAACGGGTATTATGACGTGACTCCTTATGTAACAACTAGATGGCAGAGTAGTAAACCTGACAAAAGTTGTTAACCTCAAAGCCTATAACCCCGACATATGTTACATATATGATCTAGGCTTGAATGATATTCAAGAGTACAGTCGGAAGAGAAATGACATCGATAGAATCAGTCTAGCGTTGTGATAGTTACATTACGACTTTAGTTTGTTCCATTGCATGTGAATACATGTCTTGTATCGCACGGTATTATTATTTCATTCGTAAATATATGTTGCGCGTTTAATTAGCTTCGAATTTTTCTCTTGCTACGTTCTTTATTTCCACAGCGATGCTCTCATTTGTTCATCTTCTTGGAAGAGACAGTACTTCCATCGGCCCGCACCTCTCGCTCCCTCGGCGTGTCAACATACACACGTCAAAACAGACAGTAACGCCACCATTGCTTTTCGGTAATCGTTCCTTGCGCGAGCTATAACTTAGTTACACAAAAAAATACACAATAATTATAATTATATGTACAGGCCCTACATAAGCTGTTCAATTAGTATTAACACTATTGTTATATGGATAACATTGTAATTTATATGCATATAAATGTTTACCAATATTAATATTATTTGTCCGTAACAAATATGAACTGCCACCATGTATGTTTATGTAGTATATACACATATATACAGTATGCAGGGTGTTTCAGAAATACTTTGACAAATCTTGAGGGCATGTTCCTCACACCAAAACAAGAAAAAAAGTTCATATAAACATATGTCCGAAAATCCTTTTAGTTATTTAGTTATTAATGAAAGAGCATAATGAAACTTGATTAGACATTGTCAGCTTGGCAGCAAGTGTTGCAACTTTAATCAATTCAGAAACTCATAACAAATGTTCAAAATGTTCTCCTCTTGCTTCCACTTTCATTGTTACGCGTTTCTGAATTGATTAAAGTTGCAACACTTGCTACCAAGCTGACATTAATATCTAACAGATGTTTCATTATGTTCTTTCATTAATAACTAAGAAACTAAGGATTTTCGAACATATGTTTATAAGAACCCTTTTTTTTCTTTTTCTGTTGTGAGGAATATGCCCCCGAAGTTTGTCAAGGTATTTCTCAAACAACCTGTATAATTCTTGATGTGTATTAGTTTATCTGAAATTTTCAGCTTCTTCTTTTACCCATATATTATTATTATTATTATTATTATTATTATTATTATTATTATTATTATTATTATTATTATATCACAATAATAACTATAATAATATCTTGATTTCTTAGAATTCACACAGACGTTCGAATTTGTTAGTTTTAGTAGATAAAGGTGGAGTTCAGTGACCTACCTGTATTTACAATGCGTGCTGTTTACTATGGCCGAAAAGTTTTGCTGAATAACCTTCGAACGATTATACACGTACGCCAACTCATCATTACAGACTTCTGTACTAATGAATCTGTTTTTACTGATACCAAAGCATTGAAGACACTCGTGAGGAGTACGTGGAATTTCACGTGTTACTGATATGACTGTAGACAAGATTGGCACATCACTTATCTTCCAGAGTTGTGTAATTACAATTGCGAAGTCTGTTTCTTTTACTTGATTATTTAACGACACTGTATCAACTACGAGGTTATTTAGCGCCGATGGGATTGGTGATAGCGATATGGTATTTGGCGAGGATTCGCCACAAATTTCCTGACATTTGCCTTACGCTTGGGGAAAACCTCGGAAAAAACCCAACCAGGTAATAAGCCCAAGAGGAAATCGAACCCACGCCCGAGCGCAACTTAAATCTGCAGGCAAGCACCTCAATAGACTGAGCTACGTCGGTGACCTATAAATAATTTATCAACATATCTATAGTCATGTTTAAAAAATATGATAATGCATGAACTTCCTTGCCTTGATAATGCAATAATGTTCAAAAATTAATAACGTAAGGATTGAAATGTAAACCCATACGTATGTCGGAACAATGAACTGTATCACACATCTATACTAATAATAAATCTGTAACCGAAATTTTTCTGGTAATTTTCGCTTTTCCAAAAATAATTGGTCCTAACATGTATAATTAACCATCCTGAAACCGAAAATCGCTTTTTTTAATTTTTGTTTGTATGTATGTATGTCTGTCTGTCTGTCTGTCTGGATGTTTGTTACGTTTTCACGCAATAATGGCTGAACCGATTTATATAAAAGTGGAATATAAATTAAGTTCGTTGTAACTTAGATTTTAGGATATATAGCATTCAAAATACCTTATTTAAAAGGGAAGTTACAAGGGGGGTTGAATTAAATAAATCGAAATATCTCCCTTATTATTAATTTTCTTGAAAAATGTCACATAACAAAAGTTTCTTTAAAATGATTTCCGATAAGTTTTATTCTATACAAAATTTTGATATGACTGATACTTAATGAGATAAATGGATTTCAAAATTAAGATAACAACGCCATCTAAGGCGCTGTAATGAAATAAAAACAAGTGACTTCGTCTATAAGGGGCCTTGGACAGCAACAATCGAAAGCTATTAAACATAGCCTACAGAGAATGTTTCTGTGTTTGTATGAAGTAATATCGGAAGCTAATTAATTACTAAATGATATGTCAATCTTCCTTAAACTATGGTTGCATGTAATAACAATTAAGAAACATGTTAAAGTAATTGTCATTGCACCAAATGAGTGGTCTCTGGAGCAAAATGATCGCATTTTATTTTTTTTAATACAATTTAAATTAAGTAACATATTAAACGATTTATCCTTCTATCAAACACGAATGTTCCCTGGATCAAACATCTTATTTTAATTATGTAATTACTTTATATTTATTTCTAACAGGTGCAGCGGAGCGCACGGGTACGGCTAGTAATTAATAAGTGTGAAACAGACACGGGACGTGGGTCGAAACACAAGCAACGGCCCCTCATATCAGGGCTTGTTGTCTTGGATACAATGTAACCTGTGTAGTTTAGCACACACCTATTTAAAGTAAATCGTAAATAATTTCTTTGCTAGCGCTGTTATCTTATGGTTTAGTGTGAAACCAGGCGTCACCCCTTTTATCTACAAGGTTTAAATCTCTGCTAGGTTCTTGACGAATGAGATCTCTATTCCAGGCGCATATGACTAACAAAGCAGACACATGCAATGTCTGCTCTAACGGTATACGCATATTTATTCTCAATCATTCAAGCGGATATATGTCACGTCATCGATATATTTGGAGAGAATCTGGCAGTTCCTTGTTGCGTTGCATGTGGACATACCCGGGGAAAAGGTACCTAACACTTTCACTGTTACAGTTGCACAATTCCTCAGTCTGGAAGAACATGTACGCTCCTTAAAACGTGGTTATATCACAGTCTACTATATACAGTCGCGAAGCTCAATATGTAGTAAAAATGCAAACATGGGTAGTTGCCCACCATTAGGATCGCTACTATCGCCTCATCATCGCAGATCTCTCTCCTAGTAGACGACAAAATATGTTACACTTTCGTTGTGTTCTTTTGTTAAAATTAACACCTTCCTTCCATTATTGAAATATTAAATGCATAAAGTTAATTTATTATTTTAATGAAGTATATTAAATTCCACCATAAACTCGAAGATACCTGCAAGAAATAGGTTAATATTATTTTTGTTTGTGCAAAACGAACTGAAATTTACTATAATCGTTTCACTCATTCAAGATTATAGCGATAATTAACTATGAAACCAATAAATATTAATTTGCATTTCCCTTTACAACAATAATAATGGAAATATGAATTAATGGAGTAACTTACTTGTACCGGTATTTGTAGTGTAGGCTTACGTAGTTAACAAAGTGGGATGACGTTAAGCAATAATAATCACACCAGAATTGGAAATAAAACGTGATCAATAAATTTTATTGTAACAGACTTTTTCTACGTCTCTAGTAAAGTAACAAATAAAAATAACAACAAAATTAACAGCTATAATTAAAAACATATCCTTTGAAAAAAAGTAGGCCTAAGCAATAATAATCCCACCAGAATTGAAAATAAAACGTGATCAATAAATTTCATTAAAACAAACTTAATTTTTCTACGTCTCTAGTAAAATATTATTATTCCAATTATTGTATTTTAGCCATTAACATTTTCATTACAACCAATAACGAACATTACACAAGCATCAATGTGAAATACGCAACGAGCTAGCACTCGATGGAAATACGACACAGTCCAGAGTCGACCGTGGACAGTCTATTGTTTCTAGTTGCTAACCGCTTGGAGCGCTTTATCACGAGATTTGCAAAAAATCACCTCAAGCTTCGCGACTGTATATAGTAGACTGTGGTTATATTACAGTGACTATTACACTTTTACTACGTCATACTACTTTTGACCAATAAAACGGTACGAAAGGACGTATTTCAACCAATAATGTCTGCTTATCGAACAATTTTATCGCGTCCCTAGCATTTGTTTAATTTTATCGCGTCTCTAGCATTTGTTTAATTTTATCGCGTCTCTAGCATTTGTTTAATTTTATCGCGTCCCTAGCATTTGTTTAATTTTACCGCGTCTCTAGCATTTGTTTAATTTTATCGCGTCTCTAGCATTTGTTTAATTTTATCGCGTCTCTAGCATTTGTTTAATTTTATCGCGTCTCTAGCATTTGTTTAATTTTATCGCGTCCCTAGCATTTGTTTCTTCGTTTGTTTGCCAACATTTCAAACTGCACTGGTCTGGACGTCAAAAAACAGAAAATTGCAAATCACTCCAGTCGATGCATATAACTCGCACTGGCATTAAAGAACAAGAATTAATAAAGATCACTGGTCATATATGAAGAGCATCATTCGGAAATCCTGAATAAGTTGAGGGGAATATACCATGTACATCAACGAGTTCACTTCTTTTACGCACACGTCCAATATAGCATCACGTGAACCACCAACCATTAAAACATTCAAATTTGAAAATATGTACTTCCAATAACTGTTTCTTTTAAAATTATTCATGTTTATTTTTTATTTCATCATCCTTAATTAAAACTTTTGTTATTTCATCATTCCTAATTATAACCTTTCAAACACCTGTTTATTATATTTAGGTTATGTTATAGCTTCTGCTGTGTGACATTAAGGATAGTCACGTATCAGAGATTGTTTAATACTAAGATTTATTGAAAATCATCTGTCAAGTGACGTTGATTACTGGGATCCGAATGATTGAACTGGAATGCAAATGTCTTAATAAAAATGAAACTGAATCAACAAAGCCTTCTTGACTAGTAACCGTCCACAGAGTTCAATGAAGATTCCATAGTTGGCACAACTGATAAGAAAACAGCTAATCATAACACACTACTGCCATCTGGCGTAATGTTGAGATGGTACAATAATACATTTGAAGACAGTTGTATTTTCGTAAGTCAATATTTTATTGTACTGGAGTACTTTGTTACTTCTAATCTTTATATACTTTCTTCTAATCGTGTAATAGTCAATTAAATCCCACTCGAGTTTTGATTTTCTCTAGATAAATCAAAACCTCTAGTGAGATTACTGTTGACAATACATTCTGGCACTGAATAACAAGTAAATAAAACACGGTAAAAATAAATAGTTTTAACACATGACTGTAAATGCAAATCGCACAAACAGCATATAGGCCTAGATTAAATGAAACTAATGAGATAAAAAGTATGAGGAAAAGGGGTGAATATGAGTGTCACGGAGATGAAGTATGACATGTCCTCATGATACGTTTTCACGTGTTTCCACACAATTTATTCAATTCCTTCTCTTTTTATATTAAAAGCTTTCTTTGCCATTGCTATCCTCCTTTTGACTTCCTGGCAACATCTCATGTTACTGCTTATAGCACATCTCAAGTATTTGAAGCCGTCTACTGCCTCATTTTGAATTCGTGCGGTTACCTTCTTTAGTTTTCTTTCGATAACCATGCTCTTCGTCTTATTGGCATTTATCTTCATCCCATACTGCTCACAGCTGTCATTTACCTCCAGTAACATGTCCCTTAGTGCCGTCTCTTCTGCTAACAACGCCATATCATCACTATTTGTTATCTTACGAAATTATTAAACTATCCATACTTTACGATTGATTTACCTCGCATTAGTACAAGCTACATTACAATACGACATTATAGGATTGGATTGTGCTTTTAATACCACTCTCATGCCAATAACATTGCTACAGAAAGAATAATAAAAATATGTCTTAATAATCCTCTTGATTATCCTTCGGAAGTGTTGTATTCCAAATTTAAAGTATCTGATAACCATGAAATCTACAACAACAATGTCTTGTTGAATTTCGTACACAAAAACCGAAATATGTTTAATTTATATTTACATAAATATAAAACTAATAGATGAGACAACATAATATGCGTGACAGAACCTAAATGTACCATAACCTTAGCTTATAATCATAGTAGCAGCTTCGGCCCAGACTTTATAACAGGATAAGAGCAAAAATAGGCTTAAGGACTTTACTAATAGACGGTAGTATATTATACACACTATTTAAAGGGTGTAATTGATATTTTGTTATTTGAAGTGTTGTATCAGTGAGGAAATGTGTAGTGTCAGTAAAGTGAAGTGTGTTGTGTCAGTGAAGTTCTATAGTTCATAGTGGCTGTGCAAAGTATTTGAACAGTGAAATGGTTTTGAAGTGATAGTGAAATCAGGATAGAATCAGTGCAGTGAGTGAGTTGACAACGAAATGAGTGTAGTGCCGAAAGGTACTTGTGCAGGTATGAACCTATCACACTCGTGGGTCGTAGTTCGAACTTAGGGTTAAGATACAAATTAGATTTACTTTAACTGTTATTGTAAGTGATCGTGCTTCATTTAATTTAGGATGCTCGTTGTTGTTATTATTATTATTATTATTATTATTATTATTATTATTATTATTTATCATTATCATTAATTATTAAATTATTAATGTTTTTATTAGTTGTGTTTATTATTAATTGTCATTATTGAGTGTAGTTACCACTGCCACCGGGTATATACCCATTTGCAGTGTGAATACATACATACATACATACATACATACATACATACATACATACATACATACATACATACATACATACATACATACATACATACAAATTCCCAAACATACAATTTGATAAAGCTCCTTATTTTAAAAAATTATTGTTTAGAGAGAAAGTATAAAGTCTCAATTATTGTGATATTTGTGTTTTTTTATCCTTTTACTTTTCATTCTGCTGATTAATAAAATATTTACAGCATGTTAAAATTTTGTGGTGACTAGTTGTTAAAGGGCAACCTTGTCGTACTCCTCTCCCTAGTCTACTTCCCTCTGACATCGCTTCTCCTATCCTGACTTTGACTCGTTTCATATAAAGGCTACAGAACAGTCTCCTGTCTTTCCAATCCACACCTCTTTTCATCAGGATCCCTACAAGTTTATTCCAATCCACTCTGTGAAAAGCTTTTCCAGTAAGTTTAATATAATGATAGTAAGTTATATTATTACTATTTTATTGCATTTTTGTTTGTTTTAAGTGCATATTTAAACAATTTTAAGTGCATAAAAGCACGCATATTTTACAACCTTTTTTAGTACACAAACATCCGCAGCCTATTCGTAACCATTACAAGAATGAAGATGGGTGAGCGAAAGGGCTCAAAGTAGATATTTAGATACTGACTCATTTCAACGTTGGAGAAATTGCATAACTGAAGGCCAAGATGATCAAAAAGACTTAACAGAAGTCCATAACAGAACCCTCACGCATTCGCAGGATCTATCGAGGATCGAAGTCGTGCGATCTTCCTCACAGGTCGCTAGGTAGCTCAGCTGTAGTTGGATTTATTACGATTAAGTAGTGCGGCTCTACTCGTCGAGATTAAAAATGCTGAAGTGAGATGCGAACTCACGACCCATTTCAGAATGTGTTTCCGCGTTGTGTACTAATTCAACAAGCTCCATCCACAAACATGGCTGCGCCATTAATCCCGCGGAGGAGTGACGTGGGTTCATACCTGTACGATTCATACGCCAACGTGATTCCCACTATTGTTTCATTTACTCCATTGTTTAATGGCGCTCCTAGTCAACCACTGACATGAGAACTTCAGACCCGAGGGCAAGGTGCACAAATTCTTCTTCGTGAATACGCCACTACATTACTATGTCTAAAAGGATAAGTTATGCATTATTATTATTATTATTATTATTATTATTATTATTATTATTATTATTATTATTTTCTTCGATACTATCGATAATATTGGATACAATATGACTATCTATAGTTTCGATAGTTGAAGTCACAACTATCGATAGTATCAATAACAGTATCGACTATCTCCCATCACTACTTAAATGATTGAAAATAACCTCTACCCAACTGGCCCCAATACCTTCCTCTCTTATATACAGGGCCGAGGATTTTATCAGATACAATGATCACGTAATCCAGGGGTAATCAGTGGTATTGCTCTACATTTATGAAAGCACTCCTTTCTTCATAACTGCCCATGGTAAATCTTGTTTTCTTTGCTACGATCGATGGTAAATATATATCTACCAAAAACGTATATGCAAGCCCTACCAAAAGACTGAACTAACCAAACCTGATCTGACAATGGTCCTCCACCTTACGAAAACTCCCTTACTTCTCTTTCCAGATATTGACTGCAACGAGAAAGTTCTCTTCATGATACAGTCAGAACTGCTGAGATATATGTAACGGACAACAATTGAATACTCTTTAAAATAATAATAATAATAATAATAATAATAATAATAATAATAATAATAATAATAATATTGTTTATTGCCAGAAAAATACAATACAAAGAAATTGTAAACTTACAAAATCTAGCACTCCCCTGAAAGAGTGTGTTCTCGTGCTCAGGGGAGGATTAGATACATAATAAATTTACATGCATAAATTACAATAAAATAACACCTCAAAATGAATAATTACTCGTCATAACAAATTGCTAAAATACATTTTTATATGTCAAACAGTTGTAGGTAAATAGATGAGGATATTTACTTACTTAAATTACTTACAAATGGCCTTTAGAGAACCCGGAGGTTCATTGCCACCCTCACATAAGCCCGCCATCGGTCCCTATCCTGAGCAAGATTAATCCAGTCCCTATCATCATATCCCACCTCCCTCAAATCCATTTTAATATTATCCTCCCATCTACGTCTCGGCCTCCCCAAACGTCTTTTTCCCTCCGGTCTCCCAACTAACACTCTATATGCATTTCTGGATTCGCCCATACGTACTACATGCCCTGCCCATCTCAAACGTCTGGATTTAATGTTCCTAATTATGTCAGGTGAAGAATACAATACGTGCAGTTCTGCGTTGTGTAACTTTCTCCATTCTCCTGTAACTTCATCCCTCTAAGCCCCAAATATTTTCCTAAGCGTCTTATTCTCAAGCACCCTTAACCTATGTTCCTCTCTCAGAGTGAGAGTCCAAGTTTCACAACCATACAGAACAACCGGTAATATAACTGTTTTATAAATTCTAACTTTCAGATTTTTTGACAGCAGACTAGATGATAAAAGCTCCTCTACCGAATAATAACACGCATTTCCCATATTTATTCTGTGTTTAATTTCCTCCCGAGTGTCATTTATATTTGTTTCTGTTGCTCCAAGATATTTTAATTTTTCCACCCCTTCGAAGGATAAATCTCCAATTTTCATATTTCCATTTCGTACAATATTCTGGTCACGAGACATGATCATATACTTTGTCTTTTCGGGATTTACTTCCAAACCGATCGCTTTACTTGCTTCAAGTAAAATTTCCGTGTTTTCCCTAATCGTTTGTGGATTTTCTCCTAACATATTCACGTCATCCGCATAGACAAGAAGCTGATGTAACCCGTTCAATTCCAAACCCTGCCTGTTATCCTGAACTTTCCTAATGGGAAGTAAAACCTAGAATCTAGAATAGATAGGAAAAAGAAAATTATCTCGGAGTATGTACTGCAGAAGATATGTTACATTTTCAAGCATGAAATAGTACGGTACTACTTTACAGTGCAAGCTATGAAAGATCATCACCCTAACACAAACAACGTGGCAAATCCTACACAAGCCAGCTGTTCGAAGGCCATGCAGGTCGCTATGGCAACAAGACAAACTGTCAGAATCCCCGGTGGCGGCGCTCGGGGCGGCTGCCCTGTCCGCCCACTCATTAGGTGCTACTGACAACGAGGGCCCTAAATATGGTGAACGACAGCCCAGATTTGATTTGCAGACAGGACAGGTCTACTTTACTTGTCATGTCAGAGTGCTGCGTGTACACAAGCCAGCAAACTATGCAGAGCTAAGAAGTTCTATGCTTGTAGTTGAGGGAAAATTGACAAAACTGTAATGTAACCTGCAAAATTAAATGCAATGTCTCAGTACGCGCTGACAGCATTTTCTTCAGTCGGAAGTGATTCTCAATCATGTTACATTATAAGATACCGTTGCATATTGTGATAGCATTGCCCGTATTAACTTATGGAACGAAGTGTTGAACTTTACAATGAATAATGTGGATAGAAATTTTCATATGAATGGCCAATTAACGTCCGGTTTCTTTAACCTTTGTTAAATTATAACAGTGTGTTATTTCATTTTAACTGTAAACTTAACAGTTGAAGCATTTCTTCAACTACTGTTAGTACTAAGAGGCTGTTAAAACCTGTGTTAATTTAACTGCCCAATTTCATGCAGTTAAATCATTTAATTCTCTGTTAGCCTTGAAGTATCCAGTATGGCTGGTGCGTTAGATGCTGAACTTATATACCTGGATTATTTAGAAAATGATATCCATGAATACATAAACAGAGGGGATGATTCCTATGATTTGACAGACCAGAAGTTCATACAAAGATATAGGCTATTTTCTGCCAAGCCTCAATTTTCGCTTTCAATTTATATCCGTTTGTTTGTTTATTCTCAATAATTGGCTTATACTGCGAAATAATTTCCAGCAGAAGATTTCTTTCGAACGAAGAGAAATTAGTCCCAAGATTTCTTCTTGTTCCAGTGTTTTCCATTTCACAACAGCAATACCAATACGCCGCTCCACACTATTGTTTGTGATATAGACGAGGAAAGAAGCAGAAATCAAACCTGAGAGAATAGAAAGACTTCTATCTTCTCTGAATCAAACAACGGAAACAAGCGAGAATCGCAAATGTCAGAGTTCAGAAAACAGAAGTGAGCCTATACTTGGTTATAGGTTATGTATGGTTACACTCTAGAATCTCTGGTCCTAACAGAGTGTTAACAAACAGAATGTTAAAATGTGAAATGTAAAGTTGAAGAAACGCAATATTTTTAACAGCAATTCATACTTTTAACTTACAGTTAATTAACGCTATGTTAGGTGCATTTTAACGAAGGTTGAAGAAACCGGGCCTAAATGTTTTAACGTAAAACGTGACGTCATTAATTATAGTAAGCCTTGCATGATTGAAATTATTATGTGTTTAAAACAAAGTCGTTTCGAATCCAGCCAACCGTGATAAAACATAAAGAAGAAACAAAATTAATGTGGCATCACAAAGAATTCATTATTATTATTATTATTATTATTATTATTATTATTATTATTACTACTACTACTATTATTATCATTCGTACACAAGTTGGGCAATTAATAAATGCGGGAATCATGAAGACAAAGATACTTAATTTAACATAGCCTACTTGCAACAAGTCAACTCTTGCATGAAGTTGAATACGTGTAATAATATGTACACAAACAACACTAGATGTCTAATGGAGGAAGCTAAACATTGTTTGAACAACCTTCAAATCGATGAAACTGAACACCTAACTTCTACGAGTGGAGTAATAAACACCAGAAAAATTAGGACCGAATTACGCCAGCGAGAGTACAACGCATGGTGCAACTTACCTCAAAAGGGAAAAGGCGTTATTCTGTACAGTGAATTCACTCCCTCTAACAAATGGATAACTAAGCCCGATGGAATGACTAGCGGTGAATGGAAGGAGGCTATCAAGATGACTGCCAACGTAAGCGCTGTAAGAGCCATACCCGGTAGGTCTCAGGACAACCACTGCAGGCGATGCCTCAGTGAGATAGAAACCCTTGGACATGTCCTGGGAGCCTGCCCTTATGGCGAAACACTGCGTATACATAGGCACCATGCAATTAGAACTAAATTGGCCGATGCCCTTAGAAAACTAAAATACACCGTCTATGAAGAAATCCACGGAACCGCCGACAATGGCAGTAACAGACGTATTAACATAATCGCCATTAGCGAATCCCTGTCTCAGGGTATGATAATCGACCCCACCATCAGGTTTGAAACGTACAAAGGACAGCCCGAAGACGTACATGAGGAGAAACGAGCAATATACGTTCCAACCATCCCGTATTATAAAGATAAGTACCAACTTCACGATATCAGTGTTA
The DNA here is from genome assembly GCA_025594305.2 of Periplaneta americana. Classification (NCBI taxonomy): domain Eukaryota; kingdom Metazoa; phylum Arthropoda; class Insecta; order Blattodea; family Blattidae; genus Periplaneta; species Periplaneta americana. Next base: position 6,562,705 of record JAJSOF020000011.1, on the reverse strand, counting down.
TGGGATTGATGTTTGGAGCAAGAGGAACGATACCCAACTTCTCTTCTCAATTCTGTAAGACCCTAGGACTGCACAAATCTTTTTTGAACGAACTGGCCCTCCTCATAATTAAAGAGTCAGTCAAACTTTTACGGAACCACGTATATGGACTCTAATTCAGTGTATGGAAAAAAATTGACGCACCATTATCATTTTTCTTTTTCCTTCTTAGCTTTCATTGATTCTTTACTTGAAATTTTTTTCTTCTGTAAACTGCCTTTGTTTGTTTGTGTATTTGTTTGCCTTTTTTTCTTACTCTTTTAGCCTCATCTTCTATTTTGTTCTTGTATTGTTTTGTATGCTTTGTCTAATGGCAGCCTCTAATTTGAGGAAGCTCTGATAAATAAAAAAAAATATGAACTACTTAGGTACATCGGGACTGAGTTTTGAAAGTTTTAAAGTTTTTTATTAATTTTTTTTTTTTCAAATTCGGCGAGTTTGTTATGTCCGTACTTTTAAATAACTACCAAATTTAATCAAGTTTCATTCATTAGTTCCTTAGATATTAATTTTCACGTATTTTAATGACATTAAATTAGGCGTAAATTCAAAACATCTCAACGGCTTCAGAATTGTTTTTGCTTTTAAAAATCTTATGTAAAGGACTTACATTTCATGATAAAGAAAACTGGACTTGGATTTTTAAATTCGAGAATTGGTTCATAAGATAAAAATTGTCTTACAAATCATAATTTTTTCTTCATAATTTTCTTTAACTTTTAGAAGTTCAAATTCATATCGTGAGAAGTTTTCAGTGAAGAGCTGATTCCATGCACAGCTTTGTGTATTGCAATATGCTGAGAATTCTTGCAAAGTTTCATGTAAATCAGAGCAAATGGAAGCCGCCAGGAACTTTATTATTGACCAAAAACGTAGTTTTGAGAAAACGCAATTTTTAGCGGGTGTGGACATGAACATAATAATAATAATAATAATAATAATAATAATAATAATAATAATACTTACTTACTGGCTTTTAAGGAACCCGGAGGTTCATTGCCGCCCTCACATAAGCACGCCATTGGTCCCTAACCTGAGCAAGATTAATCCATTCTCTATCATCATATCCCACCTCCCTCAAATACATTTTAATATTATCTTCCCATCTACGTCTCGGCCTCCCTAAAGGTCTTTTTCCCTCCGGCCTCCCAACTAACACTCTATATGCATTTCTGGATTCGCCCATACGTGCTACATGCCCTACCCATCTCAAACGTCTGGATTTAATGTTCCTAATTATGTCAGGTGAAGAATACAATGCGTGCAGTTCCGTGTTGTGTAACTTTCTCCATTCTCCTCTAACTTCATCCCTCTTAGCCCCAAATATTTTCCTCAGCATCTTATTCTCAAATACCCTTAACCTATGTTCCTCTCTCAAAGTGAGAGTCCAAGCTTCACAACCATAAAGAACAACCGGTAATATAACTATTTTATAAATTCTTACTTTCAGATTTTTCGACAGCAGACTAGATGATAAAAGCTTCTCAACCGAACAATAACAGGAATTTCCCATATTTATTCTGTGTTTAATTTCCTCCCGAGCATCATTTATATTTGTTACTGTTGGTCCCCGATATTTGAACTGCTCCACTTCTTCAAAAGATAAATTTCCAATTTTTATATTTCCATTTCTTACAATATTCTCGTCACGAGACATAATCATATACTTTGTCTTTTCGGGATTTACTTCCAAACCTATCTCTCTACTTGCTTCCAGTAAAATTCCCGTGTTTTCCCTAATCGTTTGTGGATTTTCTCCTAACATATTCACGTAATCCGCATAGACAAGCAGAATAATAACAATAATAATAATAATAATAATAATAATAATAATAATAATAATAATAAAATGAAATATAGGCCTAATAAAATGTAATGAAATTAAACTGAATGATTATTTTTGTAGATACGAGGTATCAATTCTTAGCCATCGTTATATCTCACGTGCTTTTTGTACTTTCTGCCACTACTGCATAACAGAGGAATTTAGACCTATTTCTTGCGCAATGTTCGGGTTAGCGGCATTTCAGAATGTCAACCCACAGACACTGCAGCTCGCCTCGCCACATGTCACCAGCATGAAGCGAGGTGACAACAGACAAATCCTGAGGACAAGCAATTGCTAACAGCGCAGTGCAGTTTTTAAAATAGGCTAAAGTTCAAGGCGTGCATTACAGTCTGTTTAGATTTAAATGGTTAGAATTAGACGTGCCGAGCGGCTAAAATTTTTTATGCTCGATTAGTAATTATACACCTGGTAGCAGCCCTTTAATGGACCTCATTAAAGTACACCTATTCATTAAAGTTCAGGTGTTCCACCAATCAGAAAACACCATTGTAGCAATATGAAAGCGCAAGTATAGATTATTCTCGGATATGCAATCGAAAGACAACTAGCGAAACGTCACGGAGGCTGGAAATCCAATACTGTCGCAGAAGGTTATGTTCTGTTACTATAATAATTAGCGTTAATTGTAAATAATATTCAAATAAATTCAATTTGTCACCTTGTTTATCAATGTCTAAATCAATTTCAAGGTTATATCAACATTAATGTTTATTTTACTCTCTAGATTATATCAAGGTCAATGACATTTGTTTCTCGGAAAAAATCAATACTTTCGCGTCTGCGCACATCTCAAAATTTACGAGATACTGCACAAGGTCAGTTCCGCTCCCCAGTCAGATAAGAAAAACATGAATACTTATGAATAATTTCAAGTTAGAAATATGGTCGAGCATAAAAACTCGTATGAAACTTGCCTATAACGGTAATTAAGACGCGAGTATGTTTATGAAACGAGCTTGCGCTCGTTTCATAAACATACTCGCGTCTTAATTACTACCATTATAGGCCCGTTGCATAATGTACTATTATCGGATTAATGGATACGTTTAATCGATTTTAAACAGTATTAGTCAGTTTCAACAAAAACGTCTAATAACTGTGTAATAATTCCATATTTACACACGTTTTAACAAATATTTTTAATTTTATTTATGTATATCGCAAATAATTATTAAGAAGCAAATGACACTGATGATTAGGGCGAAGAAATTCATGCAGTTGCATATACAGGGTGGAAGTGAAATAACCTTGCAGATCACACTGCACCGTTCACTCTATACGTAGGTTGTTCCTGTCACAAGACAGTCCGAGCAAGTGCTTGTACTGCGTCAGAGAAGCTATCAAGTTATTAACACAGATTACTAACATGCTGCAATGACGTGGTAGTAATTTCCATATATTAAATGGATGCCCTAATTTTCTACAAGCTACACAAAATATTTACAGTGTTTTAGCTGTTGTAATTTAGGCAGGAGAAGAGCATCTTAACACTTGAATTGTTGTTATTGCTGAAGAGAATAAAGCTACAAAGACTATTGAGCATTTCATGTAATAGTCGTGTTTGTGTATTAAATTATTTTAAAATGGTGTATAAGAGAGAACATAAATCATCCTTATTCATTAAATTTAGAAAATTTCACAAAATAAACTGTGTTTTCATCCTACAATCAACTGACAATAACAACAATACAGGTTACCAGGCGACGATAGAAAACAAAAGATGCGAAAACAAATTAATGAGGTGTATAAACAATTGAATACTCTTTCAAATTTAAGTATCACAAGATAGGGATGCCATTTGAAATTCCGAAGTGGAGGTGGCTAGGGATAAGTGGGTGAAAACTAAAATGCAATTAGGACTGGTTTTAAACTTCCCCCTCAATAATCGCTCCGGCGCCGAGGATCGAAACCTGGTCCTCGGTTCTACGTACCAAATGCTCTAATCACTAAGCTACACCGAAGTTCAATCCACAACACCGGATCGAATCCCTCTCCTCTAGTGTTTTTCCCTTTGTGGCCTAACTCCAAGTTCAACATATATGTTGACATACAGCCTATTAAATCAACTGCCATTATACAAGGAGCGCACTCAACTGAGTGACTTGGTGGCCGGGATTCCACAGTAATATGCACTGTTGGGCGAAGAATCTACGTAAAGATTAATTTTTTGTCCTACAGAATATATCTGTTATGGTAACAATGGTTTAGGCCCAAGAATATATAACAAATTTATATTTAAATCGGAGGTACATCGGTGCCACAAGTGAACACTTGTAAATGCCTAGTATATATTTAAGTAACAAACTGGGTTGGGAGGAACAAGTCACTAATACCACAAGGAAAGCCTGGAAAGCACTACATTTCTCTATGCGTATTCTGAAGAAATATAACCGAAAGTCAAAAGAATTAGCGTACAAAACCCTTGTTCGCCCAATTATGGAATATGGAGCAATAGGCTGGGATCCCTACAGACAAAACCAAATCGATTCAATAGAAAAGGTCCAACGCAAGGCAGCAAAATATGTCAAAATGGGAAGGGACATGGTGAGGAGATAGTGAAAGATTTAAGGTGGGAACTTCTCAAATCAAGGCGACGAAAAACCAGACTCACCGCATTGTTCAAGGCACAAATGGGACACAAAGCATGGACCGATATCAATGCTAGATTAGCAACACCATCATACTTAGGAAGGACTGATCATATTAGGAAGTTTAAATGTAGAAAACAAAGAACGGACGTGGCAAAATTTTCTTTTGTTAACCGCACAATAGTAGACTGGAACAGCTTACCTGCGGCAATCTTTCAGGGTGGTCCTCTTAAAATCAATACATTTAAGGAAAGGTTGAGAAGATTAGACTGAAAATGTAATTGGAGTTGCAGTGTAATTATTTAAGTTGTGTCATGTAACTAATTGAGTTGATATATAATTTAGTTGATATGTAAATAAATTAAGGTGATATGTAATTAATTAAGATGATATGTAATTAAGTTGGTATGTAATTAATTAAGTGATATGTAATTATTTAAGTTGGTAATAGTTGGGTGAAATAGAAGTACTTATAAGTTAGATTTATTTTTGCTTATCGTAGGCGTTATTATAGAATAGTTTTTATTTATAGTCCTAGGTTTATTGCATTTACTATTTAAAGATTTACGTTTATTTTATTTTATGTCATTTACGTTTATTTATTTTATTTCATGTAATTGTAATTATTGTATGTTATATATCACTACCACCGGGTGTAAACCCAATTGTAGTGTTAATAAATACATACATACATACATACATACATACATACATACATACATACATACATACATACATACATACATACATATATACATAATCTTGTCACTTCTAATAGTTCTAGTATTAAATTTAAAAAGTTATGTATGGATTTTATAAAAATTGAAAAATTGTAAATTTAAATTTATATGCCTATACTATAATTGCATAGTAGACATAAGACAAATTGTATTGTATACTTAATTTCAATTCAGGAATCCGCCCCTGAGCACGAGTTCTCCTCTTTCAGGGGCGAGCTAAAGGTTTTTCTATATATATTATATGTTATGTTATAATTATCAGCAAAATAATAAATAAATAAATAAATAAATAAATAAATAAATAAATTTATAAGAGGAGAAAAATTCAAGTCACTGAATTACTGGTGCAAGTTTCGTAGGAATACGAAGGAATTCAGAAGGAATCAATCACTGACGTTGATAATGATGATGATGATGATGATGATGATGATGATGATGATAATGATGATGATGATGATGATGAAACTTAGGAACAGGCGAAATAGATGTACGATTAAATTATTTGTTTATAGTTTGTAGGTGCTGATTCCCTCCCTGATAGGATTCTCAGTGCATGACTTATAAGACAGAGATACTTACTGATTCTAATTTACGCGTGGATAATTTATTATTCCTTCTATGCCGTTTGGAATAACGATCGTGCTAGCACTGAATTTACTTGTTGCAAGTCATCTACTGTACAATGAAGTACGTAAGGAAGCAGAAATCATTCATGAACCCACACGCTGCGGTCAGCGCTGACTCGGCCGGCACTCATGCAACTTGCACTTCCTCAATGCACCTGTAATGCATACTGTTCGAGTATGACGTAACGCAGCTCTACGTCACTGCCCGCTTCCGGAAGATTTATTGCTCTATGGAACGGCTACGGAGAAAACAACTGAACAAGATTAAAAACCCATAAATGGTATGAGTGCGAAGTTCTTCTGAAAAACCGGACTACTTTTTACATTAAAATTTTTCCTTAATGTTTTAATGCAATATCACTTCAAATCTGTCAGCATGAAAAAGCTCCCCTGATACTTCATGTCTAAATAAAAACTGATATCCAGAATACTTAACGATAAAACCCAAGTTCGATTACAATATCGATTAGTTAAATTTTCGTGTTCTACAAAAATACAGCTATTTTAGTAGGTTATTTTACGACGCTTTATCAACATCTTAGGTTATTTAGCGTCTGAATGAGATGAAGGTGATAATACCGGTGAAATGAGTCCGGGGTCCAGCACCGAAAGTTACCCAGCATTTGCTCATATTGGGTTGAGGGAAATCCCCGGAAAAAACCTCAACCACGTAACTTGTCCCGACCGGGAATCGAACCCGGGCCACCTGGTTTCGCGGCCAGACGCGCTAACCGTTACTCCATAGGTGTGGACAAATACAGCTATTAATAGGCCAATCAATTCCCAATATTACTTCAAAATACAAGGCAGGTCAAAGTTGCTTTCCCCAATATTCGTTCTGTACACATATGCAGATGTCTTAACTTGAACAAATGGATAGCTGGTATAATAAGTGATCGGTTGGAACTATGTTCGTGCGTCAACTGTTTTTCCATTGTAGTGTCTTGAAAACAGCCCTCGTTTTGTCGATATGCAGTTGATATGACAACAGGATGGCGCACCACCTCATTTTGGTGTAGGAGTGAGGGACTTCTTGAACCGGTAATTCCATGAATGGATTGGCCGTCATGGCACAACAAAATGGCCACCCAGATCATGTGATCTGACAAAATGTGATTTTTCGCTGTGAAGTATCCCTAAAAATGATGTTTTTGCTCAGAAACCGCAAGCTCTGCATCAGTTGCAACATGATCGAACAGACATTCGTAAAAATCGATGAAAATCGTGAGTTATGTTCTGCCACCTGTAAATCAGTGTCTAAACGTTGTGAATTGTGTATCGAGAAACAGGGCATCCATTTTGAACAAAATCTGTAAAGAAATGTGTAGTCAAATGTAAATTGAATGTAATTAAATGTAACTGTTTGGGGAATGCGACTTTTAACCCACCATGTAGTTTAGTGTAAAAACTGTAAGATGTAAGAGACATTCAGAAATGGGAACTTCAAAACGTACTAAGTAAGCGTCACATATATGCCTACTCTTTCAAAAATATGATTAGGTAACCTTCACCGAGAAGGTTGCACCCCATTCTTGTATCCATGATCGGGAGAAAAGTAAAATCTTGTATTCCGTCACAGAAGGAAAAAGAATTTCCCTGGCGATATGTGGTGCTCACTGCACCCCTCAAAATTAGTCACAGCACCAGTCGGCTGAGGCGTTTGTCTACTGATCCAGAGCTGCGCTCGGATGTGAGTTCGATTCCCGCTTGGGTTCATCAACTGGTTGAACTTTTCCCGAGGTTTTCCCCAACCGTAAGGTAATCTATAGCAAATCCTCGGCCTCATCTCAGTCAAATATTACCTCGCTATCACCAAAAGCTAGTAGTTGATACAGTGACGTTAAATAACCAACTCAAAATTACAAAAACATTCCCCTCAATTCTTAATTAACAAAAACAAAATCTTTGTTCTCACTAATTAACAAACAATGTAAATATAACCTAACCTATAAGAAAACCACCTACAAATATATTTACTCACCTAGGCATAATGCTCATAGAGGAACATAGGTTCAGGGTATTTGAGAATAAGGTGCTAAGGAAAATATTTGGGGCTAAGCGGGATGAAGTTACAGGAGAATGGAGAAATTTACACAACACAGAACTGCACGCATTGTATTCTTCACCTGACATAATTAGGAACATTAAATCCAGACGTTTGAGATGGGCAGGGCATGTAGCACGTATGGGCGAATCCAGAAATGCATATAGAGTGTTAGTTGGGAGACCGGAGGGAAAAAGACCTTTAGGGAGGCCGAGACGTAGATGGGAGGATAATATTAAAATGGATTTGAGGGAGGTGGGGTGTGATGATAGAGACTGGATTAATCTTGCACAGGATAGGGACCGCTGGCGGGCTTATGTGAGGGCGGCAATGAACCTTCGGGTTCCTTAAAAGCCATTTGCAAGTAAGTAAGTAAGGCATAATGCTCATACTAAATTATAAAATACTATAATAGTAGAACAGTATATAATAGGCCTATAGTATAGTATAAAATAGTGAACATGTAGTTTTTATATTTGCAAAGACACAAAAGAAATACTCGTAAGTGCATATACAAGGTGCGTATGTATGTATGTATGTATGTATGTATGTATGTATGTATGTATGTATGCATGCATGCATGAGGTTAGATTAGATTTAATTTTCTTATCTTTTGTATTTTTAGTAGGTAGTTATAATTTAATAAAGTTTTTTTTTTTATTTTCAGGTTTATACGAATAATTTTTTTATATTCCTTTTATCGATAATTTGATTTACTTCCTGTTTGGCTCAAACCAATCATAGTCCTTTGGATTTGTGCGTGGCGTGCGTGTGTATAACATGAGAGAACTAAAATGATGTCCGTAACTGATGATCGAAAGCGTTGTCATTATGGCGGAAAACCACCGCTTGAAACAACATAGAACAAACACACCTGATAACTGAGTATACACACATCCAGTTCCACAGTGGGGAAAAAATAAATCGTCCACTGCTTGGAGTAATGGTCTACATGTAACATTGCAAAACTGCGGGCCCGGATTCAAATCCTGTTTGGGACAAGTTACATTGTTGAGGTTTTTCCCTCAACCCATTAAGAGTAGATATTTTTTTTATTTTAGTTGGTTATTTAACGACGCTGTATCAACTACTAGGTTATTTAGTGTCAATGAGATTGGTGATAGCGAGATGATATTTGGCAAGATGAGGCCGAGGATTCGCCATTGATTAAGAGTAGATGCTGGTTAACTTTCGGCGCTGGACCCTAGACTCATTTCGCTGCCATTATCACCTCCAATTCACTCAGACGTTAGATAATCGTAACAGTTGATAAAACGTCGTAAAATGAACAAATTAAAAATAAATCTCTCGCGTAGTAGATTATCGAACCAGTATTCTTTCGGTTAAGAGCAATACAAAACAAATCTCTCGCCTAGTAGATTATCGAACCAGTATTCTTTCGGTTAAGAGCAATACAAAACAAATCTCTCGCCAAGTAGATTATCGAACCAGTATTCTTTCGGTTAAGAGCAATACAAAACAAATCTCTCGCCTAGTAGATTACCGAACCAGTATTCTTTCGATTAAGAGCAATACAAAACAAATCTCTCGCCTAGTAGATTATCGAACCAGTATTCTTTCGGTTAAGAGCAATACAAAACAAATCTCTCGCCAAGTAGATTATCGAACCAGTATTCTTTCGGTTAAGAGCAATACAAAACAAATCTCTCGCCAAGTAGATTATCGAACCAGTATTCTTTCGGTTAAGAGCAATACAAAACAAATCTCTCGCCTAGTAGATTATCGAACCAGTATTCTTTCGGTTAAGAGCAATACAAAACAAATCCCTCGCGTAGTAGATTATCGAACCAGTATTCTTTCGGTTAAGAGCAATACAAAACAAATCTCTCGCCTAGTAGATTATCGAACCAGTATTCTTTCGGTTAAGAGCAATACAAAACAAATCTCTCGCCTAGTAGATTATCGAACCAGTATTCTTTCGGTTAAGAGCAATACAAAACAAATCCCTCGCGTAGTAGATTATCGAACCAGTATTCTTTCGGTTAAGAGCAATACAAAACAAATCTCTCGCCTAGTAGATTATCGAACCAGTATTCTTTCGGTTAAGAGCAATACAAAACAAATCTCTCGCCTAGTAGATTATCGAACCAGTATTCTTTCGGTTAAGAGCAATACAAAACAAATCTCTCGCCTAGTAGATTATCGAACCAGTATTCTTTCGGTTAAGAGCAATACAAAACAAATCTCTCGCCTAGTAGATTATCGAACCAGTATTCTTTCGATTAAGAGCAATACAAAACAAATCTCTCGCCTAGTAGATTATCGAACCAGTATTCTTTCGATTAAGAGCAATACAAAACAAATCTCTCGCCTAGTAGATTATCGAACCAGTATTCTTTCGGTTAAGAGCAATACAAAACAAATCTCTCGCCTAGTAGATTACCGAACCAGTATTCTTTCGATTAAGAGCAATACAAAACAAATCTCTCGCCTAGTAGATTATCGAACCAGTATTCTTTCGGTTAAGAGCAATACAAAACAAATCTCTCGCCTAGTAGATTATCGAACCAGTATTCTTTCGGTTAAGAGCAATACAAAACAAATCTCTCGCCTAGTAGATTATCGAACCAGTATTCTTTCGGTTAAGAGCAATACACAGACTCACAACCAAACGGACGGAAGTTACAACGCGGTGTGAAAATGGTCATTCATTAGGTTAATGACATTATCTTCCGGAAAGAGGCAATGTGTTTAGCACTCCAAGTGGAAACAGAGAAATGAACTCTTTCAGTTTATAAACACTGTGACGTAACTCAAAACTGTTATTAATTATTAATACAATGCATTCACCTCTCAATGGGGTACTTAAGCCAGTTTTACGTCATCCGGAGCAAGTTTAAAAACATCTGTAGAAATTAAGTCGAAATGCGTCAATCCAAGGAAAAGACGAAAGTGTAAAATTACGTACGACACCATGAAACATATTCACGGACAAAACACGTTAGAGCAATGCTTCATCGAAATAAAAGGCAATGCGAATATATAGGCTAATTCTTGCACATCTCGTATGAAAGAGATGGGTATTAGAAGAGAATGGAGAAAATAAGTCTTCTGGAAACATAATGAAAAATGACGTGCTATAGCATTTTTATACTGACAACTAATGGAAGAGTCATTTCTTTCCAGGTACAAGAGTAGGAGCAGCCCGTCTTGGCGTCATCAATAAAAATAGTGCAAAGATTGCAAAGATATGCATCGTGTGTTGAGGAAGAAAAAATCGCAAGAGTGAATTAGAACAAAAGAGAATCAGGAGAGAACGTGTATTTTGTTTCGCATAAAATGAGAGCAATTATCGTAAATTACTTACTTACTTACTGGCTTTTAAGGAACCCGGAGGTTCATTGCCGCCCTCACATAAGCCCGCCATTGGTCCCTATCCTGAGCAAGATCAATCCATTCTCCATCATCATATCCCACCCCCCTCAAATCCATTTTAATATTATCTTCCCATCTACGTCTCGGCCTCCCTAAAGATCTTTTTCCCTCCGGCCTCCCAACTAACACTCTATATGCATTTCTGGATTCGCCCATACGTGCTACATGCCCTGCCCATCTCAAACGTCTGGATATAATCATGTCAGGTGAAGAATACAATGCGTGTAGTTCTGTGCTTTTTCCATTCTCCTGTAACTTCATCCCTCTTAGCCCCAAATATTATCGTAAATTAAAGATACAAATGATAATCGGTAGGGTTGTAAATTTTTGGTATTACCGAAATACGCGAAATGTTTGAAAACTTAATTCCATTCGCAAAAAAAATAAATAAATAAATAACATATATAATTAACCACCCTGAAACCGAAAATCGCTTTTTTTGAAATTTTTGTTTGTATGTCTGTCTGTCTATCTGTCTGGATGTTTGTTACCTTTTCACGCGATAATGGCTGAACCGATTTATATGAAAATTGGAATATAAATTAAGTTTGTTGTAACTTAGAATTCAGGCTATATGGCATTCAAAATATTTTATTTAAAAGGGGGGGGGTTATAAGGGGGCTTGAATTAAATAAATCGAAATATCTCCCTTATTATTAATTTTTATGAAAAATATTACATGACAAAAGTTTCTTTAAAAATAATTTCCGATACGTTGTATTCTATGCAAAATTTTGATAGAACTGATATTTAATGAGATAAATGAGTTTCAAAATTACAATAACAACGCCATCCAAGGCGGTGTAATGAAATAAAAAACAAATGACTTCGTCTATAAGGGGCCTTGGACAACAACAATCGAAAGCTATGAAACATAGCCTACAGAGAATGTTTCTGTGTTTGTATGAAGTAATATCGGAAGCTAAATTAACCGATTTGTATAATTAATTATTAATTCACCATTGGAAAGTGTAGTTTCTCTAGATGGACATAATGCTATAATGTTATTACAGTAACTTCTGAGTGAATTGAGGACAGGTAAGATTAAAATAGCTTCTTATGCACAGAAAACTTGATAGGCTATTCTGTACATTCGTTTCCTGTATTTCCTAAACTAATTTTTATGACCAAATGAGTGGTCTCTGGATCAAAATGATCGCATTTTAATTTTTTAATACAATTTAAATTAAGTAACATAATAAACGATTTATCCTTATATCAAACACGAATGTTTCCTGGATCAAATGTCCTATTTTAATTATGTAATTACTTTATATTTATTTCTAACTGGTGCAGCGGGCGCACGAGTACGGCTACTCGTAAATTAAAGAAACAAATGACAATCGGTAGGGCTGTGAATTTTTGGTATTATCGAAATACGTGAAATGTTTGAAAACTGAATTACATTCGCAAAAATAAATAATAAATAAATAAATAAATAAATAAATAAATAAACAAATAAATAAATAAATAAATAACACCAAATGCCATGAAATCTTATTAATTCAAAGAAATAGTCTTGTAGTCTCGAAATTAATACTTGAAAACATTTTTTTCTCACGAAATACTTGCGAAAACAAACAGATAATCCATTCAAATAAAATAAAAATTTAATTTCGTTATATTCTGAAGCTTTACGTCAGCTGTAATCCTAAAACGTCTTTGCAAAAACCGAAGGGTGTGCACTACATGTTCTTTGAATCAGTAGATGATTACAACAATTTCGCTTCAACCTTCAACATGTCTTCCAATACTGTGGTTTTCTGTCTCAAACATTGATAGTGAGAGTGGATTTTCGACATGTACAAATATTTCATGTCGACGAGTTAGTTCGTGTTCAAATGTTGAAACTATTTTCTTTATATTCAAGAGCTGGACAGTTAAGTGCTGTAAACCGATGTAAGATTCGCTGCTTCGGATGAAATTGAACTCGCATCGGTTTGTGGATTATAAAGAGTATTTCTCAATACTTTTTCTCAACATGTGTAAACTGATGTTAAACAACGTTAAGGCCTATTTTTTTCAAGAAAAAAAAATAGTTTTGTAATTATTTGTTCATAATTTTGAAAACAGAAAATTTTTAGCAATTAAAATAACGAGTAGTAACTGAATTTATACAAGTTGTTGTAACTTATACAATATTAATTTTGTATCCCGTATCGGAATATTTTCACTAAATGTTAATCCAAGCCTCGTATTCCTAAGAAATATTCACCGAACCCATGATAAAATATGTACCGAAATGGAGGCCATAAAATCACCACAAAATCACATCTCTAACAATCGGGGATAAAATTCTCTGCCACAATCTAACAATAACAGATAAGAAAAATCAAATGTTATTAATATGAACTGGAAAGAGATATCATGGGTTAATACCGGCTTTATTTTCAGAGTTTTAAGATGTGACTTAAAACAAATTCATTCGTTCACAGTTTTCTGCCCAAGGGCAGGTCTTTCAATGCAAGCCAGCAATCTCCGATCTTTCCTATTTTACGCCTTGCTATTGGTCTCCGCATATGATCCCTGTATCTTAACGTTGTCCATCCCATGTTTGCAATTTTTCTTGGGAAAGATAAACGCGGTAGCTGGCCGTTGCTTTCTGCACACCACTCTCTCTTTCGCATTTCCCAGGAGGCCCTAGCGAGAAGGTAAGGAGAGTGGATTTGACTAATTAGGTCCTCCAGACTTCACCGAAATTCACTGCAACGAGTTGAATTCTAGTTCTATCATGTTTTTTTTTTCTTTTTTACCAGTTCAGACTTCGGAAATTTTCAATAAAAGCAAATTAATCCTCCAAACTAAAACTGACATAGTACATCACATCTTCTGTCCCTTAAACAAATAATGAGATCCTAACATTTCAAAAACCTTATATATACTCTTTGGAAAAAAAAATTGCATTAGAACTTGATAATAATAATAATAATAATAATAATAATAATAATAATAATAATAATGATAATAATAATAATAATAATAATAATAATAATAATAGGCCTACTTACTTATGGCTTTTAGAGAACCCGGAGGTTCATTGCCGCCCTCATATAAGCCCGTCATAGGTTCCTATCCTGAGCAAGATTAATCCAGTTCCTACCATCATATCCCACCTCCCTTAAATCCATTTTAATATTATCCTCCCATCTACGTTCCGGCATCAACAAAGGTCTTTTATCCTCCGGTCTCCCAATTAACACACTATATGCATTTCTGGGTTCACCCATACGTGCTACATGCCCTGCCCATCTCAAACGTCTGGATTTAATGTTCCTAATTATGTCAGGTGAAGAATAAAATGACTGCAGTTCTGCGTTGTGTAACTTTCTCCATTCTCCTGTAACTTCATCCGTCTCTCAAAATGAGAGTCCAAGTTTCACAGTCCTACAGAACAACCGATAATATTTACTGTTTTATACATTCTTTCAGATTTTTTGAGAGCAGACTGGATGACAAAAGCTTCTCATAATAATAATAATAATAATAATAATAATAATAATAATAATAATAATAATAATAATAATAATAATAGGCCTACTTACTTATGGCTTTTAGAGAACCCGGAGTTCATTGCCGCCCTCATATAAGCCCGTCATCGGTTCCTATCCTAAGCAAGATTAATTCAGTTCCTACCATCATATCCCAACTCCCATCTACGTTCCGGCATCAACAAAGCTCTTTTATCCTCCTGCCTCCCAACTAGCACACTATATGCATTTCTGGGTTCACCCATACGTGCTACATGCCCTGCCCATCTCAAACGTCTGGATTTAATGTTCCTAATTATGTCAGGTGAAGAATACAATGCGTGCAGTTCTGTGTTGTATAACTTTCTCCATTCTCCTGTAACTTCATCTCTCTCTCAAAATGAGAGTCCAAGTTTCACAGTCCTACAGAACAACCGATAATATTTACTGTTTTATACATTCTTTCAGATTTTTTGAGAGCAGACTGGATGACAAAAGCTTCTCATAATAATAATAATAATAATAATAATAATAATAATAATAATAATAATAATAATAATATAAATTAATAATAATATAAATTAATAATAATAATAATAATAATATTAATGAAGCTTCTATTAAACAATCAATTCAATGCTCCAGGTACTGCAACCTATGTTGACCGGTAGCTGACATTACGAAGATGAAATGTTATATTATAAGTATGATCGTCATATGGACGAGTTATGAGTCATCGGGATAATGACGACACAGAACAGAGGTATTAGCATACGGCCTTAACACTCTCGACCTTTGGCGTAATTATAGGCACTGTCAACTGCCAAGGCTGGTCACTTTTATTACACATACATACAAAATATGCAACGGATTACACAAGATCTTTATCACATGTCATTACGTCAATTGCAATTTTGAAGACCCAACAAAACATTTCAGAAAAAAAAAAGTGCCAGGAAATTTTAGGCAATTCCAATGATTGACTGTATTTCTATAGTCGATGTGAAGTAATAAAATACACTAATATTATGTGTTTTCTTTAACAATGTGATTTCATTTAGACACACAACTCATATAGGCTACTCGATATTTGTATGACTACTGTGTGCAAAACATCGAGGCATGTAACATAGAGCGAGACGGACCGTATCGAAAACAACCGTTTCCATGGTACCACAAGGACGTCACCGTATATTTATTTATTTCCTTGTTTGTCCATAAAAGAATTAAAAGCCACAGAATTTGTCAAAGACAGAAACGAAAAACAATAATTAAAACAGAAAACAATAATTAAAATAGATAAAATTACAATAAATTAGACCCAATGCAAACCCACACGTATTTCATCTAAATTGTAGGGAAAGAAGTTTATTAAAATTATTTTGATGTATCTTTTAATTTCATAAGGCAAACGATTATACATTTTTAAGCCATAGACCATATACGTTTTGTTTAAACCTGTCAAATGATGTGTTGGAATATTAAAATTATCCTTAAAACAAGTGTCGTAATAATGAAAGCCACTATATCGACAAAAAATGTGTCTTATTAGAATATATTAATTCCATAAGCTTAAAAATATATAAAGCATAAACTGTTCAAATATTAAATCTCATTTCTGCAGCCTGCATTTTACTAAGATCTTTCTATATAAGAGTCCATGTTTCACTACCATATAGCAGTATTGGGATTGCCATTGTCTTATAGTATTTACGCTGTGTGTCTTGTCTTGTCTTGTCTTGTCTTGTCTTGTCTTGTCTTGTCTTGTCTTTCCTTTTAGTGTTCTAGAGGTTGTGAAATATATACTCTGAAACTATTGTAATTTGATATTAAAATCATTATCTTGTTTATAACTGATGTCACAGGTTAAATATCTGAAATATGATACTTGCTCTATAGGTTTGTCCTCTATTGATATTTTGGTTCTAATAGAGTATTTAGCATGGAGTGCCATTACTTTTGTTTTTATGGTGGATAATTTCATAAATAATAATAGTCATAATAATAATAAACATTAGTATTATTAATCATCATCGTCGTCGCCATCATCTTCATCATATACACTTCGTCGCTTAGGAAAACTATTATGTCTCAACTGCAGTATTTCATCTTGAACTACAAAAATTTATTTTCCGACGAATTTACATATCAATTTCCTTGGATCAATTATTTCGACAATAAAATATTTTTTTCTATATTTTTATTACAGTTCTTAGGTGTTTTTTCAATTACAATCATTGTGAATCTTCCATATTTTTTATTTTCGGAGGAATTAGATTTCAGTTGCTTGACTTTTTGTTTCTTCATTATAGAAGAATAATTACACGTAAACAAGCGCTTTCAGAATCTCTTATACCGAACAATTCTTCTGAATATGCCGCATATCTATGTGGTGCAATTTATTCTAAATCATTGGACGAATTTTCTTTATATTCAATATTTACTGGTCAATTTATCCGGATTTGACGGGCATGAAACACAAAAATTTTTCATAAAATATTAATAGTTTCTACTTGAATCATAAATAAACACAATGTCGGTTTAGTTGAAACCTCGTTTCTTCCTCATAACCTTCTTAAATTTTATCATTTCTTATTCTTTCTGCGAGTCAATTTCTTGCTCTTGTTACCTACGAGTACATTAAAATGGGCATTTTTTTTAACTATTCACCTGTCTTTGAATTATAAATGAAAATAACCTTTGCGTGTTTGGGTTTGAAGAATTATGTGTCTCAATGCTTCATTTTGTCCATTTACCTTTATAATATCATTAATGATATTCATTTTACAGTGTATATAAAAATAATTACATATTTTGTGCGAGATCGTGCATATTTGCTTGTTTTCCGCGCAGAACCAATATGCGGTAAGTGTGAAATACCACATTCAGTATTCCCAACGTAACACACATAACAATTTCCCTCTTCTTACCGCTTAAGCGCGACATTCATTTTACTGCTTTAGGCTTTTAACATATTATTTTTAGAGACGTTTAACATAGTAATAATTATAAATTGGAAACTTACCACTGCAGTTTCACCTAAATTGCAATGTTAATTATTGTTTTTAAATATTTGCAAAAATTAAGTAAAGTCTACTACTCCACGAAACTTATTGCATTCCTGATACAAGTAACATTAAGGAAGCCGTGAAAAAATCAACGAGATTCCAGATGCCGATGTTATTACTGCAATATGTTATATTATAAATAATATTGTTAAAATATTAAAATGAAAAATAAATCATTACATAACCTTACCGTTAGTTTTAAGTTCGCATTTATAGACTGGGAAAAAAAAAAAGACTGACGTATATCACGGCCTGCTGGAGTATAGTAAACACAGAAAACATTTTATAGCAACAATGTTGAAGAAAGATATTTTGGTTTTCCGAAGTTGCCGTCATTAAACAGAAACCAACATGGAGATTTCATTGCAAGTAATTAGAAATTCGTCTTTCAGGTATGTAATAAACGATCTTCTCACAAAATAATGTACGATACACGAGCGGTATGTTTGTTTTCATGTTCTCGGAAATTAAAAAAGCTCAACTACGTTTCGCTTTTTCAATCTTTTCCTCGAACATGAAAACGTCAACATACCGCTCTTGTAACGTATATTACTATTAGATCATATTTTCTAAAACACTGACATAAAATAATTTTCATAAGCATTTCATCGGTATGCATTTAGGCTATGCATCGGAAGATGAGAGGAAACCATAACAGGGCACTAGAGAGGGATGATGATGGTGATGATGATGATGATGATAATGATGATGATGATGATGATGATGATGATGATGATGATGATGATGATGATGATGAAAGGCAGCAAGAATTCCGCGGCGACTGGATCGGCATTTTCATTCATGTTATGCATTAAAATGCAAATTCACTGCAAGATGCAAAATAAACATGACAACAGAGAGGAGACCTCAAGAATAAATCGAATGAACAGACTCTAGTTCTTGATATTTATCTCAAGTCGAGAGAAGACAAGCACTCACCGATTCCCATGACGACGGCTAACAGTTGCACAAGGACAAGGTCCTCTGCAAGTATGCAGCCTTACCTGCAACAACGAGAAAATAACAAGATGAGAAAGTGAGCGCAAGAATTCCTCACTGTTAACAAACAATTAATGTCCCTGGAATAAAATTATATTACATCCATATATCAATTTTAAACGATTGATAAATTTCATTGATCAATAAGTCTGCGACGAGCAATCGCATCGAGAAATGTATAGCAAATGTTTAAGATGCAGCAACAGAAGAAGACAAATAAGAATCAGCAGACTAGGGAATGGAAGAGAGCAGGAGGACAAACAGAAATAAAGGGAGAAGGAAATCACAAAGCAGAAGTGTAACAGGAAGAGAAGGAACAATAGAAGTAGTACTGTATGTAAGTATATATGTATGTATGTACGAGCGTATGTATATATGTATGTACGAGCGTATGTATGTATGTACGAGCGTATGTATATATGAATGTACGAGCGTATGTATGTATGTATGTATGTATGTACGAGCGTATGTATGTATGTACGAGCGTATGTATATATGTATGTACGAGCGTATGTAAGTATGTATGTATGTACGAGCGTATGTATATATGTATGTACGAGCGTATGTATGTATGTATGTACGAGCGTATGTATGTATGTATGTACGAGCGTATGTATGTACGAGCGTATGTATGTATGTATGTACGAGCGTATGTATATATGTATGTACGAGCGTATGTATGTATGAATGTATGTAAGTAAGTATGTATGTATGTATGTATGTATGTACGAGCGTATGTATATATGTATGTACGAGCGTATGTATATATGTATGTACGAGCGTATGTATGTATGTACGAGCGTATGTATGTATGTACGAGCGTATGTATATATGTATGTACGAGCGTATGTATGTATGTATGTATGAGCGTATGTATGTATGTATGTACGTACGAGCGTATGTATGTATGTACGTACGAGCGTATGTATATATGTATGTACGAGCGTATGTATGTATGTATGTACGAGCGTATGTATATATGTATGTACGAGCATATGTATGTATGTATGTATGTATGTAAGTATGTATGTATGTATGTATGTATGTATGTATGTATGTATGTATGTATGTATGTATGTATGTATGTATGTATGTATATATATATGTATGTACGAGCGTATGTATGTATTCACACTGCAAATGGATAAATACCCGGTGGCAGTGGTAACTAATTACAGTCAATAATAACAATTAATAATAAACACAACTAATAAAAAAATACAATTAATAATAAATTAGTAATAATATTAATAATTAATAATAATAATAATAATAATAATAATAATAATAATAATAATGAGCATCCTAAATTAAATGAAGCACGATCACTTAAAATAACATTTAAAGTAAATCTAATTTGTATCTTAACCCTAAGTTCGAACTAAAACCCACGAGTAAGATAAGTTCATACATACATAAGTACCTTTCAGCACTACACTCATTTCGCTGTCAACTCACTCACTGCACTGGAACTACGACACATTTCACTGATACTATCCTGATTTCACTAACACTTCAAAAACATTTCACTGTTCAAATACTTTGCACTGCCACTATAAACTATAAAACTTCACTGACAGGAACACGTTTCACTTACACAGCACACATCACTGACGCTTCACACTTCACGGACACAACACACTTTTTCACTGATACAACACTTCAAATAACAAAACATCAATTCTGCAGTGCTCGGGAAAAGTGACACAACTCAGTTTCCACAAACCTTTTTTGATAATTTATTGACAACTTACGGAACATCTGCTCGCTTGGAAAAAAAATACATAAGTATTTCTCCCATTACAATAATTCATACAGAAAAAAATCAAATCGACATAAACCAGTGTAAGTTGTCAATAAATTATCAAAAAAGGTTTGTGGAAACTGACTTATGTCACTTTTCCCGAGCACTGCAGAATTACACCTTTAAATAGTATGTACATACTAGGTTCAAAAAGTTCCCGGAATTTGCTAGTATCATAGAAACAACGTACCTTAAACACTATTCTACAGCATTCCCTTCAAAATAGTTGCCTTCCGCAACAACACACTTTTGCCAACGCGTGTAGAGTTCCTGGAAGCAGGCCTGGAAGCCATTTTGTGAAACCCGTCTTAGTGCTCTCGTCGCGTTTGCGATAACCTCTTCAGCATTGAATCTCCGTCCTTTCAGATGACTTTTCAGACGGGGAAACAGAAAGTAATCAGGTGGTGAGAGATCACTGCGTCCCGGAGGCGACGGAGGATTTCTACGTACAATTCTTACGTTACAATACTACCTTCTGGAATGAACTCATGGTGGATGAGACCCTGAAAGTCGAAGAAAACTTCCTTTGGAAGTGTCCCTAGGAAATTTTTGCTTCCGAGGAGATGTTTTCGATTTCCACTCAGATGACTGTCGTTTAGGGACTGGGTCGTACAAGTAGCACCAAGTTTCATCTCCAGCAATAATTTTGTTTAAGAAATCACCATCTTCATCAGCCATACTGATCATGTCTCCAGCAAGAGCAAGAGTCATTCTTGTTTCTTTCTGTTCTGCCGACAACATTTTCGGAACCAACTTCTGAGACACGTAATGCATGTTGAGATGCTTGTGAAGAACATTGTGTAATCTTAATGTCTCTGCAGGAGTTTTGTGTTTGTACGTTGCTCTGTGGACGTTAATTACAAAATGCGACGAACAAACAAAACACTATGATAAACAATTGCCTACAACTCAAAACCAACAATCGCCATTATCAACAAACTTTAAGGAAATGACATCATGAATGTTACCAACAAAACAAATGTATAACATCCCTTGTTATATATTAATACGAAAAATGGTAGTAAAATTCCGGGAACTTTTTGAACTAAGTAGTATAATATACTATACTATACTATTAGAACATAGACGAAAAGTAGAAGAACGGGAGGCTAAAAACCAAGACAGTATAGAAGCAGGAGGAAGAGCAGGACTGGGACGAAATGTTAAAGAAGAAACAGGAGTAGGAAAAGAATGGGATGCAGGAAGAGGACAAAAGCTTGATAAAACTGGCCCTCAATCTTTCAAAGTATTATCTATATTAATGTAGGTACTTCTTAAATATTTTATAAAAATAAGGATTTTATAACAATAAGTTTCCGCAAAAGTAGCCTTCTTGTTTTTGTGCATAAAATCAGAATCTGATAAAAAAAAGTTTCGGTTCCCATTTAAAACCCAAGTTGACCTCAAAATGACCTCCACTAACCCAAAAATAGCTAATGCTATTTTTCCCCCTTTCGAGTGAAGAAACTTTTATTCAAAATTGTATTCTCGCGAACGAGTTGTTTTCGAGATAAGCAGTTGGAAAGTAAAAATAAAGAAGTATTACATCTCACTGGTATTCGTTTAGTGGATGGATCCTATTCATTGAGACGTCCGAAATGAGTCGGGAATTGAAACAAGTCAGTAAAAAGCTCCGTCTCGGCTCGAATCCAGTTCCTGTTTTTATGGTGCTCAAATCTGGCCGCGCAGACAATTTAAAACTTAAGACACGCAAGCTGTTAACAATCGAAATGCCACAACTGCTCAATTGTGTCCCCATCCACTCACGAAGACTCAAAGGCAATTAGAAAGGATTGTGGCGTTCCTACCGGTCCGGTCTCTGCAACTGGACAAGACGGTTGCGATGAGCAGGTCACTGCGTGAATGGATTATGCAGCCGATTGACAAAAGGAGAGGAAGCAGCGACTGAGCGGCCGATATTATAAAGTTGAATCTAATTATCTTATGAATGGTACGCGGGATCACTTCACGAGGTGAACAGATGTGCACGCGACAGGAAGCAGCGCTGCGGGCAACAGCGTGTCAAGTCCTGCGCCAATTTAATGTCTACTGGTATAACACAATTATTAGCCTATTCTCACTTCCTTCTTCTCATATAATAATAATAATAATAATAATAATAATAATAATAATAATAATAATAATAATAATAATAATAATAATGTTGTATCCTTCTTCCACAATGACAACATAAAAACTACGAACATATATTATACAATTAAAATAATATTTATTCATTTGTTTATTTCTTTATTGATTTATTTATTTACAAATATTTATTTACTTATTTACGAATATTTTATTTATTTATTTAGTTATTTACGAGTATTTATTTATTTAGTTATTTACGAGTATTTATCTATTTATTTATTTACAAGTATTTTTTATTTAGTTAGTTACTTATTTACGAGTATTTTTATTTAGTTATTTACGAATATTTTTATTTATCTATTATTTACTAGTATTTATTTATTTAGTTATTTACAAGTATTTTTATTTATTTAGTTACTTATTTACGAGTATTTTTATTTAGTTATTTACGAATATTTTTATTTACCTATTTATTTATTAACGAGTATTTATTTACAAGTATTTTTTATTTATTTAGTTACTTACTTACAAGTATTTTTATTTAGTTATTTACGAATATTTTTATTTATTTATTTAGTTATTTACGATTATTTATTTATTTAGTTATTTACAAGTATTTTTTATTTATTTAGTTACTTATTTACGAGTATTTTTATTTAGTTATTTACGAATATTTTTATTTACGAGTATTTATTTATTTATTCATTCATTCATTCATTCATTCATTTTCTTATTTACGCGTATTTATATATTTATTTGCGATTATATTTATTTATTTATTAACGAGCATTTTTATTTATTCATTTACTTAAGAGCATTTTTACTTATTTATTTATTTACTTATTTAGGAGCAATTTTTATTCATTTATTTACTTACTTACGAGTATTTTTATTTATTTATTTACTTAATTAGTTATTTAGGAGTATTTTTATTTATTTATTTAGTTATTTAGGAGTATTTTTATTTATTTATTTACTTATTTACGAGTATTTATTTACTCATTTAAGAGTATTTCTTTTATTTACGAGTATTTTTATTTATTTATTACACAGTTTTTGTAACTATCTTCATTACAAAATAAGTAAAATTAAATAGACATAAAATAATACAATAAAATTCGCAATATGAAAATTCCTCAACACTATACATTGGATTAGGATACAATACTTTTCCATAATGGAACTAAATTTATTGAAAAGATACTCTCTGAATATCTGTTGGCAAAAAGGTAAAAAGTTTTAGATCAATATTGCAGGTTCATTAAAAGCCTTGCTCTTCTTCCTTAAAGGGATTCGTAACTAGCATGCCTTTCTTGTGTAAAAACTATATCAGTTACAGAAATAAAAGTATTAATATTTTTCTTACATAAATTAATTGTTGCAATATAAAGTTAGAACAATCATTATTCTTAGCTTCTTTAAATAGGTTTGCAGTGTCCTCTTGGAGAGCTTTAACATTATAAGAATACATATTTTTGCACCTTAAAAATATTTTTACTATTTCTATTGTTTGTTTAGTCAATTGTCCAAAGACAAGTTTGAACCTCAATAAGTGACACCAATAAGGCATCACTCATGAGGCAACTAAGCTAGGAGATAATGGTGTAGTATGGCCAGTTCCTTTTCCTCCTCCATTGCATACATCGCTGACTAGCTACATATTACACTAACGTACCTGAGCTACCAAAACCTGAAAACTTTGGACAGGGCTAAGTCCAGATATATAAAAAGAACACTGTGCATCTCCAAGTTCGCTCCAACCCGACTCGTGTACCAGCTGGCAGGAACAACGTCCTTCATAGAAGATTTAATGGCCACCTACAACCTGACATCAACCCCAGCCAGTACGAAGTTTTTTGACGAACGACGACAGAAAGCCGCAGAAATTGACGCTGCATTTTTCCGCACCCCAGCGATGAACAACGAGGAATGGAAAGCAGCCAACTTCGAGCTACGTCACCATTACACAAGGGGAGCAATCCATGGTTTTCACTACCGCATCTGTACTAGAAAAGGTTTTTCACCAGGTGACCAGTGATTGTGCGTGTATAATCTGTGGACTGCATTGCCCGCTATATCACCTCTTTGAGTGCTCACTAAGAACATTGCCGCTGTCATATTACGCAAAAGATGAATGACAAAGAACTGTGTACGACATACTCACAATGCTCGATATACACAATGTGTTTATTAAATCTATGACTATTACACTAATCAGACTTCAGATGTATAGAAATTGCTCTTCCTCTGACACATATCAAGTGAGATGTACTTCCTGATAACAGATGTAATTAGATATCAGCCAGGACCTCAATTAGTATTAATAATGGTTTGGCCATGACTGATATATTAACAGGCGCACTTGATGAAACTACTGGTACAATACTGCAGTGGTACAATGGTAATAAATTAAGATTAAATTATGAGAAAACATGTGATATCAAATTTAACATTAATCATCCAGGATACGACTTTGATCAATCTTTTAAGTTTCTTGGCATTCATATTAATCCTGATTTAGGATGGCGTACGCACATAAATTCTATTACCAATAAAATTAGTAAAGGTATATTCATTTTAAGATCATTAAGCCAGGGTCTTGGTTCAACTTCTTTATTGATCATTTACTATGCTTTCATTCAAAGTCACCTTAGTCATGGAACCCTGTTTTGGGGGAATCACAGCTTGACTATGAAAGTTCTTATTTTGCAAAAAAGAGCTGTAAGGATCATTTGTGGAGCTCCCTTAAGATCGCATTTTAAACCCCTTTGTATCAAGTTCAATACACTTACTTTGCATCATTATGTTTTGAGCTGCCTTCTTTATGAAGAAAAAAGTTTTAAATCCAACTGCCAATCGTTATCTTCATGGCTATTCCACCCGTAATAGAAACAACAAATTTATCCTAATAATAAATTTAGTATCACTCAAAACAGTTTTGATATGGTTGCAATAAGACTTTATAATAGATTACCTTCTTACATAAAGGAATTTTCTTTTAAAATATTTAAGAAGTCGCTCAAGACTAAATTGAAGACAAATCCTCTTTATGGCCTTGAGGAATTTTTTAATACTAATTGGTAGTAACTTTTGTTTGTTGTTTCTTTTTGACGTTCCTATACATTTGTTGAATGTCTCCAGCATGAAATATTACAGGATGGAAATTATATAAAATCACTGTTCAGTATGCTATGCTATACCTCCGAGCTAAGTTTGTAAAGAAACTAATAATTAAACCCATTAAATACTTTAGGAGAAATGTTATACACAGACAGCCAAAAATAACGTTTTCCGTTACCAGGATGTTGAAAAAGTCTTTCCACACAATCTCGAATCGCTAATAGCAACTGCCAAATCTTTAAATACGCAATCTGAAAGAGTATGCTTTTCCAATGTTATTCTAGACTACGGTCTTCCACTGCATCGTCAATTTCTTCTCGTCTTAGCATTTCCTTTTCTCATGCTAACGGGGTCTATCTAGTCAACGATTTGTTAGCAATCTTTGGCCATCCATGAGCTGAATACACACGAGGCACGTGAATAAAATTGTTACAGTTAATACAATGTTGTCAACTTTCATTTTTTTAGACTGTTTCATTCTCTCTCATTAAATACAAACATACTACTTCGTAATGGCGATGTGAAGATTAACCACTGTCATTAAGTACTGCTAATTGGGTAACATTAGTCTCTCCATTGCAGTAAAGATAACTCATCTAATTTAAGTAAGGGCGTGAATAAAATCTCTGTCCTCCTCGAAGCTGGGAGTTTAGAATCAGGTCACATCACCAATGATCGCATGGCTTAAAAGACTTAATAGAAATTTATTATTATTAATTTATAAGCTTCAAAGATTTTCTGTTGTACCGTAATAACCTCATTATAACGTTAGCATAGCGCAAGACCATCAATAAGAAAACAGAGCACGAAAACAGTATGAGGTTTTTATACGGAGCATTGAAGCCAAGAATCGAAGTCTCATCAGCTGTATCTTTATCAGGAAACGTTGACATTTAATAGAGAGCGAAGGATCAACTTGGTCTTTTATAGTCTCTTCAGGCAAGAGTTAAGGCCCATTCACAATGAAAATTAGACATAACCGTAACATAAACACAGAAGTTTGCGCCCAGGTTACCAAATGGGATCATTCACAATGATTCACATAAACACTGACATTAACATTGCCGTTAGACGTTAACATGAAAGTTTGCAAACTCCAAGCGTTAGGTCGTTGTTGCTCGCAGCGTCGGACGTGTGGCACAAGTCGAGACTTGACAGCATGATGCTGCCGCTCGCTGGACCAGGCGCGCGACCTTTCCGTCACACATTGCGTCGTTGCGTATGGGTGACGCAACACCCGATCGTGATGTCTCAATTTTATTCTAAGATCGGGTTCTCTTTCAAATTGCACTATCGCGTGTAACAGCATGCGCGACCTACAAAGGCCGTGGACCAGGGTTTTCACGCCTTGTGTAACGTTTGCAAATTGCACCAAGTGATGTTACGAACAAGCTTAGCAATTAAGTCGCGAATTATATTACAATTTTCGGTTTCTTTGCCTTTACCATTATAACAAGCCCGCTAATAAACTGAGTAAGATTTTTAAAAATGTCAATGCCATTTTTCTATTCCGATAAGGTTTTGTACTACAAACTTCTTTACAATATTTCAGTCTATACCTATTTATCAGATTAGGTGATACCTACATTAGTATTACATCCTTATTATACATAAGGTAATTCGGGGGAAGACGCCACAACTAAGGTGTTTCTTGGCTATACAACTCAAACCTGAAGTGATAAGACAATACAAACAAATTTATCGTATTTTTCAATTATAACTGACTCTGTATAATGATTGGTTCCTTTCCAAGTGCGTATATTGTTAACAATTTTTCATGTTAAAAGAACTCGTGTCAGGGTGGCATCTTCCCCCATATATACGGGGAAGATGCCACTTGGTATGGGGTAAGATGCAACAACACAGTAAATGGCATACATAAAATAAACATTGGAATATTTCATGTATATTTTATTACAACTACAGAGAAACATCTATGAAATTAATTATAAACTTGTTTCATGATTATGTTGCAAAAATGTATTAATTAGGACACAATTCTGAATGTTAGTACGAGCCTGCACCACATTTCATACACTGCGAATTATCACTACTGCAATCTTCGTGCAACCATTTCTTGCATGCGGTGCACTGAATCCAGTCAAGCTTGGAACGTTTCTTAGCGTAAAAGTGTCCAGAAACAACAAAAATCATCTTCCTCATCAAAACTATTACCACTGTCATCGTGACTAATTTCGTCACCAGAAGAAGAAGAAGATGAACTTACAAATCTCTTTTTCTTTCTTGGTTGGGGAGGTTTCTTTTTTCTGGCCTTTTACCGCATAGTTTCTCTTTTCTGTGGTGTAGTTGAGATATCCGCTGTTTGTTTTTTACGCCCAAAGAGTTTAGATTTACTTACGTGAGGAATAGGGCTGATTTTTTCCAGAGTTGAAATCCCGTTATCCGTTCTGATGGAAGCAACTATTGATGTAGGTGTACTGCCACATGCTCCGCTAGTGGAAGGACCTAGTGAACATTTAGTAAGGTTTGAAGATTCCATTCGTCATTTCAGAGTTCTGTATGGAATGCCACACATCCTCGCTGCAGCCCATGGCGATTTTTGTCCATACTTTACATCTTCAGCAGCTCGAATTAAATTTTATTTTGATTAAGATGTCCAATCTGTTTTTATTTTGCAGTCTCAAGTCATCGTCTGCATAAAAATGAAACGTGAATTACATTTTCAATCATTGATACCTTTTGTAAAGTATCAGAGAACATGTAAAATAATATAATGTAAAATATTATCAAATAATAACCTTCCCAAAACATAATTTACGGGTTAAATAATGTATTTCTTAACCATGTTGCGTCTTCCCCCAGTTACAAGGGGAAGACGCCACTCACACTTACTTGCTTGCCTACTGCTGCAAGGTTGTTGCCGTAGCTGCATGCCTCGTGTGCGAAACATAATGCACAACTCACGTATATAGCAGATATTCCATTTAAAATAAAACATCAGTCTATGAACCTTAAATATAAGCAACGAAATATTATAAAGTGTGTACTCACCAGACTATATGCTCACAAGATCCAAAATAACGGCGATGAAAGACGATAAAGTAAGACAAATGCGCACGCTACGTGTCCACCCCGTTAACACTCTTCAAACTACTAGAGGATCGGCGCTGTCAATTGCTGACACATAAAAGAACTGCAAACAAAGTTGCGTCTTCCCCCAACTGGCATTTTCCTCAGAATTACCTTACCTATAATTCGATTAATGTTTTCGTTTTTGCAGAAAGCATCTTCAGGTGCTATTATTCTTCTTCTTATTATTATTATTATTATTATTATTATTATATTATCCTTTGCTCTAGAGTATGCAATTAGGAAAGTCCAGGATAACACTCAGAGAAGGTTTGGAATTGAATGGGTTACAACAGCTGTTTGTCTATGCGGATGACCTGAATGTTAGGAGAAAATCCACAAATGATTAAGGAAAACACGGGAATTTTACTTGCAGCAAGTAAAGAGATAGTTTTGGAAGTAAATCCCGAAAAGATAAAGCATATGACTATGTCTCGTGACCAGAATACTGTACGAAACGGAAATATAAAAAATTGGAAATTAATCCTTTGAAGAGGTGCAAAAATTCAGATATCTTGAGCAACAGTAACAAATATAAAGGCCCATTCACAATGAAAATTAAACATAACCGTAACATAAACATTGCCGTTAGACGTTAACATGAAAGTTTGCAAACTCCAAACTTTCATGCTTATGCTTACATGATTTGTAAACAGTACACAATCGTGGAGCGCTTATGTATGGAACAGAATATGACGAAATGGCGTAGTTATGTTTCCATGGTTACCAAGTATCTTAGGGGTTATGTTTATGTTCCTATCGTGAATGTTCTTGATTTTACCGTAACGCTTACATTTTTAAGTTAAATCTTACGTTATGTTTAATTTTCATTGTGAATGAGCCTTAAATTACACTATGGAGGAAATTAAATACAGAATAAATATGAGAAATGGCTGTTATTATTCGGATGACACAGCATGCATTGTATTCTTCACCTGACATAATTGGGAATATTAAATCCTGATTTTTGAGATGGGCAGGGCATGTAGCACGTATGGGCGAATCCAGAAATGCTTATAGAGTGTTAGTTGGTAGGCCCGAGGGAAAAAGACCTTTGGAGAGGCCGAGACGTAGTTGAGAGGATAATATTAAAATGGATTTGAGGGAGGAAGGATATGATTTGTAGGGACTGGATTAATCTTGCTCAGGATAGGGATCGATGGCAGGCTTATGTGAGGGCGGCAATTAACCTCCGGGTTGCTTAAAAGTCATAAGTAAGTAAGTAAGTAAGTAACAGTTAATATCGTCCAATGACAGCTGAAATACATGGACACTATTTTTGAAGCACCATGTAAATAGTTCCATATAGGATGTATCATTAGTAGGTCGGATCTTGGCCGATCACCGGTTCGATATCCCGCGAGACATAGAAGAAATCAATCACTGTCATTCCGCTGCACGCAAGAGCCTAGCCGTCCTGAAATCTGACCGGGCGCACTGCGACCTGCGGCCTCATGTATTATTCCTATTGTCTGCTTATATTTGCAAGCATAATGACATAACGACACAGATTTCTAGTATAAATCACATGCAAAGCATCTACTTAGAACGTTAACACATCATTTTATCAACATACATTTTACGAAATAGGCTACAGTAGTTACTAATCAATAGTCAATTAAGTGGTCCGGGTTCGAATCCCGGTCGGGGAAAGTTACCTGGTTAAGGTTTTTCCGGCACTTTCTCTCAACCCAATACGAACAAATGCTGGGTAACTTTCTTTGCTGAACTCCGAACTCATTTCACTGGCATTATCACCATTTCATTTAGATGCTAAATAACCTGAGATGTTGATACACCATTGTAAAATAACCCAAAAACATAGTCAATTATATAAAAACTTTGTGTTAATTGACCTGATTTCACAGTTTATATAAAACGTTTTTTTATAATAGCTGCTTATTTAAATCTGTTCTTTTAAGAATATTCAGTAAATTTGATGAAATGTATGTAACGGAACTAAGAGCTAAATCATAACTCTACTACTTCTACTGGAAGCGAAATATTAAGACTACGATATGATGGCGATGAAGTCTATGTGTTGAGTTACTGTTATCCAATACATTAAGTTATGGCCGTATTCACAGACATTCCTAGCGCGGCCTTCCGGTGGATGATCAGCGAACTAACGTTTCTCGTATTCATAAACCAGTGTTAGCGATATGATATGATATGATATGATATGATATGATATGATATGATATGATATGATATGATATATGATATGATATGATATGACATGATATGATATGATATGATATGATATGACATGATATGATATGATATGATATGATATGATATGATATGATATGATATGATATGATATGATATGATATATGATATATATGATATGAGATATATGATATGATATAAGATATATGATATGATATGAATCCCGTACAAGTAACCAGTCGATAGCCGGGGCTAGTTTAGCACGCTCGTAGTGCGTGCTAGCGAAATGTCTATGAATATCACCCCTGTTTAAAGATTATTATTTAGTCTTCATTGATAGCGTTGTGACAGGAGATTTCTTCTTTGATATTAGGAATTAGTAAGCCTCGATCTAAAGTTAAATTAGGTATAAACCATGTTGCGTTGGCTATTACTACGAATGGATTTTTATTCAAATAATCTAAAGAATTCCAATGTTGGAGTTGCTGGCAGAGCCCAGATTGGTCTAATGATTGATTTATATATAGTAGAATCCAGATTATCCAACTTTTCGTGTTATCCGGATAGTTTTTTTTAATTACAGTTGTGTACGTATATACAGTACTGAATAAAAGCAAAGTTTTTGAAGTCATTTACATACTGTACTGCAATACGTATAAAAAGTCGTATAGACACTGGAAAAGATTCAAAAACGGGCTCTCAAGCGTTGTCGTAATAATTCACCATTAAAATGGGACACACTCACGGACAGGAGAACGTGAATTCGATTATGTGCAATGTTCAAAACATACAGAGGTGGGCCTGCCTGGAGAGAAATAAAAAATAGGTTGCAGCCGCCAAATTACTCTTCAAGGAACGACCACTCATATAAATTGAGGGAAAGAAGACAGAGGACGGACACTGGAAAGTTTTCTTTTCTCAGTCGTACTATCAGGGACTGGAATGCTCTACCTGCAGACTTACTA
Source organism: Periplaneta americana (assembly GCA_025594305.2). Lineage (NCBI taxonomy): Eukaryota > Metazoa > Arthropoda > Insecta > Blattodea > Blattidae > Periplaneta > Periplaneta americana. Next base: position 6,530,647 of record JAJSOF020000011.1, on the reverse strand, counting down.
AAGGCTTTATCAATAACTAAAATGCATTTAAAAATAGGCTTAAGGACTTTATTAATAGACGGTAGTATATTATACTCACTATTTAAAGGGTGTAATTGATATTTTGTTATCTGAAGTGTTGTATCAGTGAAGTGTGAAGTGTGTTGTGTCAGTGAAGTGTGTCGTGTAAGTGAAGTGCAAAATATTTGAACAGTGAAATGTTTTTGAAGTGTTAGTGAAATCAGGATAGAATCAGTGAAATGTGTCGTAGTTCCAGTGCAGTGAGTGAGTTGTCAGCGAAATGAGTGTAGTTCTGAAAGGTACTTGTGCAGGTATGAACATATCATACTCGTGGGTTTCAATTCGAAATTAGAGTTAAGATACAAATTAGATTTACTTTAATTGTTATTTTAAGTGATCGTGCTTCATTTAATTTAGGATATTCCCTGTTGTTATTATTATTATTATTATTAGGCCTATTATTATTATTATTATTATTATATTATTATTATTATTATTTTCTTCTTCTTCTGCCTGACAAGTGTTAGGCCACAAGCCCTGTTACGGTCTCACATAAAATTTTCACGCCATCTCTTAGCAGGACGACCCACAGATCTTTGGCCATGTGGTACATAATCATAAATTGCCTTTGGAAGTCTACTATTACTCATTCTTTGCAAGAGTTGTTTCCAATAAGACTGATATGGAACAATGCAATCTAAAACTGGTTGAGTTTATAGTTCCTTTAAAATTTCACAATTTCTTTTCAGATCCCATTTAGTATACCCCGCTGTTTATTATTATTATTATTATTATTATTATTATTATTATTATTATTATTAATTGTATTTTTATTAGTTGTGTTCATTATTGTCATTATTGAGTGTAATAAAATTAGTTACCACTGCCACAGGTTATATACCCATTTGCACTGCGAATAAATACACACAAACATGCGAAGAAAACCGTGGTATGGGTTAGCACGACGCTAGGTCTTCATAACACACAGTGCAGTGCATCACATGCATAATGAAGTAACATGACCGCAGCTTCCAACCAGCACGAAGCACAATATATTTTAATGTCTTAATATATGTGATTATCAGTTGGGAGAACTTCATCTTCAGCACTGAGAAGAAAGTCGTTAACCGGGCGGTGGTAACACAAACAGCTGCAATGCCGGCTGATTATGAAGTACAGTAGTCCATTGTGATGGACTGCTTTGTGCAAATGCGGTTCCACGCAATTACTCGCACGCTCATACGAATTCTATTAATCGGAGCCATTCCATTCGCCCTGCTGCTGCACTTTTTAAAGTGAACGCATCGCCGCGTCTCCATGTTCTCATTAACGCATTAAATATCTCATTAAGATGCAACAAAAAAATAAATAGAATGCGTTAATGGGCGTGCAGTACAAGGATCATTCTATTGTTCGGCTGCTAGGACATGAAATGCATCCTGGCTTCTTTTTGGAAATGCAGTTATGGCATAGGCCCCGCCGTCTGCTTCACTGCACCTTGCAGCCTTTACATCTTGATCAGAGGCGGCTCGGCGTGTAACGATGCATTCAGTAGTGCATGTAGCGTTCTGTACTCTCACGGTTGTTACAGGGAACAAGTGTAAATCCTCCCCCTGTTATATCGCAAAATTATGAAGATTACTGGATTTCCGCTAAAAATTTCAACAGGAGGCGATGTTTCCTCTCTCAAATTATGTCGTAATTACAACGAAGATCGCCATCTCACTGGGTATCCGTAACATGTTACTCTCCGGACATCTGTCAGATAATAAAAGGGCACCTGATGCGTTCCCGACCCACCTGACCAATTTTCTTATGAACATGTTCTTGTACACCCTGACCCACTCACTCGTCCCCTCTTCCACAATTTGGGACAAACATATTAAAAATGAAGTAGTCTGCTGTCCCCAGGCCTCCAAGTATTATATAACTCGTTCAAAATTCAACTCGTATTACACAAATCTAAACGAGTATTCACAAACTCGAGCACACCATTCAACAAAGAAAGTGCGGCTACCAAAGAAAACGGCACTGGTTTCCATTACTGGAGAAATGTAAATTCAATTTTTCTCCAAAAGCAAGACAATTTTATTCTTGATCTCTTCATTAAATTATTTCGCTGAAGTTCTCAATATATTCAGATTTTTTTAGAAGAACAATGGTAAATACTACATAATAATAATAATAATAATAATAATAATTATAACCATCATCATCAATCAAGGATTAAACCGTAAGGTTTGTTTTCTGTCTAACCAGGTTGAAGCTGTTCCCTCCGCCTTTTTCAGGGGCGACCCTCGTTTCTCCTTCCTGAGTCTATATTCGTAAACATTTTTGTTTTAATCAGTTAATTTTGTACGATATTGCATAAATGAAGCGTTTTTCGAAGAAATGACAAAGAAATACTATTTTGGGCTTATTCTTCGCGTTGGTATCTTACCACTCATACGTCTCAACTACCCAATAGTTTTACCATAAATGAGATTTAAACTTCACACACAAATTATTATTATTTTTTATTTTTATTTATTTATTTATTTTTTTTTTTGCTAAATCGTTATTCAAATACGAAAATTACATTCGACTTTTCGGTTACTTACAACCTAAAGATTCTGTTCTTAAAATTAATGCAGTTATACCCCATTCACCCTGTACAAAGAGACATGTTCTTGTAAGACCAATATACATTATTAGGCCTATGTAGAGCCACGTTTCTTCAATACCGAACGTGAAATTTTCTCATAAAAGATATATTTGTTTCTTCAGTACCAATACGTGCAATTATTCACGTATAACAGAGACAAGTTTCTTCAATGCCAATACGTGCAATTATTCTCATGTAAGAGAGACAAGTTTCTTCAATGCCAATACGTGCAATTATTCTCATGTAAGAGAGACAAGTTTCTTCAATGCCAATACGTGCAATTATTCTCATGTAAGAGAGACAAGTTTCTTCAATGCCAATACGTGCAATTATTCTCATGTAAGAGAGACGTGTTTCTTCAATACCAATACGTGCAATTAATCACATATAAGAGAGACATGTTTCTTCAATACCAATACGTGCAATTATTCTCATGTAAGAGAGACGTGTTTCTTCAATACCAATACGTGCAATTATTCTCATGTAAGAGAGACGTGTTTCTTCAATACCAATACGTGCAATTATTCTCATGTAAGAGAGACGTGTTTCTTCAATACCAATATGTGCAATTATTCTCATGTAAGAGAGACGTGTTTCTTCAATACCAATACGTGCAATTATTCTCATGTAAGAGAGACAAGTTTCTTCAATGCCAATACGTGCAATTATTCTCATGTAAGAGAGACATGTTTCTTCAATACCAATACGTGCAATTATTCACATATAAGAGAGACATGTTTCTTCAATACCAATACGTGCAATTATTCTCATGTAAGAGAGACAAGTTTCTTCAATGCCAATACGTGTAATTATTCTCATAAAAGAGAGACATGTTTCTTCAATACCAATACGTGCAATTATTCACATATAAGAGAGACATGTTTCTTCAATACCAATACGTGCAATTATTCTCATGTAAGAGAGACAAGTTTCTTCAATACCAATACGTGCAATTATTCTCATGTAAGAGAGACAATTTCTTCAATACCAATACGTGCAATTATTCTCATACAAGACAGACATGTTTCTTCAATACCAATACGTGCAATTATTCTCATATAAGAGAGACATGTTTCTTCAATACCAATACGTGTAATTATTCTCATAAAAGAGAGACATGTTTCTTCAATACCAATACGTGCAATTATTCTCATATAAGAGAGACAAGTTTCTTCAATACCAATATGTTCAATTATTCTCATGTAACAGAGACATGTTCCTTCAATACCAATACGTGAAATTATTGTCATATACTAAAAGATATTTGTTTCTTCAATATCAATACGTGCAATTATTCTCATGAAAGAGGGACATGTTTCTTCAATACCAATACGTGCAATTATTCTCATACATGAGATATTGGTTTCTTCAATACCAATACGTGCAATTATTCTCATATAAGAGAGATATGTTTCTTCAATACCAATACTTGTAATTATTATCATGAAAGAAAGACATGTTTCTTCAATACCAATACGTGCAATTATTCTCATATAAGATATATTTGTTTCTTCAATACCAATACGTGCAATTACTCTCATATAAGAGAGATATGTTTCTTCAATACCAATATGTGCAGTTATTCTCATAAAAGAGAGACATGTTTCTTCAATACCAATATGTGCAGTTATTCTCATAAAAGAGAGACATGTTTCTTCAATACCAATACGTGCAGTTATTCTCATAAAAGAGAGACATGTTTCTTCAATACCAATACGTGAAATTATTTTCATATACTAAAAGATATTTGTTTCTTCAATATCAATACGTCCAATTATTCTCATATAAGAGAGACATGTTTCTTCAATACCAATACGTGAAATTATTCTCATATAAGATATATTTGTTCCTTCAATATCAATACGTGCAATTATTCACATATAAGAGAGAGAAGTTTCTTCAATACCAATAGGTGCAATTATTCTCATATAACAGAGATATGTTTCTTCAATACCAATACGTGAAATTATTCTCATATAGGCCTACTAAAAGATATTTGTTTCTTCAATACTAATACGTGAAATTATTCTCATAAAAGACATGTTTTTTTCAATACCAATACGTGAAATTATTTTCATATAAGAGAGACATGTTTCTTCAATACCAATACGTGCAATTATTTTCAAAAAAGAGAGACAAGTTTCTTCAATACTAATACGTGCAATTACTCTCATAAAAGAGAGACATGTTTCTTCAATACCAATATGCGCAATTATCCTCATAAAATAGAGACATTTCTCTTCAATACCAATACGTGAAATTATTCTCATAAAATAGAGACATGTTTCTTCAACACCAATACGTGCAATTATTCTCATAAAAGAGAGACATGTTTCTTCAACACCAATACGTGCAATTATTCTCATATAAGAGAGACATGTTTCTTCAACACCAATACGTGCAATTATTCTCATATAAGAGAGACATGTCTCTTCAATACCAATACGTGCAATTATTCTCATATAAGAGAGACATGTCTCTTCAATACCAATACGTGCAATTATTCACATGTAAGAGAGACATGTTTCTTCAATACCAATACGTGCGATTATTCTCATGTAAGGGAGACAAGTTTCTTCAATAGCAATACGTGCAATTATTCTCATTTAAGAGAGACATGTTTCTTCAATACCAATACGTGCAATTATTCTCATGTAAGAGAGACATGTTTCTTCAATACCAATACGTGTAATTATTCTCACAAAAGAGAGACATGTTTCTTCAATACCAATACGTACAACTTATTCTCATATAGAGAGACATATTTCTTAATCACCAATACGTGCAATTTATTCATGTATAGAGAGACATATTTATTCAATACCAATACCTGCAATTACCTCCATACAGAGAGACACGTACCTATAACCTGAATGCATACAATTTTTCTCACAGAGATATGTTTTTTCGATACCAATACATGCAATTGGATTGTTCTCGTGCAGAGGTATCTCACAGACACGGTCTATGTCGCAAGTGGAGAACTCTGCATCGCTGAGTTTTGCGGGCTCATGACTAAGTAAACATGATTTAGGGTCGGGTTATGGAATCATCTCAACATTTTAATAGCGGCAACCATATCGCAGTAGTTATCTCGCTGCAACCGGTCTTACACTTGTAAAGTTTTACAACTGTGTTAATTGTTGGAACAAAAGAGTTTGTGCAATTACACGTGTGTCCGGTTTACAAACACCAAAGATCCTCATTTTAGTTTGAGTAAAGATAATGTAGTGAAGATAAACAGTGAAATCTCTAGCAATCGAATTCATCAATATTTCAAATCACTGTTGTTTGCTAGTGAACCGTGATGTCTAGACAGTGATCATATGAGAGTGGGATTATCTCCTTGCTAGTGAGTGTCGGGATTAAATCTGCGTGAAACGCAGGCCGTGACGAAGGTGTCAGCCATTTTATCTCTGTTCGTACAACATGAAGTGTGAAATCTTACATATAAATTAAGGAGGCCATGGGTTGCACATGAGATTTGTATTTAACAGGTATTACTGACGCCTAGTAAGAAGTACACCGTTAGAAGAATGACATGCATCGGTTTTCCACCCGGAAACTTGACTTTTATATAAATGTATGAGACGATCCTTACAAATGTATTATACTTGCTCTGTTTTTCTGAATGGATGATGATAAAGGAAAAAATGACGATAGAGAATAGCTGAAATAGTAGTAACTGGAATATTTCTAGGAAAAAACTTCCCCTACAGGAGATACTCGTAGATTCGTATCGTGATGTAGTCTGTAAGTAGGCCTAATATTTTTCCCAAACACCACTGATGAAATATGAAAATTTTATTACAGAAGTCCATAAAAATCACGCATATAATTTGACCAGGGGTATTAACACAGAAAAAGACACACAGCTCTCTAAGCAGTTCTCCAAATAATTTCTTTTTTTTTTAGTCAACTCCCATAACACAGGTTTGAACCTCATAAGTGACACCAACAAGATATCACTCACGCTGAAATTAAGCCAAGAGATAATGGGGTAGGATGGCCAGTTCCTTTTCTCCTCCATTGCATACATCGCTGAAGTCATATGTTACACTGATCAGACTTCAGATGTATACAAACAATAATTGTTCTTCCTCTGACACATATCGCCCATATGATGTAGGTCTACTGTCTGATAATACGAGAAGATGTACATATCACCCAAGAAACAGACATAATAACGAACATATTGGACAACGGTGTAATATGTTTTAGTAACAAGTATTAGTAGAAACAAAGTGTGTTCGATATAGTCTAAGTGAACTGAAAATCTAGAACGGAGTGATAAAAGTGTCAATTTTGAATGAATTAGAGGAGTGTAGGGTAATTCCGGGTTAGATGGCCATAGTTTTTTAAATCACTTAGAACAGGGTAACCGATTGGTAAAGAAATACGAAACAAATCAAATACGTTCCTTCTAGGTTATGTTTCTCCACTACAGTGCTTCAGGGCGCATAGAATTCACTGATGTAATAAAAAAATACGTTTGAAATATAATAGGCCACTGGCCATCTCACCCAACATATGTGGGTGAGATGGCCATAGGATATAGGGATAGATGGCCACCATAATTTTTAAGTAAATTCATAACAATTTTTTGTAAAAGAATGAGGTTTTATGCACTGGACACATAAATATAGTGTCTAAGTGCATAATTATGATTGTTTGAAACTTTTCAACAACTTTATTTTTTGTTTTTCCTCTTTTAGTGAATTTTCCTTAAAACAATACAGAAATAAATTGAAACGCTTATGAACATATTATTATAATAATAATCCGAGGCACGACAGCCCATGAAGGACCATGATCGACCAGCCGGCTGCTGGCCTCACGTCCACATGTCGAAGCAGAGGTGGACGATCATCCAACCAAATGGCGGAATCGTGTGATTAGCCCGATGATCCCCCCAGCCGCAACAGCAGGCTTTCTTAACCGGATTTCGCTACCTATCGTAGTTACCCAAGTGCATCACGATGATGGGTGGGCACCGGTCCCATACACTGGCTCAAATTTCATGAGACAATTTCTTCCCCCATGAGTTCGAACCAGCGCGAATTCCGTAACGCGAGTCCTAGGCAGGATGCCTTAGGCCACGACGCGGGACCTTATGAACATGTTAATGAAACAAAATCCTGAAAGGTCAAAGTAACAGTATCTTTTCCAGTTGGTTTCCGGGATAGGAAGCGTTGTCTCACAAGCAAACATTCTGATGGGAGCAAATAAAAAAGTTATTTTTTTTCTTCCGTCATATTAATAATGTCAAAAGAAGTGCTTATACAAATTTTGGCCACTCGACCGTAATTACAAGTCCATCCAGAAAGTGATTTTACCTGGGGCCGTTTACAGAAAAAAACACAATTACATGGAAAGATTTATTGAAACAGATACAGCAATTGTTGCGCTAATTGTGTAACGTATCTCCCAATGGAATTGAGACATTTGTCATACCATGGGATCAATTTTTGTACCATTGTGTCGTAGAAGTCAGCTTCCTGGGATCGAAACCAGCGTTGGACAGCCGCCTGCACCTCTCTACCGATCCCATCATATGACAAATATCTCATTCCGGTGTGGAATGTGTTGAAAAAATAGCTCAACAATTGCTGTGTCTGTTCAATAATTTTTTTAATTAAATTGTGTTTTCTTTCTGTTAACGATCCCTGGCGAACTTTTTTACGGCCCTCGTAATTGCGGTCAAGTGGCCAAAATTTTTATAAGCACTTCTTTTGACGTTATTAACATGGTGAAAAAAAATAACTTTTTTATCTGCTCCCATCAGAATGCTTGCTTGTCAGCCAGTCAGAGAAATTGACAAGTTCTTCAGCAAAAATATAAGCGAGACTATAGACATCGGTCCCTGTAAGGGAAAATCCATGTTCCTGCATATTTAATATGGCGAACAAACCTACATCCATTGTCATTGCCTATGTGTCACTTGGTCCCATTGCACCCTTTGTAGAATTGTGTTTTAACTCTACTTTCCAGGGTTTTTCTTGGAATATGAAATGTAATGAAGGCTTGACGTACAGAAGTGCCATATTTAATGGCTTGAAAAGCACGGTATAAGTCATCTTCATTCCAAAGATACGTTTGCTGCCGGGAATATTTTATAGGAATCTAGAAATAACGATACTTTTAACATAATAATATTCCTCAATTGTAGGCCATCTATCTCGGAAAAATGCTGGCCATCTCTCCTTTTTTTACGGGAGAGATGGCCATACCGCGTAATAAAAACTGGCAGCAGTGAAGAGAACAAATACAGTTAAGATAGAATGTTTAAAGATGCCTTACCTCTTTAATAATGTTTCCAGCAAATTTCCTCACAAAATGCAGTATTTCTCTATTGTTATTTCAGAAGGTGAAAAATTATTGCTTGCTCACAGACTCACGAACGGCTACAAAACGCGGAAATAATAACCTTACGTTTCGCAGGTGCAACAATCACTTCGTTTAATTAACATCTGGCGGCAAACCGATTTTCATTCGAAACAGATGATTAGAATAAAAATAAGAGCGGTTGGTCGTCTCACCCGCATGGCTATCTCCCCCGGAATTACCCTAATAGGAAGTTAAGTAAAACGATAGAGATAATGAAAATAGGTGAAGAATATGGCGGGGGAGGCTAGCTAGGATAGCGAAGTATAACATGTAGAAAATTAGTGATATGTGAAAACCAAATGTACACAAGAAACAGACATAGTAACGAACATATTGGACAATGGTATAGTACGTTTTTCAAAAAGTAACTGATTATATGAAATTTGCTTGTCATAAGACGACACGTGATGTTTTTTTTTTAATATAAATAACGTAAAAATCTTTTCTGTATCCTTTCTATTTGCATCTGATGGGACTGGAACTGAGGTGACCATTATTAGAGACGCATCCTCTAGCTTACTCCTAACTAGAGTTTTATATAGAGTATCAATATTTATATTTTCCTTTTTTTTTAGTGAAGAAAGATGATGTCGGAGCAGATTTTCGCCAGACAATATCGTTTTCCTGCCATCATTTCATCATTACTCCACAACCTACATCAATCTAATAACCAGAGACAAGCGCCGTAGGATTCCTACAGCAAACGTCTTCAGAAATACCAATGGCGAAGCATGTTTTCGGTCAGACGAACATCTCGTCCTGCTCCGTTAATATACTATGAAAACAGGGAAGTGGCTGAATTTTATTGACTAGGTAAACTGACCTCCATTGACATCTGTCTTTCTCCCATGTATGTCTCAAATGCAGCATTAAAACAGAATGGAAGATGAGAACATTCCCAGGAGCTTGTTACATTATAAACTAGAACGTGAAATAATTATGGACAGATCGAGAAAGTGATGGATAGATCAGGAGCAATGGAGAATATATTTAATAGGAACGGGACGGAGATTCACACCTGTAAGATAATGATAGTGGTGGTGAAAGTTCACAATATGTACAATATATGCAAGAGGTATAAGCATGGTTTTCTTTCTTAGAGATATCCGAATCGCAGCTAGTAGGATAATTATTGTATGTATGTATTTATTTACACTGCAAGTGGGCAAGCACCCGGTGGCAGTGGTATATACAATATTAACAATACACAATAAAATGATAAGCAATACACAATAAAATTTACAATACACAATACAATTTTATACACAATACAATAATAATACACAATACAATTTAACACAATAATAATAAAACATAAAATAAAATACCTAATTTTACAATACAACCTACATAATTATGTATAGGCCCTACATAAGTTTCAATAGTCTTTCACTTTACTCTCATCTCATTCCCTGTAGTGGCACTATGACGCATTTCACTGACACTTTAGCACACATTTCACTGACACTCTGTAACACATTTCACTGACACTATAGAACACATTTCATTGACGCTATAAATTATCACTGATCGGAACTGTTCACTGCATTGTAAAACCATAACTTCACTGACTCACCTCGCTTCACTGATACAACAGTTCAAATAAGTCAAATAATTACATCCTTATGCATGCTTATAAACAGAACTACATTTAAACTAAACATTTCTAGTCTAAGGCCCTCTTACACTCTATTTTTAAATAATTTACAATTCAAACCAAGAAAGTAAACTCGTCACTGATCATTTTCTCTTTTCAATAATTGAAGCGGTGAGATCAATACCCATTCAAGTCCACTTCTGGTCATTCATTTTTTGCAAATTTGAAATTAAATTGTGGACATTTCCACAAGTCTTACGACTTTAAAAGTTGGTATACTACTTTGTCTTGATCTCTAAAACAACCAGAAATATTACGTGCAAAACTAATAATTAGGTAAGAAATAAAAAAAAAACTTTTTGCATTTTTCTTGAAACTTGCGTATATGGACTTGAATGGTTATTGATCTCACCGCTCCAATTACAAGAATGACAAGTCACGGAAAGCTAAACTTTTCGGGGAAATCTTGCCACAGTCTCCACAGTAAATGCGGAAGAAAGAAAATACAGCACATGTGAAAAAAAGGGACTGGTCAGAAAATGTAGCAAAATATATCACTGAGGAATTACCTTCCACAAAATAAAATACCAATATTTTAATACAAAATGTACATTCAGCCATTCCGGGCAAACTAGTAATTCCAATGATAAAGTCTTTTTCAAAAATATTTGTTTACTATTAGTTTAGGACATAGATAAGGCTTTAAAATTAAATATTAATATGTTTTATTTTCGAAGGAAAAATATTTACAAATTTTATGGGCATTGAATATAAGTGGTCTTGCCTGAGTAATAGGTAGTGTTTTGTTTCCCTAAAGTTTGCAGCACTTACTCATAGAGAAATCAGCTGTTAATGTATAGAGAGATCAGCTGTTAATGTATGTTTTTCAAGGAGCTATTGTTGAAGACATTTTAAGAGTCTGCACTGTTAATTCCAGAGCTCCGGGATCAAGGAACTTTTTACTCTGTACTATACTCTTTCTGCCATTTATTTTCAGAACTTCGGGTTAATAACAATTAGCAATCTTACAGTTGAAGTGATATTTTGACTTAGAAATGCCACAGTTGTTTTGGAACTGAAAAAAGGAATGACATTAACTTATCTGTAACATCCGTAACATGAAAGAAACAGCTATAAAATATTTACCGATTATGTTTTTGTGAACTAATTGGATGCCATGAGATCTGCATAGCTTTCACATGGACACCATGAGAATGAATCATTTTATGCTTGAGGTAGAGACCTGAGTTCTACACTTTTTGTCAATAAGGTGTGAAGTGAGTTCGCAAATCTTGTAACATACGAGACGGAACCTTTTCTTTATTTTCTGCAATAATAATATATTTTATTCAATAGCTTAATTTCTGTAAAAGGATACTGATCTTCTAAATTGATTCTAATAATAAAAGTTTACAAGAGTAATTTCATTTCCAATATATAGAGTTTGAAAGTAATAAAAGTGTAACATCCGTGACAAACCGGAATGGCTGCATAATATTTTCAAAAAAATATAAAAGTTAATAACTTTATGGCATGGTAATAGAAAAGATATGCACTGTGGAAAAAAAGTGCGAATTATAATTCTGTATGTAGGAGGTAAAGGCACTATGTCACAAATACTGAATGTTTACAGGAGGGCTAAATAAAAGTGCTATTTAATACAGTACCTTATGGCACATAGTACCCTTCCCAACAAGCCAACTCGCTTATTATTACGCATAGAAGTTAGTGCTTTGGCCCACTCAAAGAAAACGAAAAATTACATAGAAATATGACAAAATCTCAATTTCGTAAAAAATGGACATAGTGCCCTTTACCTCCGAAATACAGAATTATGTTTATGAATAAATATTTTCAATTATATATTTAAATTTAAAAATTGGAAAAATATCTGTTTTTATGTGAAATAAAATTCAGTTTGAACAGTTAGGATTGTACGTCCAGAATACTGAACTAATTCAGAAGCACCTATATTCGCACAAAAAATATTTACATAAAAGTCCGCTCCCTACGTAACACTGGTCACAGCAGCAGGAATAGTACTAGTAGTACTAGTACTAGTACTAGTACTGTGGTAGTAGTAGAAGTAATAATAGCAGCAGTAGTACAAGGTGGGCCAGTCAAACGGAAAGATTTGATGGGAGTATATTGTTCATATGGAGAGGGTGAAAATGAATATAACTGTCTCTTCTCATATACTTCTCATTCCTACTCACTAAATTGATAAAATGGTAAGTTTTCATTATTTTTCTGCGCCTTGAAATCTTTCCGTTTGACTAGCCCACCTTGTAGCAGCATTTAATTTAGCAATTCTTTTAACTACAAAGATTATTTAGCGTCGAAATTCAAAGCGGACGAGAAATGGGCGACGAATTTTGCCTGGAGCCCTCAATGAATGACATCTTTCACACATTGGTAATCTACCTTACTGCTCCTACAGCTTTGCTTCTCTCTCAAAGGAAGCCAGCCTAAGGAATTTACTGCCCTTCAAAATCCACTGCCTTCAAATTTCAAATTCAAATTTCAAATTTATTTACAATTTACATTTGAATTGAATATATATGAATAGATACCCGAAATGAGCATAATGCTCGTGCTCGGGTACAGTCCAGTAGTCTACATAAATTTTACAGGGTTCAAATAGCCTAATAATGCTGATGATATAAATAATAGTAATAATAAAAAAGGTAAAAAAGGTAAAGGTATCCCCGTAACATGCCATGAAGGCACTTGGGGGGCATGGAGGTAGAGCCCCATGCTTTCCATGACCTCGGCACTAGAATGAGGTGGTGTGGTCGGCACCACGCTCTGACCGCCTTTTACCCCCGGTAAAGACCCGGTACTCAATTTTATAGGAGGCTGAGTGAACCTCGGGGCCGTTCTGAAAGTTTGGAAACGAGAAAAAATCCTGTCACCACCTGGGATCGAACCCCGGACCTTCCAGTCCGTAGCCAGCTGCTCTACCGAGCTACCCGGCCGCCAAATAATAATAATAATAATAATAATAATAATAATAATAATAATAATAATACTAATAATAATAATAATAATAATAATAATAATAATAATAATAATAATAATAGAATCGTGACAGAAATGATACAAAGATTGTAATACAAAAATTCATTAATAATAATAATAATAATAATAATAATAATAATAATAATAATAATAATAGAATCGTGACAGAAATGATACAAAGATTGTAATACAAAATAATTCATTAATAATAATAATAATAATAATAATAATAATAATAATAATAGAATCGTGACAGAAATGATACAAAGATTGTAATACAAAATAATTCATTAATAATAATAATAATAATAATAATAATAATAATAATAATAATAATAATAGAATCGTGACAGAAATGATACAAAGATTGTAATACAAAATAATTCATTAATAATAATAATAATAATAATAATAATAATAATAATAATAATAATAATAGAATCGTGACAGAAATGATACAAAGATTGTAATACAAAATAATTCATTAATAATAATAATAATAATAATAATAATAATAATAATAATAATAGAATCGTGACAGAAATGATACAAAGATTGTAATACAAAATAATTCATTAATAATAATAATAATAATAATAATAATAATAATAATAATAATAATAATAATAATAATAATAATAGAATCGTGACAGAAATGATACAAAGATTGTAATACAAAATAATTCATTAATAATAATAATAATAATGATGATAATAATAATAATAATAATAATAATAATAATAATAATAATACAAAAATATTTACAATAATAAAATAAATACTAAGACGGATAAAATAAAATATGAAACCACTAGCGAGAGTTAACACAACTTAAATAAGCATATAATAACCGGGAAAATGCCAAACTCGAAAATCAACAGAAAAGTTCGTTGTATCGCAGACGACAGTGTTGTGCATTAATGGTAGTAGTGGGGAGTGAAAGTCTACGTAACTGCCGTTCTCTTCTAATCTTCTCGTAAAATCATGGGAAGTTAATGCTGAAAAAACAAAATGTCTACGAGTCAAACTGTTCATTATTACCAGGATAAATACAAATAATACTGAAATATATTAATCGAGTTTCAGTTATAGATCTCTCCTTTTGTGCAAGAGGTATCATATCAAAATATTTTATGAATGGTGGGGAAAATATAAATTCCAATAAATTTCTAGTGACAAGATATAGTGACAAGAAGCTGCCTAGGCAGCTAACATCCCCCCCAAAGGCCCAAGGTAACCGATGCACGATGTAATAATAAGAATGACACATTGGTCCTCAATAGTAGCAAGTTGTCACAAGACCAATTGAGAAACGGTTCGTAGCGATCAGCTGGTTCTAAATAATTACAAAATGAAACTCTTTTTCTTGCCTAGGATTGTATCCAAGAATTCTACCAGATACTGTACCCACTAAAATAGCATGACCGGCCAAAATAGAGCACCCAAGTGGTTCAGATGTCCGTATTTTCTCCACCCACATAAAAATTTGCATAATAGAAAAGCAATAATATATCTTGGAAGTGACGGTGTGAAGGAAAAGATAGCAGAGCCCGGCCATGTGATGGCATGTTGCGAGATAACACAAAAACATGTTGTACGTCCCGTCCGCAAATATAACAAAAACACTACGTCATAAAGTCTTCAGATCTCGGGGCACGCGCTGCTTGGCTTCTTATTAGACACGAATTGTACGTATTAACAACCAGCGTGCAAAAACGACACACGTGCATGAATAAATACAATCAGGAAATCTCATCTAAATTAAGCCTTCTCAGTCTGCTTTATTATTATTATTATTATTATTATTATTATTATTATTTATTATTATTATTACTATTACACTTCTCCCGCGCCGTGGCGTCGTGGTCTAAGGCATCCTGCCTAGAACTCGCGTTACGGAATGCGAGCTAGTTCCGAGTCCTCATGGGGGAAAAAATTTTCTCATGAAATTTCGGCAAGTGTATGGGACCGGTGCCCATCCAGCATCGTGATGCACTTGGGGAGCTACGATAGGTAGCGAAATCCGGTTGCGAATGCCAGCTATAACGGCTGGGAGGATCATCGTGCTAACCACACGATAACTCCATTCCGGTTGGATGATCGTCCACCTCTGCTTCGGCATGTGGGCGTGAGGCCAGCAGCCGGCTGGTCGGTCTAGGCCCTTCACGGGCTGTAGCGCCACGGATTATTATTTATTTATTATTATTACTCTTACCACTAATACGTTGTTATAAGAAATCAACTTCAGTAAGACATTTAAAAGTGATTAATTCATATTTGGGATCAACAACAGAGGTGCAAACGGTTGTCACATACTGCTTCCGATCCCAGGCGGCAGACTTCTACGACATAGGCATACGAAAGCTGATCCCACGATATGACAAATGTCTCATTTCCGGTGGACAATATGTTGAAAAATAGTTCAACAATATCTGTAGTAGGTTATTTTATCAACAGCTTAGGTTATTTAGCGTCTGAATGAGATGAAGGTGATAATGCCGATGAAATGAGTCCGGGGTCCAGCACCGAAAGTTACCCAGCATTTGCTCATATTGGGTTGAGGGAAAACCTCGGAAAAAACTTCAACCAGGTAACTTGCCCCGACCGGCAATCGAACCCGGGCCACCTGGTTTCGCGGCCAGACGCGCTAACCGTTACTCCACAGGTGTGGACCAATATCTGTATCTGTTCCAATAAATCTTTCCATGAAATTGTGTTTTGTTTCTGTAAACAGCCCCAGAGGAACTTACTTTCTAGAGGACCCTCGTAATTGCGCTCGAGTGGCCAAAAATTGTATAAGCACCTGTTTCGACATTATTAACATCATGGAAGAAAAAAAATAACTCTTTTATCTGTCCCCAAGAAAATGTTTGCATGTTACCTATACACATCGATGGTGTGGAAGAGAAGGCCTCATGATCGTAAGTCTGCCAACATGATGTGCTCGGTGGCAGTGCCTGAACTGAACTGGAATCATCATTGTTTACTAAGCCAAAGTACGCTTACAACCATTCACAGAATTGAGTCGCACTATATTAGTTATAGGATTAGCCTATTGTACCTCTGATTGAGGTTTTGGTAGATATGTAGACTACATCTATTATCAGACAGTTCATCTCACTTGACGATATGTATCAGGGGAAGAACAATATTGTTTGTATACATCTGAACTCTGATTAGTAAAATACTTTTTTTAGTGGGTTATTTTACGACGCTGTACCAACATCTCAGGTTATTTAGCGTCTGAATGAAGTGAAAGTGATAATGCAGGTGAAATGAGTCCGGGGTCCAGCACCGATAGTTACTCAGCATATTGTGTTGAGAGAAAACCCCGGAAAAACCTCAAACAGGTAACTTGCCCTGACCGGGATTCGAACTTGGGCAACCTGGTTTCGCGGCCAGACGCGCTAGCCTATTATTGAAATATGTTACAAGTCAGCGATGTATGTAATGAAGGGGGAAAGGAACTAGCCACCCTACCCCATTACCTCCTGGCTTAGTTGCATCATGAGTGATGCCTTATTGGTATCACTTGTGTGGTTCAAACTTGTTTTTGGACAGTTGTCTAAACAACAAACAAAAATGTCTTTTGTAAATTATAGTCGCGACGCTGTTATTCTCGGTGTGACTCCTCCTCTTTGCTTATGCCTTACGAAGTGAAGAGACTAGAGTGTCTAGGTAGGTAGTATCGTTCGCCATTTTTGTTCTTTCGTTGCCGAGCTACCAGACGAGGAATGTATTTGCCACACCGTTGAACATTATTATGTCGTAGCTCCTATGATAATAAATCAAACTCACTGTAATTCAGCAAATAACTGAGCGGCAAATAACGTCCTCGTGTGCTTTCTGCGGACGCCAACGAAAGAGCCAACATGGCGGGTGATTATATTAAGTATTTATCGAGCCATAGGAAATTCATAACGTCTTCAACAGCGAATCACAAGACGCACACGTTTAAATGTAGCCGACCTGCAACGTGATTGGCTGCCGGAAATTAGAGCGACGGGACTATAATTTGTAATAATATTATATTTTATCAGTGGATACGAAAGAAAATTGCAAAAAATGAAGATGGTGAATAGTCTGGCTGGAAGAAAAGGTGGAGGGAATAGAGAAAGCGGAGAGAGACGACGACGAGAATAATGCATAATGCAATGAGGATTTCTAAACTCACGCAGAGTCATTCAATGAAGGCAAATCGAAAACGTGAGATATTGAGGGATGGAGATTGCTTCCACTCGTTCCGTCTTGGCGTTTGGCCGGTTCTGCAGGGGACGCGGCTGGCCGATGCTCTCTCACAGAGACTACCGGAGCATGCAACAAAGCCTTGCCTGGATGCACACAGCAGGGCAGACAACAGGTGCGGGGAGTCGAGCACGCGACCTCTTGCTAATCGCATCATCGGTTCCATCCCACACGTCTTATCTCGGTCTAGACTGTCTGCTAGGTTCATCAACACTGAGGAAGGGCCGTCAAGGATTTTCTACCTTTCCCTTCCCGGGGCGGCTTCACTATTGAACGAGTAAAGATCTGCGCATTCTTACAGTATGTGGACAAGTTAATTCAAATAACATGTGAGTTACGTACTCTCCTTTCTCCATTTTTCAAGACCTTATTTAATATTGGCTAGGCATGGGACCTCATCAGAGACCTCGAACAAACATTGAATGTTCGTCGTTTCTCAAGCAATTCCACATGCTCTATTGTGTGACTGGTTGCATGCATCCTGCATACATAGCCTAAGTGAAATTTGTAGTGAACAAAGACAGTGTTCTCTCGGGATAGTCCCATTACTCCTACCGTCAGTTTACTCTTACCCCACTATTCCCGATTTATTTCTACATAATGCAGCTAACAAGCAAACATTCTAATGGGGGCAGATAAAAAGTTATTTTTTTCTCATTCCACCATGTTAAGGGGTTAGGTACAGCTTACAGTAATAAAATTTAGGACATATTCAACAGTCAAATTAGTATGTGTAAAATACTGTCTTTCTGCTATATGAAAAAAATATATATATATTTTTTTACGATTTATTTCCCCCCCCCCAAATGGCAGTTCACCGTGTAGTGATGAAGCGTTTCCCTCATAACTCAAAAATAATCCAACATTCTGTGATGAAATTTTTTGTTTGTATTTATGCATGTCATATCTACAATATGCTGCAAAATCACGTCTCTTTCTTTAATAGATTGTCTGATAAAAAATAAATTCATTTACAAAAATGGTCAAATATTTTCTTCTAACACAAAATAAAAAATATATTATTTATTAAGGAATGTAATTGAAAGAGCAGGATATTGTAAACATGAGTTTCAGCAATAAAATAAAAGAGAGAGAACATGCAACAGTTAAAAAGCTTATGAGTTATGAGGGAAACTCTTCATCACTGCACAGTGAACTGTCACCATTTCAAATTTAGGAAAAAAATATATAAATAAGGGGTGAAGAAGCGATAGTGACGCCAAACATACAGCCTCTCCTATCCAAAGGCCGTCCTCACCTTCCCGTGGTCCACCCTGTTTCTACCAACGAGGAAATGGCGACCGAGTCACAGCGGTATAACTGTTTCATCAAATGCAGAGGAAATGCTGCATTACAAGCCTGTCCAGAGGCTAAAAGTGGCAGCCCCACTACTGGACTACCTAAGGAGAAGGCTAGTAACCTATCTTAGGGAAAATTACATTACTTTCAAGCCTCAGTATAAGGACTGATGCAGTATAAACCTAAAGGACATCGTCGACCAGGAAGACCTCTTAGAAGACTGCTAGATGGGGCCGAAACAGGTCTACAGAGGCCTAATTCGTGAAGGATGATGATGATGATAATGATAATATATAAATAATTTTTTTTTAATCGTAAAAGTATTTTTTCCATATAGCAGGAGAACAGCGTTTTACACATACCAATTTTCATTATTGTACAAGATACAGTAATGGAGGAAAAAAATGTTGAATACTTCCAAAAATTTTAATGCTGTAAGCTGTACCTAACTCCTTAATATTGTCAAATACAAATTATACAAATTTTGGGCACTCGAGCGCAATTACGAGGGTCGTCCAGAAAGTAAGCTTCCTTGGGGGTGTTTACAGAAAGAAAACATAATTTCATGGAAAAATTTATAGGAACAAATACAACAAATTTTTTAGCTATTGTCCAACATATTCCCCACCGTAAATTAGACATTTTTCATTCCATGGGATCAACATTTGTATTCCAGTGTCCTAGAACTCTGCCGCCAGGGATCGGAACTAATGTGTGACAGTCGTCTGCACCTCTCTGTTGATCCTCTGTTTAACATCTACTTGGAGAATTTAGTGAAGAACTGTGTTCACAACATGGGAGTAATGACAATAGGAAGAAGAAGAATAGTGTATAAGACTTGCTGATGACATGGCGTTGTTAGCAGAAGAGGACATGACACTAAGGGATATGCTACTGGAGCTAAATGACAGCTGTGAGCAGTATGAGATGAAGATAAATGCAAACAAGACAAAGACCGTGGTCATAGGCAGAGAAGTGAAAAAGGTAAACTTGCGAATTCTAAATGAGACAGTAGAACAAGGATGTCAAAGCGCTTGCACTGCGTGCTCATAAAAAGGTATCCCCGTAACATGCCATGAAGGCACTTGGGGGGCATGGAGGTAGAGCCCCATGTTTTCCATGACCTCGGCACTAGAATGAGGTGGTGTGGTCGGCACCACGCTCTGACCGCCTTTTAGATTTAGAATAGATTTATTTATTTAACCTGGTAGAGATAAGGCCGTCAGGCCTTCTCTGCCCCTCTACCAGGGATTACAACTATAACATGAACAATAAGATTACAATTAATATTAAATTTACAATTACAATTACAATAAAAATTAAAGTACGACAAGAATACCTGATTAATGAAAGCTAGACATTTTATCATAGAAGTTAAGAACAAAGAATATTTTTGTATTTACAAAATTACAAATTAAACCTACAATAACAAAATTCTATAGTGATGAAATTACCGGATATTGAGATATTTTGTGGTAGATTAAAAGAACTATTTACAAGAAACCATGTCTGAACGAGTCTCAATTACTGACCAAGTGCCTAGTAAGTTTGCGTTTGAATTGAATTTTATTTCGACAGTCCCTGATGCTAGCAGGTAACGAATTCCAGAGTCTTGGCAGGGCTATTGTGAAAGAGGATGAGTATGAGGAGGTGCGATGGGATGGTATTGTTAGTATTGTTTCATGGCGAGAGCGTGTGTTCAGATTGTGGTGGGAAGAAAGGTAAGTGAAGCGAGACGACAGGTACGAAGGAATAGAAGAGTTCAAGATTTCGAAGAGAAAGAGAAGTGAATGTAAATTTCTTTTCTTATCTAGTTTAAGCCAACCTATTGCTTCCAGGGATGGGGTAATATGATCATATTTACGAACATTGCTTACAAAACGTACACACAAATTATGAGCACGTTGAAGTTTCGTTTTGTTGTCGCTGGAAAGGTCAGTCAGTAAAATGTCAGCATAGTCAAAATGGGGAAATACAAGGGTCTGCACAAGGGACTTTTTTAAGCAAGAGGGAAGATGAACATTTATCCTTTTTAGCACATGAATAATAGAATATACTTTTCTGCAGGTTTCTGTGATTTGCATATCCCAGTTGAAAGACCCGGTACTCAATTTTATAGGAGGCTGAGTGAACCTCGGGGCCGTTCTGAAAGTTTGGCAACGAGAAAAAATCCTGTCACCACCTGGGACTACAAGCAATACAAATCCATCAAGGTTCAATTTTTAGCAGGATGAAGTACAATCATCGCTCTTAAGAAAATGTTGTGCGGGTTACTTTAGAGCACGCAGTGCAGGCGCTTTGACATCTCTGCATTAAAACAAGTAGACAGCTTCAAATACGAGTACTTGTCCACACCTGTGGAGTAACGGTTAGCGCGTCTGGCCGCGAAACCAGGTGGCCTGGGTTCGATTCCCGGTCGGGGCAAGTTACCTGGTTCTCAACCAGTGACGCAGTCAATTCCTTTTCCTCTTTCTGATCAGTTTCAGCATCATTCTTTCTTCATCCACTCTTTCCAACACAGCTTCGTTTCTTATTATGTCTGTCCATTTCATACGTTCCATCCTTCTCCATATCCACATTTCAAATGCTTCTAGTCGCTTCTCTTCACTTCGCAGTAATGTCCATGTTTTTGCCCCATACAGTGCAACACTCCACACAAAGCACTTCACTAGTCTCTTCCTTAGTTCTTTCTCCAGAGGTCCGCAGAAGATGCTCCTTTTTCTATTAAAAGCTTCCTTTGCCATTGCTATCCTCCTTTTGACTTCCTGGCAGCAGCTCATGTTACTGCTTATAGTACAACCCAAGTATTTGAAGCTGCCCACTTGCTCTACTGCTTCATTTAGAATTCGCAAGTTTACCTTCTTTACTTTTCTTCCTATGATCATGGTCTTCGTCTTGTTGGCATTTATCTTCATTCCGTAATGCCCACAGCTGTCATTTAGCTCCAGGAGCATATCCCTTAGTATCATCTCTTCTGCTAACAACGCCATATATGTATGTTTGTGTAGGTATGTATGTATGTATGTATGTATGCACAATGTTCTGCCCAAGAACAGGTCTTTAACTGCAAACCCAGCATTTCCCATTCTTCCCAATTTCTTGCTTTTCTCTTAATCTCCCCATATAATACCTTAATGTTGTCTATCAGCTGATATCTTTTATCCCGAACTATTCTCCCGTTCACCATTCCTTAAATATCGCAATTAACAAATTAGGCCTACACCAAAATAAAAGGAATCAGTCACTGCACTCACACACCTACTGGCACTTATGCCAGAAATAGTGTCACATATGTAAATATACATTTATTATTATTATTATTATTATTATTATTATTATTATTTATGTACAATGGCTGGAGAGGGCGTCCTGCGCGTATAAGACCCTAAAACGGTCTCTGGCTCAAAGCCAGAAATGTCAATAAACAACAACAACGACGTCAAATCATCAGCAAACCTTATACTGCTACTATCATTCCTTGTTATGAACATAAAATAACTTTGGACTAAAATCTCAACTGGATGAAAATTTCTGGTGGGCGAAATGTTACTGGACAACCAGTCTGGGAATCATTAGCAACAACTACACTAATTTCCAGACCACTTATATTAATACTTTCTTTCTCTACAAAGACTCAATCGGTGCTCGGTCGGCTGTCAACGGTTTATAAAACTGGCTGGTTGTCGATCCCTGGCAGAAGCCATAACAATTGTATGTATGTAAGTATGTATGTATGTATGTATGCATGCATGTATGTATTTATTTATTCACACTGCAATGGGTATATACCCGGTGGCAGTGGTAACTAATTACACTCAATAATGACAATAATAAACTTATTAATTAAAAACACAGCTAATAATAATACTAATAATTAATACTAACAATAATTTATAATTAATAATAATAATAAATAATAACAATAATAACAGGGAATATCCTAAATTAAATGAAGCACGATCACTTAAAATAACATTTAAAATAAATCTAATTTGTATCTTAAATCTAAGTTCGAACTAAAACCCACGAGTATGATATGTTCATATCTGCACAAGTACCTTTCAACATTACACTCATTTCGCTGTCAACTCACTCACTGCACTGGAACTACGACACATTTCACTGATTCTATCCTGATTTCACTAACACTTCAAAAACATTTCACTGTTCAAATACTTTGCACTGCCACTATAAACTATAAAGCTTCCCTGACAGGAACACGTTTCACTTACACAGCACACTTCACTGACATAACACACTTCACTGACACAACATAATTCTTCACTGATACAACATTTCAATAACAAAATATAAATTACACCCTTTAAATACTGTGTATAATTACCGTCTATTAGTAAAGTCCTTAAGCCTATTTTTAAATACATTTTTGGTTGTTGGTAAAGCCTTTAGTAAGTCTGCAGGTAAAGCATTCCAGTCCGTGATAGTACGATTGAGAAAAGAAAACTTTCCAGTGTCCGTCCTCTGCCTTCTTTCCCTCAATTTATATGAGTGGTCGTTCCTTGAAGAGTAATTTGGCGGCTGCAACCTATTTTTTATTTCTCTCCAAGCAGGCTCACCTCTGTATGTTTTGAACAGTGCGCATAATCGAATTCGCGTTCTCCTGTCCGTGAGTGTGGCGGCAATGGAGTCCTGCTATAAACATTTTAGGTATAATAGTTTATAAATAACCCCGTAGTACAAACGGTTGTTCAAAATTACAATTCCTTCGCCCCCATCCGCAATACAACTGAGGTCAAGCAACCTGCAGTAATTGCTTCACCTTGTTACGACGTGTAAGTAAAGCACAAGAAATCCGTGACAATCAAGTGTGACGGGCACGGACGGCCGGCGTGACGGAGGCCAGGTGGCGCCAGGCCACGCAGGTGGTGAGATGGTCCGAGACAGACCGGACAGGTGTGTTTGACGTTGACTCGTGCCTGCCCGCCAGAATATCAGACCTGCCTGCGGAAAGCTGCGCAAATAATCCGGCATCTGGCATTTCCCACCCTCGACAGCAAGTCTGGACTCGATCCCCGGATTAATTAGCTGACGATAGCCGAAAGTGCTCCAGCGACAGCACATGGCTAGGTCGGATTCGATTAACAGAGCGCGTGGCATGCGTTGGTAGACGGGAAGTAACACAGAAAGGAAGTTGGGTAGGTAAGTGTTTAAGAAGTAGATAAACCAGTTTGTAGGTCTGCCTGTAGTTAGGAAGAGGAGTATGTGAAATAGGGAGGCAGGATCAGTAGACAGAAAAATAGGATAAAACTCAGTTTTTTAACTGGTTATTTTATGATGCTTTACCAATTTCTTTGGTTATGTGTCGTCTGAATGAGATGAAGGTGACAATGCCAGCAAATGAGTCCGGGGTCCAGCGCCGAAAGTTACCCAGCATTTGCTCTTAATTGGTTGAGGGAAAACTTCGGAAAAAACCTCAACCAGGTAACCTGTTCCAACCAGATTTTGAACCCGAGCCCGCTCGTAGACAGAAAAATAGGATAAAACAGAGTTTTTAACTGGTTATTTTACGATGCTTTACCAATTTCTATGGTTATTTGGCGTCTGAATGAGATGAAGGTGATAATGCCAGCAAATGAGTCCGGGGTCCAGCGCCGAAAGTTACCCAGCATTTGCTTTTAATGGGTTGAGGGAAAACTTCGGAAAAAACCTCAACCAGGTAACTTGTTCCAACCAAAATTTGAACCCGAGCCCGCTCGTAGCTAGAAAAATAGGATAAAACACAGTTTTTTAACTGGTTATTTTACGATGCTTTACCAATTTCTATGGTTATCTAGCGTCTGAATGAGATGAAGGTGATAATGCCAGCAAATGAGTCCGGGGTCCAGCGCCGAAAGTTACCCAGCATTTTCTCTTAATAGGTTGAGGAAAACCCTGGAAAAAACCTCAACCAGGTAACTTGTTCCAACCAGAATTTGAACCCGAGCCCGCTCGTTTCACGGTCGGGCATGCTAACCATTACTTCACAGAGGTGGACTGGGAGATAGGTAAATGCAAAGAAGGATGCTAGGTTCGTCCATTAAAATCTAACGTCCTGAGTCGGATTTGGACTCGGAACTTAAGACCCAACAGCAAATACATTATTCGCTAGATCACCAAGGACGTCTATGTATGTATGTATGTATGTATGTATGTATGTATGTACAGACGTGGACAAATTATTAGCAAAATTGAAGATTTTTGTTTTATATTTTTACAAAATTTGGCTCTTCAATGCAGTTGACATTTTTGCTAATTTACAAATTATTAGCAAAATTGAAGATTTTTATTATATATTTTTACAAAACTTGACTCTTCAATTTAAACTACAGTTGACATTTTTGCATATTTCTGTCTACTGAAATGATGGAAATATGCAAAATTGTCAACTGCAATCTAAATTGAAAAGTCAAATTTTGTAAACAGAATTATCATAAAAATCGTCAATTTTGTTAATAATTTGTCCACGTCTGTATGTATGTATGTATGTATGTATGTATGTATGTATGTATGTATGTATGTATGTATGTATGTATGTATGTATGTATTTTTTTATTTTAGTTGGTTATTTAACGACGCTGTATCAACTACTAGGTTATTTAGCGTCGATGAGATTGGTGATAGCTAAATGATATTTGGCGAGATGAGGCCGAGGATTCGCCATAGATTACATTGTATTTACATTACGGTTGGGGAAAACCTCGGAAAAAACCCAACCAGGTAATCAGCCCAAGCAGAGATCGAACCCGCGCCCGAACGCAACTTCAAACCGGCAGGCAAGCGCCTTAACCGACTGAGTCACGCCGGTGGCTTGTTGTATGTATGTATGTATGTATGTAGTCCACGCCTGTGGAGTAACGGTCAGCGCGTCTGGCCGCGAAACCAGACGGCCCGGGTTCGAATCCCGGTCGGGGTAAGTTACCTGGTTGAGATTTTTTCCGGAGTTTTCCCTCAACCCAATACGAGCAAATGCTGGGTAACTTTCGGTGTTGGACCCCGGACTCATTTGCTGGCATTATCACCTTCATTTCATTCAGACGCTAAATAACCTATATGTTG
This sequence comes from Periplaneta americana, assembly GCA_025594305.2. Classification (NCBI taxonomy): domain Eukaryota; kingdom Metazoa; phylum Arthropoda; class Insecta; order Blattodea; family Blattidae; genus Periplaneta; species Periplaneta americana. Next base: position 6,504,397 of record JAJSOF020000011.1, on the reverse strand, counting down.
ATACAGCGTCGTAAAATAACCCACCAGGAAGCAATTACCGCTCAGTCAGGACAGTCAACGTTATAGATACGCGCAATTGTCTACCGTTACAGATTCCAGACATCGCACTTGTCCTGAACTTACAAGCAAACATTCTGATGAGGGCAGATAAAAAAGTTATTGTTTTTCTTCCACAGTATTAATAATGTCAAAACAAGTCCTTATACAAATTTTCGCCACTCGAGCGCAATTACGAGGGCCGTAAAAAAACAAGTTTCCTTGAAAGAAAGGAAACACAATTTCATTGAAAAAAATTATTGGAAGAGATACAACTGTTGAGCTATTTTTCAACATATTTCCTACTGGAATTGAGACGTTTGTCATATCATGGGATCGACAGAGAGGTGCAGACGGCTGTCTGCACACTGGTTGCGATGCCGGGCGGCAGACTTCTACGACACACGACTACGAAAGCTTATCCCACGGTATGACAAATGTCTCAATTCCGATGGGGAATATGTTGAAAAATATCTCAACAATTGCTGTACCTGTTCCAATAAATCTTTCCATGAAATTTTGTTTTCTTTCTGTAAACGGCCCGAGGGAAACTTGTTTTTTACAGCCCTCGTAATTGCGTTCGTGTGGCCAAAATTTGTATAAGCACTTGTTTTGGCACTGTTAACATGGTGGAAGAAAAAAAATAACTTTATTATCTGCCCCCCATGAGAATGTTTGCTTGTTAGTTTCTGAGAAATATCTCATATTCGGTGCCTTTACCTGATTGGTATGTCAAAATGAATAACAAAAAGGCTGACACTCATTGTTTGGCGTGAACTTGTGACGCTGTTTACTTCCTGAACATGAAGTGGAAAGCACCTCAGAGTAAGTGCTATTTAAAATGTTAAGCCTTTGAAATAATTTGTACATTTCCGGAACAGTAGGAGAAATGCGGCCGTTCGCAAATAGAACACTTACTCATGTAAGTGCACAAAGTCGGGTGCAGTGATGCTGGCTGCATTCCGACAGTGCCGTCATCTTCGTGTTGGCAGGGCTGTACAGTGTACACGTCTAGAGGAGAGTTAGAATAGTGAAATCTATGTAAAATGCAAGATAGGCTGCAAACAGTAGTTGGGAAAGGTGAATGTTTTTCTTTTTGCTTTAAAATACACATTCATATGTGAAAAATAATATTACATTAAATTTTGATGCGCATTTCTGCCCGAAGCTGTTTTTAAAGCTCTGGTGCATAGTTTTTTCGAGGGTAAAAGACTTGTAAATGTTGTGAGAAAACCAGTAAATTAAAAAAATGGAAATAAAATTTTAGTTTTAGAATAATCTTCGATGCGTGAAAAATATATTAAACAAGATTTAATGTGCATTTATGGCATTGTTAGCTCTTGTAAAGCCATTTTAAAGCTCTGATGCACAGAGTTTTTAAAACTTTGATTGTAATTACCCGTAACTGTAACTAATTAATTTAATTTAATTTTATTTATTAATTTGATCCGAATAACTGTAACTTTTCGTTCTGCAAGAAATTTTACAATGTTACATTTAATAATAATCCGTGGCGCTACAGCCCATGAAGGGCCTAGACCGACCAGCCGGCTGCTGGCCTCACACCCACATGCCGAAGCAGAGGTGGAAGATCATCCAACCAGAATGGAGGTATCGTGTGGTTAGCACGATGATCCCCCCAGCCGTTATAGCTGGTATTCGCAACCGGATTTCGCTACCTAGCGTAGCTCCCCAAGTGCATCACGATGGTGGGTGGGCACCGGTCCCATACACTGGTCGAAATTTCATGAGAAAACTTCTTCCCCATGAGGACTCGAACCAGCGCGCATTCCGTAACGCGAGTCCTAGGCAAGATGCCTTAGACCGCGACGCCACGGCGCGGGACAATGTTACATTTGTTCGGATCAAATTTCTACAAGTTTAAAGGACAAAACTAAAATTCTTTCAATCATTTATTATCATAATACACTGCTCTCTTAAACTGATTGAGTATATTGGAAATGAAGTCAATAGCTTTCCCAAAACACGCTATGAAATACTTCATATAAAACAATTTGTACCTCGAAAAGGAAGCAAAAACGAGAAAATTGTATTCAAGTTTTTTATTTGAAATATCTCAAAGAATACCCCCTTGAAATTAATGACATTACTTACGGTTCACCTGTATTATATGAGCAGTTCAAAGCAAAAGTGGTGTAAGTCAAAATTGGGTAATGAGGTTTAAAGTAAAAATTCTGTAAAATACGGCGCAAAGTAGCAATTAATATGTCCTTCTTGCTATTTACTGACTACTAATAGTTTAAATAAATTGAATATTAATTGCTACTTTGCGCTGTATTTTACAGAATGTTTACTTTAACCCTCATTACCCATTTTTGACATTCACCACTTCTGCTCTGAACGGCTCATATATTAATTGTTTATTGCATATTTTTATGTGCACTTTCTCGGGTGATTCCGACTACAGAACCAAAAACAGTAACAAGCGAGTGGTAACCTTCTCAATTATTTTGACACCCCTATCCTTAGCGATGTACCGCTGCATCTAAAATCACCGCGTCGCCTCGACGTCGGCCATTGTGGTCTTAGTAATAGATGACGCTCTTTCATGTATGAACAAGATTAAAGAGAGAGAAGAGCAAGAATTAACTGCACAAGTTTACAGTAACCGACGTTCGTGCACTCCGTACATTACCCTCAGATCACGGACAGGTTCCTAATTCTTTATTTATCTCTGCTCACTATGGGAGTTATTAAGGAGACTACAAAGTGAAGTTGCGATCGCGGAGCACTGGCAGAATCAGAATGCCAGGAATGTCGAAGTATTTTACATAAAAGTTGAAGCTCAGAAAGTATTACAGATTCTACAACACCTGTTTTATATAGGCCTATATGCACACTCATCTACATCTAAGGCTTTGACTTCCATAACCCTTGTGCAAGACGAAAAGAGTATTCGGGCCCGTATTTTTGAAGACAGCGAGACAAAACGATACATCAGCGCATCCGAGATTGAATGAGAAGATGGGTTGATGCATGTATTCATACTAACGGGAACCATCTTGAACACTTCCTGTAAGACAGATTTTCATGTGATGTGCTATTTTTATTTCATAATGTACTGCATCTTACAATGTAAGCATAGTTATAAGAAAAGGGCTGTAACAAGGAAATAAAGCGTTTCCGGATCAATGTTCATATAAGATTTTTACATTCTCTATATCAGAGGAATGCAAGGCCAGGTAGACAATTTGAAGAGTTTGGTACCTTTAATTTCGAAATAGTCGATGAATTTGTACATTTGGGATCTACTACAGAGTGATTTATATAGAACTGACACATTTCTTTCTTTAATTATTCCGTTGGAAAATCCACATGTCATCCATGAAGCACCTATGCACTCGGTTAAAATCGGAGTTTGGTGCGCAATATCCGCACAGAGAATAGTGGGACCAATTTTTTTAACCAGACTGTGAACACTGCAGAGTACCGACTGATTTTCATGGAGTTTGTTGAGCAACTGGACGATGTAGAGCTGAGTCAAGGAAATTTTCAGCAAGATGGCGCTACATGCCATACATCAAATGAATCCATGGAACTAATTGCAAGTTTCTTTGACGACCGAATAATTTCCAGGAACCTGTGGCCACCGAGATCTCCGGATTTGACAACGCCGGACTTCTTTCTATGGTGTTACTTAAAAGACAGGGTTTACGCCACACGTCCCCAGACATTGGACGATCTGAAGCACAACATCACACAGGAGATTCAAGCTATTGACAACAGAGTCCTCAAACGAGTGGCCAGTAACATGGAACGACGTGTTGAGTTGTGCCTTATGCAGGATGGAGGACATTTTCAACATTTGCTATAGAGGTAAATAATCTCCCAAAATTCCTCTACATTTTAGGTATAATAAGTTGTCGCTAGCACAATTCGTTTTGAAACAATTAATGAAAGAAATGTGTCAGTTCTATATAAATCACTCTGTATAACTGGTAATAATGACCTTAGAAAGGAAGTTCAGAACAGGATTAAATGAGCCAACAGAGCTTATTATGCACCACTTCCAGTGATAAAGAGTCAGAATGTATTTAGAACTACCAAAATCCAAATGTATAAAACCTTGATTAGACCGGTGGTTTTATATGCCGCTGAAACGTGGACTTTGAATGCGGATGTATGTAAGCGACTCGCGATGTTCGAGAAGAAGGTACTGAGGAGGATTTTGGGAGCGGTATGTGAAAATGGTAACTGGAGGAAGAGACATAATGATGAATTAATGGCCATCTATGGCGAACTTGATATAGTATCCACGATTAGACTTAGCAAATGGAGATGGATAGGACATGTTGATAGAATGACGAGCGAAAGGAAGGTATATCAGATATTCCACAGTCAACCAGAAGGACGAAGGAGGAGGTGCGGAATTAATGGATGGCTACAGTTAGTGAAGGATAGAGCAGCTTGGAAGAGGACATTGCAGGAGACGAAGGCCCACTTTGGGCTGTAAAGCCATGAATGATGATATCAGAGGAATGTGTCTTTAAAGTTTTGACATACATTTTAGTTACACCTTCTATAATGCTCTTGTAAAACTTGATTTTTTTTCTTCTTTCTTTCTATTTTTGTGAATATTTTTGCCACACAAATAGCTACCAAATTTATCTTTATTATTTATTCTTCTTCATAATATCCAATTTGATTTATCTCTATTTCTAAATATTCGATTTCCTTGTGGTGGTAATTTTCTCTTTATTAATAACCAAATCTTGTGCTGTATTTCCAATTATTATATATTTTGATGTATTTAGGTTTATTGTTATTCCCCATTTTGAATATTCCTCTTGCAGTTTTCTAATCATATATTCCATGTTCCACTTGGTCTTGAGCTATAACACTTTCATCATTAGCAAAGTGTAATGATATTTTTATATAAATCAAGCTTTCAGGTATAACTCCCTGTAAAGTTGATTTGAATAATTTCGAGGAAAAAATTGTTCCGGGGCCGAACATCGAACTCGGGACCTTTGGTTAAACGTACCAACGCTCTCACAACTGAGCTACCCGGGAACTCTACCAGACACCGATCCAATTTTTCCCTCTATATCCACAGACCTCAAAGTGGGCAGACAACCATGAAACAACCAACAATGAGTGCACACTAACTCTGTGTGACTTAAATTGTGGTTTTCTGTTTACGAACAGTGACGTGTATTATGCAAATCAAGCTTTCAGGTATAACTCCCTGTAAAGTTGATTAGAATAATTTCGAGGGAAAAATTGTTCCGGGACCAAGTATTGAACCCGGGACGTTTAGTTAAACCTACAAACGCTCTGTCAACTGAGCTACCCGGGAACTCTACCAGACACCGATCCCATTTTTCCCTCTATATCCACAGACCTCAAAGTGAGCTGACAACCGTCAAGCAACCAACATTGAGTGCACACTTGCTCTGTGTGACTTAAATTGTGGTTTCCTGTTAACGAATAGTGACGTGGATTATGCAAATCAAGCTTTCAGCTATAACTCCCTGTAAGTTGATTTGAATAATTTCGAGGAAAAAATTGTTCCGGAGCCGAACATCGAACTCGGGACCTTTGGTTAAACGTACCAACGCTCTCACAACTGAGCTACCCGGGAACTCTACCAGACACTGATCCAATTTTTCCCTCTATATCCACAGAACTCAAAGTGGGCTGACAACCGTCAAGCAACCAACATTGAGTGCACACTTACTCTGTGTGACTTAAATTGTGGTTTTCTGTTAACGAACAGTGACGTGTATTATGCAAATCAAGCTTTCAGCTATAACTCCCTGTAAGTTGATTTGAATAATTTCGAGGAAAAAATTGTTCCGGGGCCGAACATCGAACTCGGGACCTTTGGTTAAACGTACCAACGCTCAACCAACTGAGCTACCCGGGAACTCTATCAGACACCGATCCAATTTTTCCCTCTATATCCACAGACCTCAAAGTGAGCTGACAACCGTCAAGCAACCAACATTGAGTGCACACTTGCTCTGTGTGACTTAAATTGTGGTTTCCTGTTAACGAATAGTGACGTGGATTATGAAAATCAAGCTTTCAGCTATAACTCCCTGTAAGTTGATTTGAATAATTTCGAGGAAAAAATTGTTCCGGGGCGGAACATCGAACCCGGGACCTTTGGTTAAACGTACCAACGCTCAACCAACTGAGCTACCCGGGAACTCTACCAGACACCGATCCAATTTTTCCCTCTATATCCACAGACCTCAAAGTGGGCTGACAACCGTCAAGCAACCAACACTGAGTGCACACTTGCTCTGTGTGACTTAAATTGTGGTTTCCTGTTAACGAATAGTGACGTGTATTATGCAAATCAAGCTTTCATCTATAACTCCTTTAAGTTAATTTGAATAATTTCGAGGAAAAAATTGTTCCGGGGCGGAACATCGAACTCGGGACCTTTGGTTAAACGTACCAACGCTCTACCACCTGAGCTACCCGGGAACTCTACCAGACACCGATCCAATTTTTCCCTCTATATCCACAGACCTCAAAGTGGGCTGACAACCGTCAAGCAACCAACATTGAGTGCACACTTGCTCTGTGTGACTTAAATTGTGGTTTCCTGTTTACGAACAGTGACGTGTATTATACAAATCAAGCTTTCAGGTGTAACTCCCTGTAAAGTTGATTTGAATAATTTCGAGGAAAAAATTGTTCCGGGGCCGAACATCGAACTCGGGACCTTTGGTTAAACGTACCAACGCTCTACCAACTGAGCTAACCGGGAACTCTACCAGACTCCGATCCAATTTTTCCCACTATATCCACAGACCTCAAAGTGGGCTGACAACCGTCAAGCAACCAACACTGAGTGCACACTTGCTCTGTGTGACTTAAATTGTGGTTTCCTGTTAACGAATAGTGACGTGTATTATGCAAATCAAGCTTTCATCTATAACTCCCTTTAAGTTGATTTGAATAATTTCGAGGAAAAAAATTGTTCCGGGGCGGAACATCGAACTCGGGACCTTTGGTTAAACGTACCAACGCTCTACCAACTGAGCTACCCGGGAACTCTACCAGACACCGATCCAATTTTTCTCTCTATATCCACAGACCTCAAAGTGGGCTGACAACCGTCAAGCAACCAACACTGAGTGCACACTTGCTCTGTGTGACTTAAATTGTGGTTTCCTGTTAACGAATAGTGACGTGTATTATGCAAATCAAGCTTTCAGCTATAACTCCCTTTAAGTTGATTTGAATAATTTCGAGGAAAAAAATTGTTCCGGGGCGGAACATCGAACTCGGGACCTTTGGTTAAACGTACCAACGCTCTACCAACTGAGCTACCCGGGAACTCTAGCAGACACCGATTCAATTTTTCCCTCTATATCCACAGACCTCAAAGTGGGCTGACAACCGTCAAGCAACCAACACTGAGTGCACACTTGCTCTGTGTGACTTAAATTGTGGTTTTCTGTTAACGAACAGTGACGTGTATTATACAAATCAAGCTTTCAGGTGTAACTCCCTGTAAAGTTGATTTGAATAATTTCGAGGAAAAAATTGTTCCGGAGCCGAACATCGAACTCGGGACCTTTGGTTAAACGTACCAACGCTCTACCAACTGAGCTACCCGGGAACTCTACCAGACTCCGATCCAATTTTTCCCTCTATATCCACAGACCTCAAAGTGGGCTGACAACCGTCAAGCAACCAACACTGAGTGCACACTTGCTCTGTGTGACTTAGATTGTGGTTTTCTGTTAACGAACAGTGACGTGTATTATGCAAATCAAGCTTTCAGGTATAACTCCTTGTACAGTCAAAATAAAACACGAACCATCGTAACTATTACAGCGAATAAGTTATCGGTCGTCCACTTCCAGTGGGGAAGCTAGGAATGCTGCATAGCTGAAGTACTTACTGCGTCAGTCAGTGGGGTACTGGAGAAAAACCTGCAGTGATTTCGAGATGAATGAATGACATTCCGAAGCGTACGGAGGTATCGTGAATTAGCAGCCGTCCAAACACTTCCAACAATCCCGCCTCACCTAAGTACCGCATGCATATTCCAGCCTATCAAGCTGTCCGTGTTCAGTTGTGAATTTCGTTCATACAACACTCGACAGTCCTGAGTTATATGCTGGTAAATTGTACGAGACATGTAGCTACGAAGTAAGCATTTAAGATGATCATCTCTCTTTAAGCAATATAATCCAACCTAGCTCCATCTTTATACCGTACCATCTCATCCACATATTCTATTCACCATGGATGTAATAAAGGGTTCGTGATGAAAGGTGCAGAATGAAAGAGATTATGAAGGGGAGTCTACTTTCAAGAATTTTGTAGTATTATCGTCTTCTACAATCTCTAATCGTTTATTTATTTATTTTTAATATGTCACTATACGAGTCAATTTATCCAGAAATGCACCAATTTTAGTAAAAAAAAAATTAATCTCTATCTGATCTCTAAAACATAATGAAAATTACTTCAACTAAATCAGATTCCTTCGATGTTCTTATTGAGTATTGTATTGTATTGTATTTATTAACATTCCATGGTATTCATACATTGCTTTACAGCTAGAATATGGAACAAGTAAAAAAACTTAATACTATTATAAAGTCTTAATTTATAGTCACAGTCTAGATGAAATATATACAGACGAGATTTACAATATAGTTTACTAGTACAACACAAAGTTTTAGTATCAATTTCATGAAGCGTTATTGAATGTCATGAATTCACCTACAGAATAGAAGGCGTGAGAAATCAGGTACTTCTTTAATTTGGCCCTAAATAATCTTATGTTTTGAGTTTCATTTTTTATATCGATAGGGAGGCTATTAAAAATTTTTACTGCCATATAACGCACTCTTTTTTGATAGCACGATAGACTTGATATGACAAAGTGGTGAGACGACGTAGTTCTTAACCAGTAAACAACTATTTTATAACAGAAATTGATTACTGTATATCTACAGAATTATTTATACTTTTCATTCCTAATTTTTTGTAAGTTTTTACCACCTGGTCCAGAATGGAAAAACGATAGATCAAACTGTGCGCGGTGATCATAAGTTTATCATCATGATCACCATTATCATTTTCCTTGAATTCTTAACTGAAACAATAATTGAGGGCTTTGCCGGAAGAAAGGCGGATAGACCTATACGCCCTTCTTCGGGAAAACGGTTTAAAATGTAGTGAATAATTATAGTAGCGAAATTTTGTTTTGATTGTCCTGTACATATCTGCAGGACAGGGCTACGTGCGTGTATAACATTTTATTCAGGTGCGTTTTAAAATCTTAGATTGCATATATCTCAATTCGCCATATTGACGTATACGCCCTTCTTCCTCAATTACAGTTACAAGTAACTATTAAATTACATAACTCTGACTGTTGTCTTATACAGTGTAAATGTCCGATTATTAAGGAGTCCTCTGAAGTTTAATATTTAGGCATGGTTTTCGACATTAATTTAAAATGGAACCAACACATTAATTACCTCCGTAATAAAATACGTAAAATAATATATTATTTTGTTTTATTGAGGAATTACTTGTCAATAAGTTTATTACGCACAATATAGCCTACTTTATTTCAATCGGTAATTATGTATGGATTATAGGATGGGTTAGCTTTTTTAAAACCAATTTTAATCCACTTTATTTACTACAGAAGAAAATAATTAAAATATGTCTTCATAAACCTATTGATTTTCCATCTCAAAAATTGTTTTTAGACTTTAATGTTCTTAAAATCAGACAAATTTATTATACTGTATTGATAAAATTCATACATAAAAATCGAAATAATTTTCAATTGTATTGCCATAGTTATGAAACAAAAGGTATGAATTCTTTAAGATTGTTTGAACCAAAATGCAACACTGCTACAGTATTTAATCATAGTAGTAATTTAGGCCCAAGAATATGTAATAAATTTATATTTAAATATCCTACTCTTGTCAATTATAATAGTTCTAGTATTAAATTAAAAAAGTTATGTATGGATTTTATAAATATTGAAAAATTGTAAATTTAAATTTATATATTTTTATTGTGTAGTAGACGTAAGACAAATTGTATTATATACTTCTTAATTTAAATTCAGGAATCCGCCCCTGAGTACGAGTTCTACTTTTTCAGGGGTGAGCTAAAGTTTAATCTGTTTTTATTATATTTTATGTTACAATTATTAGCAAAATAAATAAAATTAAACAATTCTTTACCACCGAACTCTGATTATAAACTAACACACAGCAAACGATTTCGAACAAGTTATTTTATAAGCGTTCTAATTTATTATAGACGATATTTCTGGAGAAATTAAAATCTACGGAAAACAATCCTGAATTGCTTATATCATTATCATCATCTGCTTTATGGGTTAGACTTTCGGCCTGTTCCGTTTTCAGGGGAATTCCTCTTACTACGTTGTTCTGGATCGTTCAATATCTCGGTATCCTTGCGGTTTGTAATTTAGTACTATTTTCCGCTGCCTATTATCGTCCATTCTTAAAATATGCTGGTGCCAGTCTTTTTTTGTAATAGTTTCTTCTAAATTGTATATATTTAGCTGCATGCGAATTTCTGAATTTCTATTCTTGTCTAAACGAGTAACGCCAGCTATTGATATCAAAAAAATATTTCCGTAGTTTCTATTCTTTTATCCGTTTATTCTTCTGAAGTTGATCAGTAATAAAAATGTCAAGGGCTTATATGTGGGATCGAAATCAGGGTCTCCAGACTTAAGTCATCACCACTGAGAAGTAATAATGATTAGCCTGCTTGACAGTGGACCGAGCGGGCCCTGGTTCAAATCTTGTTGGAACAAGTTACTTGGTTGGGGTTTTATAAGGGGGTTTCCCTCAATCCTTAAGAGCAAATGCTGGGTAACGTTCGGCGCTGGACTTTGGCATTATCACCTTCATCTCATTCAGACGCTAGATAACATAAGCAACTAGCGATAAGACCTCCGGTGTGTAAACACTTAAGTATAAAATGAATAAGGGTCGAATTCATAGTCGTCACTTATAAAATGAGGAAACACTTAAGTAATGGGCGTTTCCTTAGCAGTTATTTCAGATCGTATTGCAGAGACGCTACTCTTTCATATGCACTGAGCATTCCCTTGACATCGAAAGAAATACGGCAACATGGCTAGATGTGAGCGCTTTCCTACATTCAATTGTTTTCCAGCGTCTTCTAATTGTTAAATCGGGATTATTTTCGTACACAAATACCGAAGTAAATATTATTATAGATATAAAAATTATACAAAATGTCGAGAAAGCATTTTACAGAAGAAGAAAAAAGTGAGCTAAGAGAACTAGTTATGAAATATAAATAATAAATATACATCTGCACAAATCAACTCCAAAATAATAACAACCAGAATAGCTTTATGTGTTGCCAAAATAGGCTATTACTACATTATCAACAGTTATTGCTGCATTATTACACAAACCTACCTGAAATGATGCTGTAGCATAAAATCTCAAAGCAACCAGTTTTTTCATCAGTGGTGAAATCGGTAAGTCTCATGGTTGTGTGAATTTCAATGAGAGACGGTCATTGTATCTCTAAAGGGTTTTTCATATCTCTGATATATCTTTTGTTTTGCTGAAACACATTTTCATTAATTTCATTCATAGTGTTTTTTGCCCAAGGGCAAGTCTTTCACTGCAAACCCAGCATTTTCCAGTCTTTCCTATTTTCTGCCTTTCGCTTTGTCTCTACATTCATTTTCATTATAGAACTCAATAAGTTCAATAAAATCATAATCATCATCCATTGCATACCGAATCAGCTGATTACAATGCATATGAGGAAACAGTTGAGTAATCTGACAAGCTACCTTATTTTAATACGTGTTCACTTAGGAAAGTTCAGGATAATAGGCAGGGTTTGGAATTGAACGGGTTACATCAGCTTCTTGTCTATGCGGATGACGTGAATATGTTAGGAGAAAATACACAAACGATTAGGGAAAACACGGAAATTTTACTTGAAGCAAGTAAAGCGATCGGTTTGGAAATAAATCCCGAAAAGACAAAGTATATGATTATGTCTCGTGACCAGAATATTGTACGAAATGGAAATATAAAAATTGGAGATTTATCCTTCGAAGAGGTGGAAAAATTCAAATATCTTGGAGCAACAGTAACAAATATAAATGACACTCGGGAGGAAATTAAACGCAGAATAAATATGGGAAATGCGTGTTATTATTCGGTTGAGAAGCTCTTATCATCCAGTCTGCTGTCCAAAAATCTGAAAGTTAGAATTTATAAAACATATTACCGGTTCTTCTGTATGGTTGTGGAACTTGGACTCTCACTCTGAGAGAGGAACATAGGTTAAGGGTGTTTTAGAATAAGGTGCTTAGGAAAATATTTGGGGCTAAGCGGAATGAAGTTACAGGAGAATGGAGAAAGTTACACAACACAGAACTGCACGCATTGTATTCTTCACCTGACATAATTAGGAACATTAAATCCAGACGTTTGAGATGGGCAGGGCATGTAGCACGTATGGGCGAATCCAGAAATGCATATAGAGTGTTAGTTGGGAGACCGGAGGGAAAAAGACCTTTAGGGATGCCGAGACGTAGATGGGAGGATAATATTAAAATGGATTTGAGGGAGGTGGGGTATGAAGATAGAGACTGGATTAATCTTGCATAGGATAGGGACCGCTGGCGGGCTTATGTGAGGGCGGCAATGAACCTTCGGGTTCCTTAAAAGCCATTTGTAAGTAAGTAAGTTCACTTCAGTGGGATTTATGAATTGGAAATGATTATAAGCAACTGCTTAAGTGTTTCCTTAAAATAAGTGTTGACTATGAATTCGGCCCTAAGCCTGGAAGTCCTGAAACATATAGTTCAAGACAAGTTCGGTTCAAAAGTTATTTGGAGGCGGGTGAGTTCAGCTGATTGGCGCATATGGCTCATAGACCTTCCTCTTTAATGTTGAAAGGGAGGCTAAAAATGTAAAATTCAAGATTCTTTACCTACTAGGCTCCCTTAAAACAAATAAGGTGGGATATACATCAGAGTTCGCATGGGAAGATTTATAGTCTATAAATAATGCGAATGCCGGTTTTCTTGTCTTGATCGGGCTTTCTCGGAAGGCGATGGGAAGTCTCATGTCCCATATGGCAGCCTGTTCCGGGAAGGCGATCAGACACAAGGCGAGGATGTGAATATCGTATTAGCAGCGCGGCCGACCCCTGCCTATCGGAAATCACTTTGAGAGGAATCACCACAAGCGAAAACTCCCATCGCGTTTCTTACGACAAACGGTAGCTGGAACTTCGTTTATTGCAGGGATTTGAAATAAATTTAATCACCCCTTTTAATTTAGAATAACAGGTGAAATAATATAAAACATTTCTCGTTTTTAAAATCTTACACCAACCGTCTGCACCAGTCACAGATTCGGAAACTATGATTCATTCTACTAGGTTCAACGCCCTGACAACAGACTCATGACGTCACAATAAACAACCCAATTCAGGCATCGAAGTTCGAGGTGAATAGAAGACAGAACGCCTACACTTCTTTCGTGAACAAATGAGCTTAATAAAGATTATATTAAAGAATAGGTAAAGGTAAAAATATCGCCTTTAGACGTCATGAAGACACGCGGGGGAGAAGTATGGCTCAACTCGGCAATGGAATCAATGGTGTGGTCGGCACCACGCTCGGATTGCCTTTTTACCCGGGAAGTTATAATAAGCAATTCCATGTGTTAAAATAAAAACTAAGTTGCATATTATCTAAATTTAAAAGTCATATTGAGTTCACATAAGTTTTGAGATAATATCATGATAATTTAATACCATGTACGCCATTCACTTTAAGAAAAAGTATGCATGGTTAGACTATTTTTATTAGTGTTCTATAGATGTGTTTAAATAATATTTTTCACCATGTTCAAATGTTTGCTTGTTAGTAAAATATCACCTGAAGATGACTTGAGAGTAAGTCGAAAATATTCGTCACGTATATTAATATCGTATCCTGATGTAACAGAATTCATTTCTGCCATCTTAACATGATAAGTGATTTACTGATAATAAAAACCGATTTTATATCATATTATGCATATTATCTGTAGACTAGTTTCAGATTTGTCTCAGCCGTTTGATGATATTCTAAGCTATGATCGATTCTTCTAATATTTTGAAGCGTGGCTCAGTCGGTTAAGGCGCTTGCCTGCCGGTCTGAAGTTGCGTTCGGGCGCGGGTTCGATCCCCGCTTGGGCTGATTACCTGGTTGGGTTTTTTCCGAGATTTTCCCCAACCGTAATGTGAACGCAAGGCAATCTATGGCGAATCCTCGGCCTCATCACGCCAAATATCATCTCGCTATCCGGTATGGCATAGTTGCGCCCCGCGGTCAATTGGGAGCCCTAGGCATGGCATAGTTGCGCCCCGATGGGCATAGTACACACGAAAATGATTGTCATAAAACTAATCAATCACTTAAAAATATTATAGTGGTAGCTGCATTGAAATCAGGTAGCATAATAGAGAGGGCATAGTAGGGCCTACATACGAAAGTGATTGACATAAAAATAAATAAATCACTTAAAAATATTATAGTGGTAGCTGCATTGAAATCAGGTAGCATAATAGAGAGGGCATAGTAGGGCCTACATACGAAAGTGATTGACATAAAATAAATAAATTACTTAAAAATATTATAGTGTTAGCTGTATTTTTTTTAAGAACATGTATTCTTCTATTTTGCCGCTTCTGAATTCCTCATCACGTGGTTTAAAAAACAGAGTCTTTCACGGTATGTCTTATTATTTCATCGGGGCGCAACTATGCCATGCCCTTTTTCTCTACCTGATGAGTACGGGGCGCAACTATGCCCACAAAACAGGGACCCTTTTTTATCTGCTGCATCTTACCTGACACAACTTCATGCAATGTATTCTTCACCTGACATAATTAGGAACATTAAATCCAGACGTTTGAGATGGACAGGGCATATAGCACGTATGGGTGAATCCAGAAATGTATATAGAGTGTTAGTTGGGAGGTCGGAGGGATAAAGACCTTGGGGGAGACCGAGACGTAGATGGGAAGATAATATTAAAATGGATTTGAGGGAGGTGGGATAAGATGATAGAGACTGGATTAATCTTGCTAAGGATAAGGACCAATGGCAGGCTTATATGAGTGCGGCAATGAACCTCCGGGTTCCTTAAAAGCCAGTAAGTAAGTATTCGCAGGGCCATGAGACATAGATTTGAGGTCTGAGATGTATTTTAACTGGTTCTGCTTATGATGCGTACTGTAAGCCATTATTCATAAATGAGGCTATTCTGACTGTTACTAATCTTGACATCTTCACCTCTTTGCTGAAGGTAAAGAAAAATTTAGCAAATAATTATCACAGATCTGATCATCATAATTATAATACAAAATACAATTTTCACTTGACTGAATCTAATATTAGACTGGAAACAACTAAAAAACAATTTATGTCCATGTCAATATCTATGTTTAATAGATTACATAAGTCTGCACACACTGTTAACTATAACACATTTAAGAATCTTTTAAAACGCTGGATGATTAATCATCCCTTTTATAGTATTAATGAATACTTTGAGTCCTCTGTTAGTAACTTATGTTGCTAATATAATCTTATTCACATTGTTTTGTTTTTATTATGATTATGTCCATAGTATTTGTATAATAATAATCGAATCTAAACTAATCTAATCTAATCTGTACTCAAGATGGAGGTAGCCATTTTGAACATCTCCTGTAAAGGCAACTACCTGCGGGAAGAAAAACGTTTCGGTGAATATCACTGTTTTGAAGGTCGTAACTCGGAAACCGGATACATGTTGTAATGAACTTTTTGTATTGTCTACATATGGGGAATATATACCTGAAATTCTGAAATTATGCCCTCTATTTTTGGAACACTCTGTATAATCAACGAATACATTTTCATGTCCGTTCACAGCTACAAGAATGAAACGTAACCTTCCGATTCTGAGCTGGCCGAATTTATCACCATTCTCCTTGTACAGTATCCAATTAATATCAGTCGTTTACAAGCAGGAAACACCGGACAGGGAAGCAGGAAAGCAGTTCGTCACCATGACGAGGCATTATAGACGTGGAGTATACGACTCTGAAGGATACATGTAGGACCTCCCCAAGGTATTGAAAGGTCTAAAAACGTAAAGCTGGGGGCGCTCGCCGTGGAGAGAATGACAGTGCATCACGCTTGTAACCCAGCACCTCAAGAACTATTAAATAATTACGGGAAGAGGGGCAGGGGGAAGAGTTGTCGTCATAAGCGCTGAGCAAACACAAAAAGCGCCGTGACATTGTTCGGAGATGTGCTTTAAATAAGATTGTGAGCGACGTGTGCAAGCAGGCGGATTTCTCTTACATATCGGAAAGCAGGAATGCTGTTTTTTCTCGCGCGCAATGCTCGGAATGTGGAGAAGGAACGCGTGCCATGCCTCACTATTAATAGCCTGTGGAGTCATGCATCTCGGACATTAATTAAACATTTCTTATAAGCAGGGAACGGATTTATATGGACTAAAAATATATGAAATATGTAAATATATATGTAGTTATTTTTACCAAAATATGGAATTAAATATGGATTTTTACCAAAATATGGAATTAAATATGGACTTAAAATTATAAAAAAAAAATGACTATATACGTTAAATATTGGTACATTTTAATCAAACTAAACAAAAAATATAATGGACGTACCTTATCTTCCAATGTAGTTTCAACAAAACACAATTTTTATTGTCTGTTACCATAACAATAGGTTACAAACATTTCTTTCAAGTGCTGAAAAGTGAATCTTCTTCTATTGTCTCTGAGGATAGATTTATACTGACTAAAAGAGCGTTCGACGTCACAAGAAGTAACTGGTACATAATTCAATTTCACAATGTCTGCTGGGGATAAGTCCAAGTTAATCTTCACTGTTGATTCACCACTCATCACAGCAACAACCTTTTGTAGTTCTTCATATCCAGGGTTTTTGAAAGTACAGTGTCCACCTTAGCTCTTACTGCATCTGCAACTTTACCTCTACCACGATTCAGTTGTTCCACAGTACTATTTATAATTTCAAAACTTTCAGATAGTGAAAGGTGCCTATTTTGGAGACTTTTGAGCGTTTTTATGATGCATGAAAATGTATGCTGAATGTGAGCTAAGTCATTCTTCACACTTATGTCACAGGTAACTGTTTTCGCAGTATCAATTGAGACTGCATCTTCAGAGTCCAATGCAAGGAGAACATTGTTAATAGAGTCTATATGTTCGGCATAATATTCAACTGCTTCTAGCCATGTACCCCATCTAGTTAAAATTGGCTTTGGTGGCAATGGAATTTCAGGGTACATTTCTTTCAACACGTTAACTCTACTGGGAGCTTTGAGAAATACTTTTTCACTGATGAAATCAACAAATCTACTTTAGGGAAATTGTCTCTGACCACTTCTGCCACACGATGAAATGCATGCGCCACACAAGTAAAATGAGTCAATTTAGGATATACAACAGATAATGCTTGTCCAGCTTTGACCATATAAGGGGCAGCATCGCTAATAAAGAATAACACATTATCGTACATAATACCCTTTGGCCACAGGATACCCATAGCTTCGTTGAACAGTTTAACTATAGTTTTGTTATTGCACTTTTCTAGAACATCACAATGTAAAAGAATTCGTTCAGAATATTGTTCACTTAACAAACCGATAACTACATTACCAACAAGTCTACCTTCTTTGTCGGGAGTCTCATCAATGGAAACCCAAATTGAACTATCTTTAATTTCATCTCTTATCTTCTGTATTGTCTCATCGTAGATGGATGGAGCATACGTCTTCCTAAGTGTTGACTCATCCGGGATTGTATGTTGAGTATATTTTTCAAGGAATTCCCTGAAGACCTTATTCTTTAGTTTGTAGAGAGGAATATCAGCAGAGATGAGAGAACGGCACAGGTCGATGTTAAACTCAGATCTTACATTCGATGTTGTTGGTTGTGTTAAAAACAATTGTCTCTGCTTGGAATTTAGTTGTTTGTTGGCCTGATGTTTACTAGTTGTAATGTGTTGTTGCACCAGGAACTTTTGTGTAGATGATACTGCACACTGACACAAATTACAAAATAATATTTTATTGTCAGTTGATAAACCATCTTCTTTAAATTCTGAAATGTAACTTGTTAGTTTTGATTTTAAATTGACTGAATGACGTACTTTTGGCATATTTACCGTCTTTATAGTATGATTTACAAAACTGAACCTATGTGTACTCTGACTGGCATTTAACTGTTGAGCTGCACAACTGAAGTCTGTTAAAAATTTTAAATTAAATTAATACAGTTTTGTAACTTACTTTCCCATTGTTGATAGGACTGCTAATTTTCAAATAACTCTGATGTTAAAGGGATTACTGAACATGTGTTTAAATCTCTATTGTTGAAATGTATTTTTAAAAGTTAATGGAATTTTGTTTTGTTTTATTGTTAAACCTAATATAATATGGACTGTTTTATATGAAATATGGAAAATATATGGAAATTAACGAAAATATGTACTAAACTCTAAAATATGGAAAAATATGGAAAATAAAAGTAGGATTTTTCAACCCTACACATTGTGAAACATAAAGATAATGCAAAATATAAATTATATTAGCTTTATAAGTAAATATGTATTTACATATAAATCCTTTCCCTGCTTATAAGAATATCATTGTTCTCCGAGTGTTTATTTATGAGGGCCCATCCTCCAGTTATCACGCCTTCTGATTATTTCAATCAACAGCTGCAAACTTTCAGTTTCGTGAGCCAGTTGTTGCATTACATGTCTAATTACAGAGAATGCAACGAGACAGGAATGATGTCTTCTTTTCTATCGAACTGTCTGCACCGAGACCGAAGCTGAATGGAATGATGAGAACTTCAGGAATTATTTATAGGGTAAAGGATGTAATTATGACTAAAACAGCATAAATAAAATCTTTCTAACAGCTATCTTATTTTAAAATATCTGTAAAAGATCTAGATGAAACTATTAATCATTATTTGGCTTTCATAATCACATACTTAATATAATACCGTTTTAAAAAATCTGGGATTTACTATTAGGAATTCAAGAAATTTACAAAACTTTCAACTTTACCTCTTTAAGGGGTTAGGTACAGCTTACAGCAGTAAAATTTTTGGAGTTATTCAAAATTTTTTCCTCCATTATAAATAAATAAAATAAAATAAAATAAAATAAAATAAAATAAATTAAATTAAATAAATTAAATTAAATTAATTAAATAAATAACTAAAATAAATAAACAAATAAATAAAATAAATAAATAAATTAATTAAATAAATAAATAAATTAAATAAATTAAATAAATTAAATAAATAAATTACATTAATTTATTAAATAAATAAAATTAATTAAATAACTAAAATAAATAAATAAAATTAATTAAATAAATAAATTAAAATAATTAAATTAATTAAATAATAAATAAACAAATAATAAAATAAAGTAATTAATAAAATAAAATAAATAAAGTAAATAAAATAAATAAATAACTAAATAAATACATAAATAAATAAATAAAATAAATTAATAAATAAATAAATTAAATTAAATAAATAAAATTAAATAAATTAAATTAAATAAATAAGTAAAATAAATAAATAAAATAAATAAATAAATAAATAATAAACACTTAAAGATGTATGGCAAAAAATAAAGACAACTGAAGAGTACACGGAAAAAACAATCAAGCTCACAATGCTCATAAGGGCGATACATCTAATATCTAATTAATATCTGCATTGAGACAGAAACCCTCCCACATGTACTTGGCTTTTGTAGTAAAGGAGAACTTTTACGGAATAACAGGCGCTCAGAGTGAGGATTTACATTGCCAATTGCTTCAGAGACACTAAAAAAATATGAAGTCTATGAAGAGGTGATTTGCACTTCTACCTCTGAATCATATAAAAGAGGAGACATTTTGGTCATCGGAAAAGAAAGAAAGAAAGAAAGAAAAAGAATACCAATACATTTTAGATCCCACAATATGTTTTCAGAAGTCCCCAGATCAAATTCTACAGTTTGATAAAGAAAAGAAGCAACATTATGAACAATGTTGTGATTATACGAAGAAAAAATATAGTACTGATAACTGGGAAGTCTTCGATCTCTTTTTTGGTGCTCGGGGTGTAATCACAAGATTTACAGCGAATGTGTTTAAAATATTTGGACTCAAACTTAGTGTGGTGCAGGACATTGGTCGTCAAATTATACGAGATTCGCTTTTTATTCTGCATAATCATTTGTATAACCAGATTTAAATGAAAAATAAAACATATGTTTATATGAGGATAACTACCATACTCCCCATACGAGTAGGCTACGTAGGCCTATATGTTAAAACTAGTTATTGCTTATTTAATCTTTTATTTATAAATGTTAATTATTTTAGCGTATTTTAATGATTATCCTTTATAATGGACTAAATAGAAGGCTGTATTATTTTTGTAACCCTTTAAGGGCAGCTATCCTCATATTAGATTTTCTCTTCCTTACACGCATAAGGTACCATTCCACCTTCCATATTTGCGAAGAAGAATTTTGAACTCTGGTTTATGCTTTAGTAAAAGACGATAAGATCATTATAAACATTCGGATATATTTCTTGTGTGCGTTCTAAATTGCGAAGACTCCATCTGCAAACTGAGCAATGTATTACTGCCCTTACATTCACTCAAGACTGGAAGAAGACAAAGTATGGAACTGCCACGAAACTTGTACATTAATTGTGAATTTTTTTTCAACAGTCCTATACTAATGACCAAAGTTATATCTGAACAAGTAAAAAGAACTTATCGCTTTGCATTATTCAATCTAGAAGTGATATATTGCACAGACTTGAGTTCTACGAACAGCATATTATAGGTTGCCGTGCTGTATGTTATTTAAGTTTGACGTGTGGAACCCAGGGGAATTGAAACACGAACCTTTTGCATGGGATTGCGCGTATAGGACTTGTGTGGGACTACGCTAAAACTTGAATTTAAAAAGTTCAACAATACAACTGTTGGCTGAGGTCATGGTCACAATACGAGTACGTTTAGAGTAAAAAAAAAAGTGTCACAGACTTGACAATACTTTCTCATTACATTTTTCGCGCGTTTTATAATTTAGTTTGACTTCTTGCTAATGAAATTACGGCTTCTTACATTATTAGTCAAAATATACAGGTAATGGTATTCACATTATACCATATGAAGGTGTATGGGAGGCATGGAGGTAGAGCACCTTGCCTAACTGAAATCAGTTAAATTAATATGTATCCAAATAACATACTTTCGACGAATTTGAAGGTGTGTTATAACTCATTGAAAGCATAATTCTTTATTAAGGAACCCCTCTCTACCGACGCGTCCCTAAGGAGCTATGTATCCTATTACTCCTGGCGCCTGTCAGTAGGCAACCCAATGATCAGTCACAGAATTGAGCCAGCAACCCTACAAACTTAATTCAAAGTGTTTTTCTCATACTTATTTGCCCTCATTACATCTACATAACATTGACCGCCTTACATAGTACACATGGTGGAGATTCCACTCGCAGTCCGTCGGAACACGTGGTTTCAACACTATGGTGTCCCTCCGCACTTCAATCTCGCAGTGCAGAAGGATGTGAACAACACCTTTGGGGACATGTGTCAATAAGAGGGGGGAACTAATGCATGGTCTCCACGCTCTCCGGACTTCAACTCTCGATTTTTTAGATGTGAAAATATGTGAAAGGTGTTGTTTGGATATCTCACCCCCGTGACAGGAAGAATGAACCGATTAACCGGATAAATGAAGATTTCTAACAGATCAGGACTCCTTATCAGTGTAATGTTGTTAGTTGAATTCTTCGACCGTCACCGCTGGATAGCCTACAGACAGACGTCATGAGTACCAGATTCTAGGACGCATAATTCCTTACGGACGCAACGTAGGAGAAGAGTTCCTTAATAAAAATGATGCTTTAAATGAATTCTATCATATCTTAAATTTGTAACATAGATCTTGTTACACCCTGTACATTATATGATATAATCAGAGGTATGTAGGCCTAATTCAATTTGCAAAAATTTACATAAGATAGCAGTCTGTATATTATAATAATTTCAAATACTCTTTAAAAAAAACTATAAAGTGGGGATGTCAAAATACATTCGAACATGATTCAGTGGTTCATTTACGAGTAAAAAATGCTTCTATGTTAATCCTATAAAAATGAGGTATGCTTTATCAAGGCTGGTGACCACTTGCCTTGGTTTAGCGAAGCCTGGGGGCGTATAATACTGAAATTTCGCACACAAGGGTAGAAATAATTTTGTATATAGGCTATTAACAATCCATTTCTTTACACCATAGCCTAAAGGGATATACTGTCTACCTCATTTCATTTGTATCTTCATATTATGCAAGAAACACAACTGAATCGTTCATATGATAAACCATACAAGTTCATTTTAGCCAAAATGAGTTTCTTGTGTTTCTGACATTAATATATGCATTTGCACATGTGTAGCAGATATTAGACATATTCGCCTAATTTTAAGTGCCGATGCTATGTCAGTATTTCCATGAAGAGGATCAAATCAAACGATTTTATAGACATAGTTTTCTGGCCTAGTCATAACAGACATTGCGCATCTGATGAGCTGTAATGTGGGACTTCAATAAGATATCTCAGTTTTCACGCGAATTCGATTATGCGCACTGTTCAAAACATACAGAGGTGAGCCTGCCTGGAGAGAAATAAAAAATAGGTTGCAACCGCCAAATTACTCTTCAAGGAACGACCACTCATATAAATTGAGGGAAAGAAGACAGAGGACGGACACTGGAAAGTTTTCTTTTCTCAATCGTACTATCAGGGACTGGAATGCTTTACCTGCAGACTTACTAAAGGCTTTACCAACAACCAAAAACGTATTTAAAAATAGGCTTAAGGACTTTACTAATAGACGATAATTATACACAGTATGTAAAGGATGTAAATGATATTTTGTTATTGAAGTGTTGTATCAGTGAAGAATTATGTTGTGTCAGTGAAGTGTGTGGTGTCAGTGAAGTGTGTTGTGTCAGTGAAACGTGTTCCTGTCAGGGAAGCTTTATAGTTTACAGTGGCAGTGCAAAGTATTTGAACAGTGAAATGTTTTTTGAAGTGTTAGTGAAATCAGGATAGAATCAGTGAAATGTGTCGTAGTTCCAGTGCAGTGAGTGAGTTGACAGCGAAATGAGTGTAATGTGGAAAGGTACTTGTGCAGATATGAACAAATCATACTCGTGGGTTTTAGTTCGAACTTAGATTTAAGATACAAATTAGATTTATTTTAAATGTTATTTTAAGTGATCGTGCTTCATTTAATTTAGGATATTCCCTATTATTATTATTATTATTATTATTATTATTATTATTATTATTATTATTATTATTATTATTATTATTATTATTATTTTTAGTATTAATTATTGATATTATTATTATTAAGTGTATTTTTAATTAATAAGTTTATTATTGTCATTATTGAGTGTAATTAGTTACCACTGCCACCGGGTATATACCCATTGCAGTGTGAATAAATACATACATACATAAAATTTTGCAGAATTTTTTCTTTTCATTTTCTAATATGAAGGGCAAAATACTAAATAAATTATGTACTAAATTTGTACATGAATAGCTTTTGTTCTCATTAACTTAGACACAAAATAATATAAACTATTATAACGTTTACTAAAAACATTTCGTTCATTGAAGAAACAACACATGTCCACAAAAACTTTAGGGCACATTGGCGCTCTCAAATATAATTAAACGTTTCTTTAAAATATCTAGAAATATTGCAATTCATTTGAAAAATTCACCCTAAAATGATCAGATCGTACAGTCTTAGAAAAAAGTTTTGACGCATAGATACTTTGTAAGTCCGAGAAAGGAGGCACTGCGCATGATCAGACATACAACGAAACAAAACTAATTTTATTACTTCAACTTTTTGTTCCCTTATGAACCAGGTCGCACGTTCTCTGATCATGCGCACTCCCTCCTTTCTCAGACTTAACAAAGTATCTACGCGACAAAACTTTTTTCTAAGACTATACATCCAATACTTATAAGCTTATAAGTTGCAGACAATTTATTTGCTGTTTTCTCAAAATTTATAGCTAAAGACATGAGTGATTTCTCGAATAAGCAATTCAATTAAAACATCTCTGGAGCCGATTCTGATTAAATCGTCACTCTGTGTTTTTGATTGCAAACAAAAAAATGGTTAACATTTTTTGCATGTCATGGTATACATAAAATTCACTGAAAATAAATAAATAAATAAATAAATATATATATATATAAATAAGTCAGTAAGTAAATAAATTAATTAATTAAATAAATAATTTAAATAAAGAAATTAAATAAATAAATTAAGTAAATAAATAAATAAATTAAATAAACTTAATTAATTTAATTAATTAATGAATTAATAAAATAAAATAAATAAATTAATTCATTAAATAAATAAAATTAATTAAATTAAATTAATTAAATTAAATAAATAAATAAGTAAATAAATAAGTAAATAAGTAAATAAATAAAATAAATAAATAAAATAAATTAATTAAATAAATAAATAAAATAAAATAAATAAATAAATTAAATAGAATAAATAAAATAAAATAAATAAATAAAATAAATAAATAAATTAATTAATTAAATAAATTAAATTAATAAATAAATAAATTAAATTAATTTAATTAATTAAATTAATTAGTTAATTAATTAAATAAAATAAATAAAAATAAATAAATTAATTCATTAAAGAAATAAATAAAACCAATTAAATTAAATAAATAAAATTAAATAAATAAATACGTAAATAAATAAGTAAATAAGTAAGTAAATAAATAAATAAATAAGATAAATAAATAAAATAAATAAATAAAATAAATTAATTAAATAAATAAATTAAATAAATAAATTAAATAGAATAAATAAAATAAAATAAATAAATAAAATAAAATAAATAAAATTAATTAACTAATTAAATAAATTAAATTAATAAATACATAAATTAAATAAATTAAATTAATAAATAAATAAAATAAATAACATAAATTAAATAAATAAATTAATTAATTAATTAAATTATTTAAATAACATAAATAAAAAAATAAAAAATAAATATATAAATAAATAAAATAAATAGGCGTAAATAATAAATAAATAAAAAACGAGCCCAGAACTGAATTGCTCGTCACATTTTAAACTTGATATCCTCAATATAGACTTCACCGTCAATCAACAAGGTATAGCCTACATTTAGTAATCCAAGCAGTTTCTTTTGCTTTTCAGGTGTTGAAAAGCAGGTAAAAACCCAATTCAGTCGTTTCTGCTACACCTATAATAGGAGCGTACACTCGCGTAGGTTTCTGAACTCGTTTCGGATATAAAAAACGAGCACGTGTGCTTTAAACAATATCACTTAAAAATTATCCGTGTTAAATGGATACCTCCCTGCGACGTAAAAAAGTGTTCATGTGCCGTGTGATTACGTTATTAAGAACTTTACTGCGGTTACATCGCTGTATGTTTTAGCAGCCATTATCATTACCGTCCCGCGGAGTGAGAGACCACGTTCACACCCACACGCCGACAGCGGAGTTAAACAAGAAAAATCAATGCCACCGTGTCCAGCAGAGAGATATTTAAAGAGATCGTCATGCATACATTAGCGTACAATGAGACTGATTTATACTGCTGGTACACAGACGTCCAGGTCAACCTCGGACTACGAACCCTTTCTATCATCATCATTATTATTATTATTATTATTATTATTATTATTATTATTATTATTATTATTATTATTATTATTAAGTCAGGAAATATTGGCCTTTCTGTATGCTACGTAAACTAGTTCGAAAATTATTTAAGTAATAGAGTTGCATGTGTAACACTGTTTAATATACACTCTTATTCTTATAAATTGTGGAGTCCCGCAGGGATCTACTTTAGGACCTCTCCTATTTATTATATTCATACAGTCTTACTAATAAACCGTGTATAGTTTTTATACGAGACTTATGCAGAGTTGAGACAGAAAACGTTACTAATAAACCGTGAATAAGCTATGGACGTATAAACAGGCTGTAACTATACAATGGAAATTGCTTTGCAGTAGTTATATACACGAAACCCCTTGTTTAAGCGTTGTATATAGAGAAAAAATGGCCGCCCCTCTAACAGCTGTTCGTATCGACTGTCATTTTATGACGATGGTTGCCTAGTAACCAAAGAAGAACAAACCAAAGATCATAGAATTATTAGAACAGTATTGCTGTAGCTTGTACTCTTTGACCAAAATGTAGTGTGGTAATCGATTACAGCCAGTTGTACTATCGATATTTAACACGCCACACTAGAGCGCTCTACCGGATGCAGTAGAGAACCTCAGATATTCTATTACCTTTCGTAACGAAGTAATGACGAAACTATGTTGTAGCTGTGTAACAGTTATACTGTTATACAAGACGTATGTAGTGATTATTAGTAAGGAATTTATACACGACTTATAAACGACTGTATATAGAGTTTTTATTAGTAAGACCGATAGATGATATATGTAAAAAAATAACTTCTGACTGTTTATTATTTGCAGACGATTTAAAATCTTTTCGTACAATCAAAAGTAGTACTGACTGTCGATCACTTCAATGTGACATTAATTTAGTCGCTAAATGGTCGGAAGACAATGGTATGAAAATTAACGTATCCAAAACTAATGTAATAACCTATTCTAGAAAAACTTCTTCACTGAAATTTAATTATTATCTAAATAATGTTCTAATTAACAGAACGGATTGCGTAAAAGATTTGGGAATATTCATTGACAATAAAATGTATTTTCATAGTCACGTTGATTACATTTACAATCACGCAATCAGAATGTTAGGAATAATACGGTCAATAACTTTTTTTTCCACGCCCGATTCTCTTTTAATGCTTTACTATGCATAGATGCGATAGAAACTCGAATATGCATCTGTAGCTTGGAACTCGATTACAACTACAGACTCGGCTAAACTAGAAAATATACAAAGGAAATTTATATCTTTATGTTCATTCAGACTTCTGCCCATTAATTCCGGTACAGTTATGTGAGAAAATGTGAATATTTTAATTGTCAAAATCTATATGGTAGACGCCATGAGCTAGATTATCTGTTCTTTTGCAACGTCCTGAAAGGTGATATATCCTGTGACTCTTTCTTAAACAATATTACCTTACGTATTCCAACAAAAGATACGAGAGCCCACAAACTTTTCTATATTAGAAATTCGAAATTCCTTTCACCAGCCTCCAGATGCATTAAAAATGCCAACATGCCTGGCTGCGAATTCGATCCCTTCAATGTATAGACTTAGTTTGCTCTTGGCAACGATTTATCACTTATGTATTCTTTTGGGCATTATACTCAATTATCATTTTCTCATAGTATTCTTAGTTATGTATTTTAAAGTCATCCATTATTTATCCATTCATCGTAATTAATTGTAATTGTATTTATGTGTAATAATTATTTTTGTATTATGTTTTTGTTATATTCTTTGTGCTGAACTGTAATTGGCCACTGGCTGTTGTACAGCACATTAAATATAAATAAATAAAAATAAATAAAATTATCATTATTATTATTATTATTATTATTATTATTCTCTGATGTTGGGAATTCGTAAGTCTCGATGTAATGTGAAGTTAGATATAAACCATAGTGCGTTGACTATACTGCGAATGGATTTTGATTCAAATCCAAGAATATCAATGTTGGAGTTGATGGCCTAGCCCCACATGGAATACAGTTCAAATTGGTCTGATGAATGATTTATATACTAGCATTTTATTTTCCAGAGAGAGTGGAGATTGCTTGTTTAACAGCCAATGAAGTTGCAGTAATTTGATCTTGGCTTCCTTCCTTTTAGTTAATTTTTTTTTATTTTAGTAGGTTATTTTACGACGCTTTATCAACAGCTTAGGTTATTTAGCGTCTGAATGAGATGAAGGTGTTAATGCCGGTGAAATGAGCCCGGGGTCCAGCACCGAAAGATACCCAGCATTTGCTCATATTGGGTTGAGGGAAAACCCTCAACCAGGTAACTTGCCCCGACCGGGAATCGAACCCGGGCCACCTGGTTCCGCGGCCAGACGTGCTAACCGTTACTCCACAGGTGTGGACTCCTTTTAGTTATAAAATGTTGCTTCCAGGTCAGATGTTCATCTAAGTGTAGTCTTAGATATTTCTCATGAGTTTCATGTGGTAATTCTTCTTCATTTATCTTAGCCGTTGGGCATTTCCCTACGTAACGTAAATATAATATGAGTTCGCGGGAAAAACTATGAATGTCACATTTCTGTTAAGGATTAGATAATGACCTAATTGAGTCTATAACTGCAAGATGTAGTGCTGTTTCTATAGAAAATAAAGGAAAGGGTTACTGTATTCGTGGTGATAATTCTCCTTTTTACCATTTTTCATAAGAACAACATTAAAGTTCGTAGTGATCCACTGAATTAGATAATGACACCAACCTTAACAAAACTGTGACATTCATCGTTTTCCCCGCGAACTCTTCATATGTTACAGCAATTTATCTGGACATGCCATTGCTGTAGTCATTGTTGTAGTCAAGATGAGATTGCAGACATTTCGAGGCCTGACGAGGACATTCATGTAAGACAAGTATAGCAGTGTCATCAGCAAAAGTTGCAATAGTGGTGTTATCTGTTACTGGAAGATCATATGTAAAAAGTAGATAAAGAACAGGTCCTAGTACACTACCTTGAGGAACACCTAAGCTAATTCGATGAAGGGACGAAAGCAATTGAAATTAATGAAGGCAAAATGAGTCCGAGGTCCAGCGCCGAGCAATTCTGTTTCAAGTGGTTGAAGGGGAAAACCTCGAAAAAAAGAAACAGACCAGGATTTGAACCCGGACCTGCAATTCTAACCGTTACTCCACAGCGGTGGGTCACACCGAGATTTACCGTCGCAGTGAAAGGCCGTAAGAACTTTTGAAGAGAAATGCAGAAAAAAGTAGCTCATCTAGCATAGGAACGGCCCGGGTTCGATTCCCGGTTGAGGTTTTGTCTAGGGTTTTCCCTCAACCCAATATGAGCAAATGCTGGGCAACTATCGGTGCTGGATCCCGGACTCGTTTCACCGGCATTATCACCTTCATCTCATTCAGACGCTAAATAACCTAAGATTTGATAAAACGTCGTAAAATAACCTACTAAAGCATACGAAGACGGGAACGCCTTTCACTTAGCAGTTACAATAGCCACAGATCCGAGCTCCGTCTTGGACGTCGTTGAGAACTAAACGTAAGTAGTGTAAGCTAGCCTTAATTATGTACATATCTTCAAGAGCATAAAAACTCAATTCAGACATAAAGACTGTCGGAGTTGGGGTTGAGGTAAAGGATACGTCCTCTCCATGAGTGATGGCATCACGATTATTACACCCTTGTCTGGATTACAATTCATTTTATGGAAGGGAGAACCGACTGGAAAGGGAGAAAGAAAAATTGCATGAGGTGGCTGGAAATACCACAGCATACAAGCCACTTCACGAAATACATTAATCTTTCGTTTACTTCACAGAAGTGTGGCTGGATCATGCAATAATTCGATCAGAACTTAACAACGGCGCACCGCCCTCGGGATATAAAATTTCGGCTTATCCGTTACGGAAATAATATACAGAGAAATCAATTGGCCGTTACTATGGCTAATTCTTTTCATATTAATTACCTTATACGGTCCAATTCATAGCTAACAATTATAAATGAGCAGAATTCTTAAGTTACAAAGATTAGTAAATTACTTATATCTGTTTCTATTTCATAAACAATACTTACACAGAGTGTCTCAGAAATAAACCGACAAACTTTTCTGGAATGTTATTTAATTAATTAAAAAAAAACAGAAAAGCAAAAGATTCCAATCTTTTAACTCAAATAGTTCTTCACATATCAAATTATTTTTTATTTAATGTTATTTAATAATAACATATAACATAATAACAAAGTCTTAAGGAACAAATTATGGAAAATATTGTATGAAGAAGGATATCCCAAACATTTGGTAAATATAATAAAAAGCTTATATGGAACAAAAATATCGATAAGAGTAGGTAATCAGATAAGCAATTCAGCAATAGTAAACCAAGGTGTGAAGCAAGGTTGTCCGCTATCTCCAACATTATTTAATATATACCTCAATAAAGCCATAGAAGAATGGCAGAATAAAATAGCATTTGGTATAAATTTAGGAACAACTGTATTAAATACAATGCTTTTTGCCGATGATCAAATAATGATCGCAGAATCTGAGGATGATCTACAAATGGCAACTTACCAGCTCCAGGTAATAACATAAGGATATAACCTAAAAATTTCTAATAACAAAACTAAAACAATGGCTTTCAGAGGGCTTAACCATAGGCGATGTAAAATAGTATTAATCAAGGAACTATACAACAGATATCTTCTTTTAACTACTTAGGCTGCAATATATCTTATTTGGGTGAACAGGATATTAACAGTAAGCTGAGCAAATTCCAACAGATGTGTGGAACAATAAGAAGAACTTTAAGAAATAAAACCCAGCGCTCAACACAATTAAACTTTTACAAAACCCTAGCAGTTCCATTATTAACTTACGGCTCAGAAAACTGGTCATTAAACAGCGCATCAAAAAGAAAAATCCAAGTAAGTGAAATGAAGTTCCTACGAGGTGTTGCAGGTTATACTTTATTGGATCATCAAAGAAACGACAATATCCGACAATTATTAAATATTTTTAATTTAGAAGAAAAGATTAAAAATCAGAAACAAAATTGGTACAAACACATTACAAGAATGACTAATGACAGATTACCAAAACAAATTATGGATTATGCACCAACAGGATATAGAAATGTCGGAAGACCGAAAATAAGACGGACAGATGATTTAAGACTTGAAGACGGAACAGGCTAATCCCTGTAGCTGAAGAAGAAGAAGAAAAATAATAACATATAAAACATAAAAACTTACATGAAACTACCTCGAGTCCACACCTGTGGAGTAACGGCTAGTGCGTCTGGCCACGAAACCAGGTGGCCCGGGTTCGATTCCCGGTCGGGACAAGTAATCTAATTGAGGTTTTTTTCTGGAGTTTTCCCTCAACCCAATATGAGCAAATGTTGGGTAACTATCGTTGCTGGACCCCGGACTCATTTCACCGGCATTATCACCCTCATTTCATTCAGACGCTAAATAACCTGAGGTGTTGATACAGCGTCGTAAAATAACCTACTAAAAAAAAAAAAGAAAAAGAAAAAAGAAATTTCCTCGAAAGAGCAAAGATCGTGTTTGGGGATAGTTCTGTTTTGATAAAATAACATGAACGAGCATTATACAAATGATACATAATTCAGAAAAATATCTCTGTTGTATCAGTTGCTTTTCTTAAAGTAGGCTCCAATCCGAATTAAACAGCAATGGGAACAGTCCAGACAGAACTTTCAGAATTTTAAGTACAATAACAAAAACCTCAGAAGTCGAAAACAGATAAGATTGAAGTCAAATAAAACTCTCCCTAGAAAACTTCAAATTTTTACATTTCCATTTCGTACAATATTCTGGTCACGAGACACTAATCATATACTTTGTCTTTTCGGGATTTACTTCCAAACCTATCGCTTTACTTGCTTCAAATAAAATTCCCATGTTTTCTCTAATCGTTTGTGAATTTTCTGCTAACATATTCACGTCATCCTCATAGACAAGAAGTTGATGTACCGGTAACCCGTTCAATTTCAAACCCTATCTGTTATCCTGAACTTTCCTAATGACATATTCTAGAGCGATTGGAGATTTGTCCTTCGAAGAGGCTGAAAAATTCAAATATCTTGGAGCAACAGTAACAAATATAAATGACACTCGTGAGGAAATTAAACGCAGAATAAATATGTGAAATGCCTGTTATTATTCGGTTGAGAAGCTTTTGTCATCTAGTCTGCTGTCAAAAAATCTGTAAGTTGGGATTTATAAAACAGTTATATTACCGTTTCTTCTGTAGGGTTGCGAAACTTGGACTCTCACTTTCAGAGAGGCACAGAAATTAAGAGTGTTTGAGACTAAGGTTCTTAGGAAAATATTTGGGGCTAAGAGGGATGAAGTTACAGGAGAATGGAGAAAGTTACACAACGCAGAACTGCACGCATTGTTTTCTTCACCTGACATAATTAGGAACATTAAATCAAGATGTTTGAGAAGGGCAGGGCATGTAGCACGTAAGGGCGAATCCAGAAATGCATATAGAGTGTTAGTTGGGAGACCGGAGGGAAAAAGTCCTTTGGGAAGGCCGAGACGTAGATGGAAGAAGAATATTAAAATGGTTTTGAGGGAGGTAGGATATGAAGATAGAGACTGGATTAATCTTTCACAGGATAGGGGCTTATGTGAGGGCGGCAATGAACCTGCGGGTTCCTTAAAAGCCATTTGTAAGTAAGTAAGATAACTTGCCTCCTGTGGGTTTGAAGCCTGTTAACTAGGAAAAATGATGAGACACGCTTAACAACGGCGAAAATAACACGAGGCTATAACAATAGGAATACAGAAGAAATGATACAGAATTATTGAAGACATAATTTCTTTAAGCACGACTTCTCAACAACCACGCCCTCTTGGCACTTTCACTTTCATCACACTATTACAGAAATGAAATAAGCTTGCTGAGAACTCACCGTGGCAACGAGTGTTTCCCCCGATGTATAAACAATGCTTTACAAATCTGCGTATTGATTTTCTCAATAACGAGGCCACGCAATTAGAGACAAATGTGCTAAAAATAGGGAGCGAGCGAAACCTCAGTTATAAGTACAAACTTTTTAAAATTCCCCCAAAAATATGCAAATATATATATATATATCCTCTCACTTTACACATTATTCTTGCTCATCAGTGTCATACGTGTTGTATGTTTATAGACAGTAAATGAACTTGTATGGAAACAGGCTTATATAGCTGTCAAAAAGTTACATATAACAGAAATAGACTACGGTACAGATACAAACAAAAGAAATCAGTAAAATTTGATTGTACTTATCTCAACTGAAGAGATGAGGTGATTTCTTACCTGAAACAAAAAGAAAATCATGAAAATTGAGGAACAAACATCAAATACTAAAAGGAAACGACACTAATCTGTGAAATATGTCAATTGAAATGTCTCTTCATTCCTCCGTTGAATAATAAATGTTTCTTGAAGGATAAAACGTCATTTCATCACAAATTAAAAGCTATTAATATTTAATGTTATAAATATTGAATTACCGGTATTTCTTTCTGTAGATAATTATTATCGACCAATAAGGAATCAACTCTTTTCAAGAAATTCTCGGAAAGATTGAAGGGCCAAAATATACTTTTCAGAAACAAATCAGAGATGACGAAAGAAACTTTTTTTCAAGAAGCCAAAAAAATTTATATGACTAAGTCTTCAAAAAGAGTTGATGTTTTTAATTGCTTATTTCATGACGCTTTATCAACTGTTGTGGTTATGTAGCGTCTGAGTGAGATGAAGGTGATAATGCCAGCGAAATGAGTTCAGGGTTCAGCGCCCAACGTTACCCAGCATTTGCTCTTAAGGGAACATTTATGGGAGTCTCAAAACTTGTAAATTTATTAATTTTAAAAATGTATTCCTTTCTGTAGATGATTATTATCAACCAATAAGGAATCAACTCTTTTCAAGAAAACCCGGAAAGATTGAAGGGCCAAAATATACTTTTCAGAAACAAGTCAGAGATGACGAAAGAAATTTTTTTCAAAAAGCCAAAAAAGTTGAGATGACTAAGTTTTTAAAAAGAGTTGATGTTTTTAATTGGTTATTTTATAACGCTTTATCAACTGCTGAGGTTATGTAGCGTCTGAGTGAGATAGAGGTGATAATGCCAGCGAAATAAGTCCAGAGTTCAGCGCCTAAAGTTACCCAGCATTTGCTTTTAAGGGAACACTTATGTGAGTCTCAAAACTTCTACAATTTTTATCCAAAATGTATTAATTTTAAACTACATAAACATGTCTACAACATCTGTACAAAATTTGGTGCCATTAGGCGTAATAGTTTTGAAATTATGCTTTTAAAATATATTTTATATTGACGTCACTAAAAGTCACCTTGCGACAAGTTTTCAAAATTTTATTTCAGGAGATAAAAAATGCATGAACAATTAACGACCAATATCTTTACTCTCATGTATATCTAAACTCTTAGAAAAATGCATAAAAAGTCGTTTATTAAGTTATTTGGGCAAATACAACGTACTTTCCTGAAATCAATTTGGTTTTCGAAATAAACTTGGCACAGATGATGTTATTTCATGTGTTACAAATAAAATAATTTGTGAGTTAGACCGAGGGAATAAATGCTTGGGTATATTTTTGGATATTCGAAAAGTATTTGATACCGTTAATCATGATATTTTATTAGAGAAATTATACTTGTTAGGCATTAATGGTCATGTTCTAAGTTTATTTAAGTCATATTTGAAATCATGCAACTAAAATTGATAATGAATTTAGTTTTACTCAAAACATAAAAGTAGGGGTCCCTCAGGGCACTGTTCTTGGTCCAATTTTATTCTTGATTTATATAAATGATTTGTTATGAACTGATTTACACAAATATAATGGGATTATATATTCATATGCGGATGATACCGTAAATATGTTTGGTGAAAAATCTCGGAAATGCACTTATATTAATGGGAATAATGGATTACAGGTAATTAAAGAGTGGTTTGATTCAAACGCTCTTTCCTTAAATACATCCAAAACAACTGTTGTTCCGTTTTCACTAAGGTCCAGTGGTCTTAAATATCCTCAATCTTCTTTTAGGCTCAAAATTCATCTAAATTCATCTAGCCTACATTGAGATAATAAATTTGATACATTTTTGCTGAATAATAGCGTGTAAATTAAAAAAAAAACAAATAAAAGGAATAGCTTTATTATGCAGTCCAGATGTACGGGGTGTCCACGCCTGTGGAGTAACGGTTAGCACGTCTAGCCGCGAAACCAAGTGGCCCGGGTTCGATTCCCGGTCGGGACAAGTTACCTGGTTGAGGTTTTTTTCCGGGGTTTTCCCTCAACCCAATATGAGCAAATGCTGGGTAACTTTCGGTGTTGGACCCCGGACTCATTTCACCGGCATTATCACCTTCATCTCATTCAGACGCTAAATAACCAAAGCTGTTGATAAAGCGTCGTAAAATAACCTACTAAAATAAAATGTATGTGGTTCTTCGTTTAAATGCTTGAGACACGGCTCAGCTTACACCTGAATTTTTTTCGATCTCAGACGGACGCAAAGCGGAACTTCCACGTATGTTTAACACGATTCAGTGATTCCAATTTCGACGACACAGTATATCATACTGTCCATTAACAAGCATCCTTTCTCTAAGCGGGATTCGAACCCGTGACTGTCTTGCATGTAACGTTGAAGATGCTCGCATAAGCAGCTGCGTACATGGAGGAGGGCTGCTACTTATTTTAAATCTCTAATATTCAAGTAGAACATGATGTGTCGAGTCTGAAAGCGAAAACGACCTTGCGGAAGGAGATTTGTCTGAATATGTCACCTGAATATATGTCTGATTTCGTGAGTTGTAAGGGAAATATTGTGGCACTCTATTTCAATATCTCTATTCTTTCCATTTCGTTCAATCACATAGCTGTCACTGTGAGAGACGTGAGAGGAAATCAAATATAAAACCGTATATCCTCTTTGAAAAAGAATATAAACAGAACACTTTTCATGCCTGATGCACTGTAGATATTACGTTGTAGTTGGCGGATAGCCTTTTCTCTTTTCATCAATATAATCATGATCTTCTTCACTTATCTGCAGTAGTCTACCTACGTCCAACGCTGTGGAATAACGGTTAGCATGCCTAACCGTGAAACGAGCGGACCCGGGATCAAATCCTGGTTGGAACAAGTTACAGGGTTGAAGTTTTTTTCCGGGGTTTTCCCTCAACCCATTAAGTGTACATCATGGTGAAATAACGGTTAAAAAATTAGAAAATTCACTTAAAAATTTATTGTTACTCTCTATTTAGACTGAACTCAAGAAGCTAATTAATTTATATTCCCGTGACTATTTTCAAGCTTTTGAGCCAATACTGTTTATTGTTAGTAAAATAACATGTCCAAAAATACAGTCTTAATTCTTCCCTGAAGGAGTAAAAACTCGTGCTCAGGGAGTTATATAAACACATACTTAACACAAACAAAGATAATTATTTGACACAAAGTGGGTCAAGGAAAAAAAATTATAGGAATAAATTAACTTTAAAATACAATTTGTAACAATTTAACTCGTACAAATACATATACATTCATTTTAAACAATTCTGGCCAACAGTGAACAGTAATGCAGCTTTTTCTTTTTAACGTCCCTTACGTTAGGACGGATATGTCTATCTGCACTGAAGGGGGACGAACACACGTTAACCCCCTTTTATGAGGAAGTCGATTGAGTGACAAATGTCTATAATGGCGCAAAGTCATTAGCATTCTTTCAGAAACAATGAAATGTTCCACAGTTATTTTCTTTAACACAGAAAAATCAATTTTGTCTCTTGTGTTAGCAAGTAGGCCTATATAGTTATAAATTCAGATTTTCATGATAAGCAGGAACATACAGAATTGTTGGAAATAAAAATTCGAAACTAAAAATAAACGGACAAATAAAAATAAAAAAATATATTTTCATAACGAACAAGTACAAAATGCTTACCGACAGATTGCAAATAAAAATTTTGTAACAATAGATCTTTAATTCAAACGAATAATATTTCATTCAATAAATTATTACAATAAAATAAACCCTATAGGCCCTACTACTAGATGCTGCCGAACCAGATCTACTTTAACAAGAGAAGGTCGTTCAGAATCTTTATATGAAACAACGAGTCAAAGTCGGATAGGAGAAGAAATCTCAGGAGGAAGTGTGATAGGAGGAGAAGGAGTACGTCAAGGACGCCCTTTATCATCTATCCTGTTCAACATTTACTTGAAGGATTTAGTGAACAACTTTTCAGAACATGGGAGGAGTGATAGTTGGAGGAAGAAGAATAACGTGCATGAGATTTGCTGATATTATGGCGTTGTGAGCAGAAGAGAAGACGAAACTAACTGTAAGGGATATGCTACTGGAGCTAAATGACAGCTGTGAGCAGTATGGAATGAACATAAATGCAAGCAAGACGAAGACCATGGTTATCGGAAGAAAAATACAGAAGGTGAACTTGAGAATTCTAAATGAGGCAGTAGAGCAAGTGGACAGCTTCAAATACTTGGGGTGTACTATAAGCAGTAACATGAGCTGTTGCCAGGAAGTCAAAAGGAGAGTAGCAATGACAAAGGAAGCTTTTAAAAGAAAAAAAGAGCATCTTCTGCGGACCTCTGGAAAAAGAACTAAGGACGATACTAGTGAAGTGCTTTGTGTGTGGAATTGTATGGGACAGAAACATGGGCATTACGACGAAGTGAAGAGAAACGACTGGAAGCATTTGAAATGTGGATATGGAGAAGAATGGAACGTGTGAAGTGGACAGACAGAATAAGAAATGAAGCTGTGTTGGAAGGAGTGGGTGAAGAAAGAATGATGCTGAAACTGATCAGAAAGAGGAAAAGGAATTGGCTGGGTCACTGGCTGAGAAGAAACTGCCTACTCAAGGAATGGTGAACGGGAGAAGGGTTCGGGGAGGAGAAGATATCAGATGAAAGACGACATTAAGATATATAGATCATAGGCCTATGCGGAAACAAAGAAGAAGGCATAAAATAGGAAAGATTGGAAAATACTGAGTTTGCAGTGAAACACCTACCTTTGGGCAGAACACTATGCATGAAATGAATGATAAATTCTGGATGATGATGATGATGATGATGATGACGACGACGACGACATTAAGTACACAATAAATTATTCAGGCAAGTGACTTAAATTAACATCTGTATAAGAAAAAATTGTGACATAAGACTAGAATGATGCTAGCGTATTCATGCAAAGTTATATGGACAGAAAGCAACGAGAAGTCCAATGTGTTAATAACAGATGGCGTCTGGGTGTTAATTCATCTCACGAAAAGATACTTAAACTGATTGGACGAACTATGAACAGATTTTAAATAAGGAGATAGACAAAATTGGGTTTGTAATGCTTTGCATCTTTCAATCTCAACTACCAGTCCCCATTCTTCTCCCCCATACACCTTACAGCACATTTCGTTTCCTTCCAGAAATTTGCAAAAAAAAAATCACAAAATGCTCCCTGTGATTATGAAGACGAACCCCGTTCTAATACAAAACCTTCACCGTTCTAAGGTACCATCCCATACAACACTGGTCTACAGTGATTTTGCTACTGAATAAAAACAAGTGTAGCAACCCTAATTTGAGTGTGCTGATTACAGATCTGAAGTCCGTTTTTTCTATCACGTCATATCATTTTTAATTATTAATTTTTACATTTTTAATACATTTAGATCCATTTTATTTATTTTATTGTGACTTTGATACTGAACAAAAACAAGTGTATACCAACCCTAATTTGAGTATGCTGATTACAGATCTGAAGTCCGTTTTTTCTATCACGTCATATCATTTTTAATTATTAATTTTTACATTTTTAATACATTTAGATCCATTTTATTTATTTTATTGTGATTTTGATACTGAACAAAAACAAGTGTATACCAACCCTAATTTGAGTGTGCTGATTAAAGATCTGAAGTCCGTTTTTCTATCACGTCATATCATTTTTAATACATTTAGATCCATTTTATTAATTTTATTGTGATTTTGCTACTGAACAAAAACAAGTGTATACCAACCCTAATTTGAGTGTGCTGATTACAGGTCTGAAGTCCGTTTTTTTCTATCACGTCACAATTTTAAGATAGTATCATTTTTAATTATGATGTATGACACTACGTTCAGGTCAAAACTGAGTGCTTTGGACTTGAAGCTTGAGACACATTTATATTAGTGTTAACTAGGTTTTCAGGAAATTATGGAGCTGATAATTATGCTGAGCCAGCATATAACATGCTTAAACCATTTCAGAATCTAGGTTGTCGCATGTCTTTAAAAATGCACTTTCTTCGTTCACACCTTGACTTTTTTCCATCAAATCTCGGCGCTGTAAGTGACGAACATGGTGAGAGGTTCCATCAGGACATATCAACGATGGAATCCAGGTACCAAGGTCAATACGGCGTGAGCATGAGGGAGTCATTTCTGCTCGTTCCTACAGCGATCAACCACATGCGGAAAAGCGAAGGTCTCAAGTACTTTTAACAGAGTTTTAGTGCTTACTATATATTGTAAGTGTATATCTTCTTATAAATGTATTTAAAATAATGTAACAGTTTACAAAGAATGTATGCACTAAGCTCAATTTATATCTCTGACTTTACGGTACAGGTATGTAGCCTACTGAATAACAAGATTTATAATTAATGTAAGCGTCCCATAACTCAAAAACCTGACGTGCTATGATAAATTTTATTATAGATCTGGAATCAGCGAAGCAATTTCAGTATAGAACACTTGAAATTTCCTCAGTACCAGATAAAAAGTTTTTTTTTTTTTGTAAGACCAGTGCAATCAAATGTGACCACACTACGTTGCGTAAGTTGAGAGAATTATTAATGCTGATTTCTTAAACTTTTATTAAGTTTCTTGAACTAAAAAAAAGGCTCCTCGCGTAACAGTTCTTGTCAAATTGGTCTAAAACTTTTCACAGAGGTCAATTAAATGTTGATAAATAAAATGGAATTACCATTTGTATGAAATATTAAGTTTCTTCGGGGCATGCTCATATTGCACTTGGATCAAAATATACAGCAATGGTAAATTCATGAAACTTATAAATTTATTTTGACTCTCTATTTAGACCCTGAGCTCAAAAACCTAATTAATTTTTATTTCCATAACTAATTTCAAGCTTTTGAGTAAATATGAACTAAACATTTTTGAAAACTTTGCCGCAAGGAGCCTTTTTAGTGACATCGATATAAAATACGGTATTTAAAAAATATCATTTCAAAACTGTTAGCCATACTGACAACAAATTTTGTACAATGTAAGAGTAATGGAACGGAGAAAAATTCTCTCCGGCGCCGGGATCTGAACCCGGGTTTTCAGCTCTACGTGCTGATGCTTTAGCCACTAAGCCACACCGGATACCACCCCGGCGTCGGACAGAATCGTCTTAGATTAAGCTCCAACTCATGGGTTCCCTTTAGTGGCCGCCCTCTGCACTAAGTCATAGATGTCTATGAACGTAGGACCGAAGTCCACACATGTGCTGAGGTGCACTCGTTATGAGTGACTAGTTGGCCGGGATCCGACGGAATAAGCGCCGTCTTAAATCACGAAGTGATTTACGCATATCATATATATATTATTTTAATGTACCGAAGTACATATGATATTTCCATGCAGATATTCTGCGTCATCATACGATGAAAGAGTAATGGAACGGAGAAAAATTCTCTCCGGCGCCGGGATCTGAACCCGGGTTTTCAGCTCTACGTGCTGATGCTTTATCCACTAAGCCACACCGGATACCACCCCGGCGTCGGACAGAATCGTCTCAGATTAAGCTCCAACTCTTGGGTTCCCTTTAGTGGCCGCCCTCTGTACTACGTCATAGATGTCTATGAACGTAGGAACGAAGTCCACACATGTGCTGAGGTGCACTCGTTATGAGTGACTAGTTGGCCGGAATCCGACGGAATAAGCGCCGTCTTAAATCACGAAGTGATTTACGCATATCATATATATATATATTATTTTAATGTACCGAAGTACATGTGTGGACTTCGGTCCTACGTTCATAGACATCTATGACGTAGTGCAGAGGGCGGCCACTAAAGGGAACCCAAGAGTTGGAGCTTAATCTGAGACGATTCTGTCCGACACCGGGGTGGTATCCGGTGTGGCTTAGTGGATAAAGCATCAGCACGTAGAGCTGAAAACCCGGCTTCAAATCCCGGCGCCGGAGAGAATTTTTCTCCGTTCCATTACTCTTACATCGTATGATGACGCAGAATATCTGCATGGAAATATCATATGTACTTCGGTACATTAAAATAATATATATAAATTTTGTACAGGTTATAGTATTGTAGACATGTTTATGTAGTTTAAAATTCATAAATT
Source organism: Periplaneta americana (assembly GCA_025594305.2). Lineage (NCBI taxonomy): Eukaryota > Metazoa > Arthropoda > Insecta > Blattodea > Blattidae > Periplaneta > Periplaneta americana. The sequence continues at coordinate 6,462,994 of JAJSOF020000011.1, read as the reverse complement.
TTGGATGAAAATTGTAGAAGTTTTCAAAACACATAAGCGTCCCCTTAAAGAATTCAATCCAGTTTAATGTTGAATGAATGGGAGTCGCAGAATTCCTTAAGGAAGCATCGGTTGTGTTATTCTGGTGCTGGATCTCCGTCTCTCTCTCTCTCTCTCTCTCTCTCTCTCTCTCTTTCACTCATTGTGGAGCGAGGAAGAGCAATTTAGAGCTCGGAAAAGAATCTTGAAGAGGCGAAGGGTCCAGCCAGACACTTCCGCTATTTCAGACGGACTGTTCGCCAGACTGCCAGGAGCTGAGCTCCTGCTCCTTACAGCTGTCACGCAGAAGAGCGCATCTTGACCCACTTTGTCCTGGGCGCCCATATCAGGAGTGAGAATGACAGCACACAAGTGGCGAAATCTCGTAAGAGGATCACTCTCCAAGTGAAGCTGTTAGGACACAGCTGATTCGGAGCTCTGCACGATGAAGAGGATGATGGGTGCACTTCCGAGCTACGTAAAAGCTTCTAGAGTACCCGTAGTTGATCGCTAATTTCTTTCATCACGAGATGATGATGCTCTGTTACGAATGATAACTGCCAATAGTTGAAGATGAACTTTTATACGCATTAAATAATTATTTTTTTATCTATTGGCGAGTAGACCTACTTCACTGTTCCGTCAGTCACCCATATGAAGCCAGCTGTGTAGACCAATTTACCGACAGAATCATCTCCCAGGGTGCGCCATAGGAGGCTGGTCTATGCTACACCCGAGATGAGATATGAGTTGAGATGATGATGATGATGATAATAGTTTTATTAAACACTAGCCGTACCCGTGCGCTCCGCTGCACTTGTTAGAAATAAATATAAAGTAATTACATAATTAAAATAGGACGTTTGATCCAGGGAACAACTTTTAAACAGCGCAAGATAATCTGCTTCGCTCATTACCCAATTTTTTTGCATTGCATATATATATATTTTATGTATTTTAACACGATTCAATTAAGCATAGTTAAAATTTGAATTATAAAATAATGGATTGCTAAGCTAACGTACTATTACTGCATACTAAATCAATACACTCTCGTTGTTCGTTAATTCTCTGAGATTAAAATGAGTGTACATAAATATTATTTTAAGAAATACAGAAAACGAATGTACAAAATAGCCTATCAAATTTTCTGTGCATAAGAAGCTATTTTAATCTTACCTGTCCTCGATTTACTCAGACGTTACTGTAATAACATTATAGCATTATGTCCATCTAGAGAAACTACACTTTCCAATGGTGAAATAATAATTAATTATACAAATCGGTTAATTTAGCTTCTGATATTACTTCATACAAACACAGAAACATTCTCTGTAGGCTATGTTTAACAGCTTTCGATTGTTGATGTCCAAGGCCCCTGTTTCGATTATTGTTGTCCAAGGCCCCTTATAGACGTAGTCATTTGTTCTTAATTCATTGCACCGTCTTAGATGGCGTTATTTTAATTTTAAAACTCATTTATCTCATTAAATATCAGTCCTATCAAAATTTTGTAAAGAATAAAGCTTATCGGAAATCATTTTTAAAGAAACTTTTGTTATGTAACATTTTTCATGAAAATCAATAATAAGCGAGATATTTCGATTTATTTAATTCAGGCCCCCTTATAACCCCCCTTTTAAATAAAGTATTTTGAATGCCATATAGCTAAAATCTAAGTTACAACGAACTTAATTTATATTCCAATTTTCATATAAATCGGTTCAGCCATTATCGCGTGAAAAGGTAACAAACATACAGACATACAAACAAAAATTTCAAAAATGCGATTTTCGGTTTCAGGGTGGTTAATTATATATGTTGGGACGAATTATTTTTGGAAAATAGAAAATTACCAGAAAAATTTCGGCTACAGATTTATTATTAGTATAGATGTCTATGCTATCTGGTACAGGTACTTTCATAGAACACTGTTGATTATTTTTTCTTCTACCCCGCTGATTTGGATAGCTGGGACTATTGTCTGTGTGGTATAATTCATCGGTGGAACATCGTTTGGATATCATCGCTTTACAGACTAAGGGATGGTCTGTTTCATTCTCAGCATTCCTGATATTCATATTCTATACGACGAGGGATCATCGACGTCCATAAGCCTACAGGGAAGTTCTCTGGGGCCGTTACGCCATTAACGTATATAACGGCTTACTTGGTTACCGTGTGCGTTCCATGGATTTGAACTTTGGTTCAGCAAAGGTTGGAGACTACAACTTTATATGTCTTATTTGGGCCGAGTTTATTCAGACTGTATTTTCAATGAGTGTTCAGTTTACTCTGTTATACATCGCCTTTCCTACATTCATTTTGATGGCAGACATTAATTTTCTCTCTTTCATTATCTCACTATTTTATATTGTTATTAGATCTATAATTCTTTACTTTGGTATTTTTACTTTAATTTATCTCTCTCAGTTTGTTAATATTAAATTGTTATAATTATTATGGTACTTATATTATTTGTGAAAAACAACCAAAAATACCTAAAGTTACGATCCTTTCCTCTTTCCTGGGTTTTATTCAGGCACGCTGATACAACACCTTCACAAAGAAGTGCATGATAGCAAAAGCGTCATGGCTACATCATGGCGTTAAAGCCACATAAGTCCGGGGCTGATGTGGTTTTGAAAGAACTCGATATTTTAAGATTTTATGGAATACTTAGTAATGATCGTACTCGTGTTGTTTTGACTCGAAATGATTCGACTACCCATAGTGCGTCCTATAGTACCGGTAACTCACTTTCATAAAAATGTGGACTCATGTGGTTTTACAAATGACCGATTCAATCGAACCCGGGCCAGCTCGTTCCAGGGTCAGGCATGCTAACCGTTACTCCACAGCGGTGGACATGACGATTATATCGATGACGACATGCTCACTGTTCGCTGATTGAGATGTGACCACCACTTAGCTCGTGCACTCAGCGATGCTGAAGGAACCAGGTCTGGCACCCACTGGAAGGAAGAGGGTGCGGACGGGCGGATACGGTACAGATGTGCGGCACACGCTGCAACCCGACACCGACTGCTCTCGTGGCTCCAGGTGCAGACGCTTGTTTCCCTAACAGCGCGATATCGCTCGCATTATGATACCGCGTCTCGACCCACGATATAACAATTAACTTAACAGCTTGTACCTCAACACAACCTGGCAAGCATCTATGAGTTTAAATTGACCGAGAGGAACATCCCATTCTAAAAAGGTACTTGGTTTGATCCTTTGTTGGATGACTAAAACGCGTACTTGCCTTGAAGGTAAGAGAGAGTAGCGGTATAATTCCAATACCTTTGAAAAATAACGTGAGTAAGCATCACGCTTCAGCTGCTTTAACTCCCGAAAGTACGGCTTAGATAAGTTAAACAGATTCCAATGCACAGATCCTCTATTTCTTCACATTTCTCTTTCATCTAGTCTAGGGTTTACTTACTTACTGGCTTTTAAGGAACCCGGACGTTCATTACCGCCCTCACATAAGCCCCTATGCTGAGCAAGATTAATCCATTCTCTACCATCATATCCCACCTCCCTCAAATCTATTTTAATATTATCTTCCCATCTACGTCTCGGCCTCCCTAAAATCTTTTTCCCTCCGGCCTCCCAACTAACACTCTATATGCATTTCTGGATTCGCTCATACGTCCTACATGACCTGCCCATCTTTTTTTAGGTTATTTTACGACGCTGTATCAACATCTCAGGTTATTTAGCGTCTGAATGAAATGAAGGTGATAATGCCGGTGAAATGAATCCGGGGTCCAGCACCGAAAGTTACCCAGCATTTGCTTGTATTAGGTTGAGGGAAAACCGCGGAAAAAACCTCAACCAGGTAACTTGTCCCGACCGGGATTCGAACCCGGGCCACCTGTTTTCGCGGCCAGACGCGCTGACCGTTACTCCACAGGTGTTGACTTGCCCATCTTAAACGTCTGGATTTAATGTTCCTAATTATGTCAGGAGAAGGATACAATGCGTGCAGTTCTGCGTTGTGTAACTTTCTCCATTCTCCTGTAACTTCATCCCTCTTAGCCCCAATTATTTTCCTAAGCACCTTATTCTCAAACATCCTTAACCTATGTTCCTCTCTCAAAGTGAGAGGTCAAGTTTCACAACCATAAATAACAACCGGTAATGTAACTGTTGTATAAATTCTAACTTTCAGATTTTTTGACAGCAGACTGGATGATAAAAGCTTCTCAACCGAATAATAACAGGCATTTCCCATATTTATTCTGTGTTTAATTTCCTCCCGAGTATCATTTATATTTGTTACTGTTGCTCCAAGATATTTGAACTTCTCCACCTCTTCAAAAGATAAAATTTCCAATTTTTATACTTCCATTTCGTACAATATTCCCGTCATAATCATATACTTTGTCTTTTCGGGATTTACTTCCAAACCTATCTCTTTACTTGCTTCCAGTAAAATTCCCGTGTTTTCCCTAATCGTTTGTGGATTTTCTCCTAACATATTCACGTCATCCGCATAGACAAGAAGCTGATGTAACCCGTTCAATTCCAAGCCCTCTCTTTTATCCTGGACTTTCCTAATGGCATACTCTAGAGCAAAGTTAAAAAGTAAAGGTGATAGTGCATCTCCTTGAGTCTAGGGTTACCATAATGTAATTTAAAAAAACTGGGACATTTCCAATTTGTTTGCTTAAAACCCTGGGACATTTTGTAAAAACGGGACACAATAAAAACTTCAAATTTTTAAATAAATCCATCACATACGCCACAATCACATTTTAATAAAATTATAAAAATACATCCTAATGCCCATTCGGAAAACCTTGATATTATTATTATTATTATTATTATTATTAAAATACAACTTTATGATAGGTACTGTAAACAAGAGTGAAGATAATATTTTAAGATGCATTCAAGTATTTCTCAGATTTATGGACGTGGTTGACTATGTCTGACCGTCCACCATGTGAAGTGCAAAATCTAGAATTGCACAATGTACAGTAGTGACAAATAAACCGGACTGACCCTTGTTGCTGATTTCAGGGCCTTGTTCACAGTGACAGCACGATAGACTGGGTAACTAAGACTTTCATGGTGGAATCCTGCCTGAAAAGGCAACATTTTTTTATTCCTTATTCAAATTTATTCCCAATACTTTTCGATTGCAGCGATATTTTACTACTTAATTAACTTATTATTCCCAGAACAAGAATTTTACCAGATTATATTCTAATGTCTTTCGGAATGGGCTACGTCAGCAGTCGAAACTACAACAATTTCAATAGATTAGTCGCTATCTTGTGAATGCGGGCGTGGCATGCGCAGTGGCTCATTTCGGGGACTTTGATTATTCCGTCGGTCCGGTTTTTTTGCCACTACTGTACGTTCCACATTTTCATCCGCACCTTTGATGAATGGGAATTCTCTTCTGATGCTAACGTTTATATTGCATTTACGTTTCGCCATGATGAAAAACGGTACAAAATTATAATGCACTATACAATCTCAATTTTCGACTATGATGCTATGATACTGAGGCTGTGTCTCAAAGCTCAAGTCCATACTACACACTAGTGACTAGCAACAAGGAGACTTGTAAACTATACAGTAGAGAGCTTTGAACATGTATGCTTTACAGTGACTGTAGTATGCTTGAATCATGGCCTTCTTCTTTTCTAAAAAACCATGATATCAATGATAATAGCACTGAATTAAGAGAGCAGTGTCCTAATGCTGTTTCATTACGAGTTCTGTGGAAAGGATAAGGTCCTAATATATTACAAAGATATTTAAAACATCGTAAAGAAAGTATTAACAATTCCAATATTCAAAGTTAACATTTTATCTACATTATATTTTTCATTATTTCACTTCCAAAGCATCTTTAGATATCATAACCCATGTTTGTTTAGTGAACAAGTCATCAATCAAGCAAGCATTTTCGTTTACTAGCTACTATGGACTTGATTACTATTCACTACGTAGCTTTGGATCGTAACTTCTGACGTCATATCCGGGTATTTAGTCAACAATCTAGTTCACTTCAGCTGAAAATATAGCTTTGAGACACGGCCTGAATATAATCGGAAACGGAAATTATAACTAATACTGTCAACATAACCATGGAGAGAGAAGAAAAAAGCAACTCTCTAAGTATCACCAACATTGCAATAGAAATAATGTTCTTAGAATTAGTCACCAGGAGCGCTACTTATTGAAAAGAGAACAACTTTCGCAATCCATTTTTTGGAAGACTATTCAAAAGCGGGACATTTGAAAAAAAAAAAGTTGGAACACCGGGACTGTCCCGGGAAAAACGGGACGAATGGGAACCCTAATCTAGTCTTCCTTTGCTTTATCAGTTTCTCTTCTTAGTTCGTTGTTTAGTTTCCTGTAGTTTCTTCTACCTTCTTCTGTGTTGATGTTTTTGTAACCCTTTAAATAACAGTTTAAGGCGACTGGGTAGTGATGCCTGTGCGATTAAAAAATTTCAGTACAAAAGTTTAGTTCAATATTTCTAGGCTTTTAGTGCTCACATTGAAATAAAAATTTCCATACTTATACAATCAAACATTCTGAATTCACTTGTGTAAAAGACAACTAATTAGTTTCTTATCCAAGTGCAAAAGAAAGGCCCTAACTGATAACCTGTTTTCCCACTTTTTTAAGTGTACCTCATTCTTCAGGTGCACATTACTTGCTACAATCTTCACTCATATAGGCCTACCTTGTATTTTTTTAAGTTACCTAATAATGTATATTGTAAATTCTAAAGCAAAACTTTGTTAAATATTTCGCCCCTAGTGAAACAGAAAAAATATTGAACTTTGTTTACCATTTTTTGCAATTTTCTCAATGCATATATTTTTTTTCTCGTGTTATGTGTGAGATATTCTTAAACCTGTAGGTCTACAATGTAGAACATAGGGTGCAGAAAATACTGAAAAAATTTCATGTCAATTTATTCAGTAGTTTCCCAGAGGAAAATGCACTTAAGTATGCAAAATGTCAAGTTATGGAAAACTGCATTTAAAAAGAAGGATGTATGAATTACATGCACCGTCAAATTTAGAGGCCATTTAAAGGACTTACTGCAGAAATACTCTCCACAATATTTATATTGTTTTAAAGAGCAAGTTTTGTACTTTTTTTTTTAAACACAAAATAAAAAATCTGATTTTTAACCCCTTACCACTACCTGGTTCCCTTAAGGAAAGCTGTAAGCGGTTACACCACTCGTAACATGATAAAGGTACCGAACTGTTGCCCAACATGACAAAATACACGTTATATTCGTGACACTTTTCTATTCATAGGAACCCAAACCAAGCCCGCGTATCGTTCCCCCAGTTTTTCCTTCATAAGTCAAAGGACATCAACTATTTTCAACAGACTGTGAAGACGTTAATTAAATGTATATGAACATCAATGAACCACATCTACTGGAAATAGCGTTTCAAAAGTCTATCTATTGTTTATCGTGGATAATACACCGATCTAGAAAAAAAAGCTCAATAGACGGTAACAACTACATCTGAAAGTGACTTGTTTGGAACGCAGCCACCATTCACGTCAACACCAGCTGGTCAATATCGGCCACCGTTGTTAAAATTAATAACTGATGCGCCAGTCATTATGTTGTTACGGCGGTGAACCATTAACCACCCAGTGTTTTTCAAAACATGGGCCGTAATCCAATATTGGATCTACAGTATACGTACGACACATTTTGTATTAGATGAAACATGTGTTCTGCTTCCAAACAGTCTTATAAATTGTATTGGATGAGTTCCTGTTTCACCATTAAGAAATGTCTTCTTTCTTCTTTTGTCTATTAAATATAACTTTACGTTTTCCATGGAATATTATAAGACGATTATGAAAGCCTGCAAAAAACCTACTTAAAATATAGCTTAAGTTAATGGCATTGCCTCATTTCATATAGACGTGTAACTGAGGATCTTCGATATTAAAGGTGGATTGGGTTATTTTACGACGCTGTATCAACATCTAGGTTATTTAGCGTCTGAATGAAATGAAGGTGATAATGCCGGTGAAATGAGTCCGGGGTCCAGCACCGAAAATTACCCAGCATTTGCTCGTATTGGGTTGAGGGAAAACCCCGGAAAAAATCTCAACCAGGTAATTTGCCCCGACCGGGATTCTAACCTGGGCCACCTGGTTTCGCGGCCAGACGCGCTGACCGTTACTCCACAGATGTGGGCTATTAAGGGTGGATGAATTAAATAGAATACGCAGATAAAATTCCCTAGAAGAGTACTGGACCACAGGAGTTTTCTTTCGTGGAAATCTATAAACGATTTCAGTTCACCTGAAATGCCAGGTTGCAACAAGAGTTTCAAATAATAGTTCCATAAATGAAGGATTCAGAGCCATAATGGGCTAAGGGCCATTTATTAAAAATGGAGAAAACAAGAGCTAAAATTAAGTGATTGCCATAATTCAATTAAACATATAGCAAGTAAGATAAATTATTCACATTAAAATTAAATGATATGTCAATCTTCATTAAATTATGGTATTTACTTAACTTTAACCCTTGCTTTCTCCGTGATTACCATAATTCAATTAAACATATAGCAAGTAAGATAAAGTATGCACATTAAATTTAAATGATATGTCAATCTTCATTAAATTGTGATATTTACTTAACTTTAACCCTTGCTTTCTCAGTTTTTAATAAATGGCGCTTGGCCCACTATGGCTCTGAACCCTAAAATGAACTGGAACTTATAGGTATTAGTATGTCACCTCGAAGAATGCATGGGAGACTGTATGCTGTAACACGAAGCTGGGATGAACTATATACTATCCGATATGAGAGGTAAGGAATTTTTCAATGTTACATTTGTTCGGATCAAATTTCTGCATATTTAAAGAACAAAACTAAAAATCTTTCACTAAATTCTTATCGTAATACTCTGCTCTCTTAAATTGACTCAGCATACTGGGAATTAAATCAACGATTTTCCAAAAACACGCTATAAAAGGCTTCACATTCAATAATTTCTATCTCGAAAAATAAGCAAAAACGAGCAAAATTGTATTAAACTTTTTTCCATGTTGAATCTTTCGTACACTACTTTTAACACTTGAATATAAATAATTGATTAAATGGCGATCTTACTCGTATATATTATTTTAATGTACCGAAGTACATATGATATTTCCATGCAGATATTCTGCGGCATCATACGATGAAAGAGTAATGGAAAGTACTCTTTCATCGTAGTGTTGAAATGTGGTGTCAAATAAATACAGACATGGAAATCCTACACATACAACCCAAAAACCAAAAACTCAACACACTAGAACAATATGAAATATACAGACATACCAAAACACACCCTGATCAAATTCTCAACACATAGATCAATTTCAGAACACACACACTATTTGATACCACATTTCAACACTTTTTAACAATCGAACGCACCCACACAACAGGCAGCGAAGTTCGAGATGACGCCGAGATCTAGTAGGCTCTGAGGATGGTGTGAGGAAACACCGAAACAGCTGTAAGCCGCACATGTTTACGCAATTAACACGAGTAAGATCGCCATTTACTCAATTATTTATAAACTTTTTTGTTTGAAATATCTCAAAGAATAATCCCCTCAAATTAATTAAATTACTTAAGGTTCATCTTGTATAACCTCCGCTGCATAACATACTGCAGTCGACTACAGAAATCGATCTTTTTTTTCGATAGCCATAGACATAGTAAGAGTGAGTATAGGCCTACAAAATATGCAAGGAGAAAACGCAGAAATATTGGCGTCACCAAACCATTGACAAATTAATTGAAGCAAAAGTCACAATTATATTTTTAACAATACTGAATCAAATTTTGTAGCATATTTCGTAGTTTTTGGAATAGACAGAATATTATATCCTGGTTATTGACATATTTCGCACAATTAATTAAATTTCGAATTATTTTGCGAGTCTATTTTGCTTAAATATATTTTTACTATCTAGGTAGGAAAATATAATAAAGAAAATAATTGTGAAAAATTTCGCACGTATCACCATTACCAAAAAATACGGTCCGTACTAATATTTGTACAAGACGCGAAGGCAGTGACTGCCACAAATTTAACAAATACTGAATAATGTGTACTTCAATTATTTTAAAACGGGAGGACTGAGAGAAGCTAAGTACATGCACATAATGACATGGTATGCAATTTTTTCGCGTAAGGGTATAAAACTGTCGCATGCCATTTAGCACAACGGCGAATTTTCCAGCTGCTAAGCATGCGGTACAGAACACAGAAGTGAAGTTTTCGAGATGGTGTGGGCAGCAGGAAATTGAGCGCACGGCCTTCTGCATTTTAAGCAGCGCATCTCCACTAGATTGCAGCGTGCCCGTTCCTAGAAACAGGCCGCACACGTGGTGCGCAACCTGGCGCTCGCGAGCCTCACAAATGGAGATGCACGCTATTAACAATCACAATAGTATATTACGATACAAGGTTGGGAAGTACTTTTTACAAAATCGAGGAACAGTTCTGCTCGTTTTTCAATTTCCGAGATTTTGTAATCCACTTCACAAACTCATATTTCTTTTTAAATTGCAAATATACACCTAATATATTCTGCATTGAAAATTTAGACCAATATTATACCAAAGCCTTCGAAAAACTGCAGTATAATGGAAACTAAGTAACAATAAGTGCACTGTAATGGATCTATTTCAGTACTTTTATGTTACGAAGAATGGTTTCCCTAGCAAAAAGTTTCTGTGTGGGAATTCTAACTTTCAAGGCCTAACAACAATAGCTGTAAATACAGCAAAAAAACACGATCGTGCTAAAAAAATTGCATAGAGACTGCAATGAGATATTATCGAGAAAAATGCTTAACATCAACAGTGTAATTTAACATTTTAGAGCATTTTGATTCCAATAAATTGTTGTGATATTTTTTTCTCTACATATTGCACGTCATTGACAGAAATTGCGAAATTCACTCATACATTCATTTTAACATTATCGGAGGACCTAGAAACAGGACAAGCACTTTCAAGTGACGGTTGTAGTTAGGTCTACCGTGAAAAATGTGATGCTCTTATAAAAAGAATGAAAATGTGCACTTACATGAACCATAAAGCCGTGCTTAAAAGAGTATGAATGACCTATGCCACTAACGTTAAATCTGCTAATTCCATGATACAATGTATAAGCAGCACTAAAAAAAGACAAAAATATTAAAGCGTATATAGTTAATCACGACCAACCTACTAAACTATTTAATAGTCTAATCTCACCTAATAAATTTAATGATGGTGGGGCAGCTATATTACAAGATCTTAATAAAAATCATCACATAGTTATTCTTGGTTTACCCATTTCCCGAAAAACTGCTCTATGCAACTTAATGAAACTTTTGTAGATAACTTATATATGCTTTATGAACTACATAAGCAGGGAGTGAGGGCAGATTTTTTCTCAGTTGTATATGTATATTTATTTTTACATTTTTTAAATGTTTGTGCACATAACTTCAAATATATAAGCCCGGTATCTGTACCATCGTAGAGGCATTGAATAAAAGGTACATTATAAATTAGCAAACCTTTCATTAATTTTTATGTAGTATTTCTTGAGTAAATGGGTCATGAAGTTAGCAAATTTAACATTAGTGGAATAAATTTTTTAAGTTTTTATACCCATTTTTGTTCGGATAAGTTTTGTTAATTTAACAATATTTTCTTTAAGTCCGTCATAAACTTATCTTATATAATAATGTGATATTTTTATTTCATTCTACTTGATGAACGTTTTCGGTTTTGTGAACCATCTTCAGATCAATGTCACCTCTATCCATATGTACATTCATTAACGTTTTATCTCACATTTTATATCTTAATACAATATGGTTAATGTAACCCATTGCACATCATATATGACGCTATCAAGAGGTAACAGTGATCTGAAGACGGTTTACAAAACCGAAAACGTTCATCAATTAGAATGAAATAAAAATATCACATTATTATAAAAGTGACATAAGTCAGTTTCCACAAACTTTTTTGATAATTTATTGACAACTTACACTGGTTTATGTCGATTTGATTTTTTTCTGTATGAATTAATGTAATGGGAGGAATACCTATGTATTTTTTTTTCCAAGCGAGCAGATGTTCCATAAGTTGTCAATAAATTATCAAAAAAGGTTTGTGGAAACTGACTTGTGTCACTTTTCCCAAGCACTGCAGATATAAGATAAGTTTATAACGGACTTAAAGAAAATATTGTTAAATTAATGGAATAGATCATTCATACTCCCTTAATAAACTAAAAAGTCCACACCTGTGGAGTAACGGTTAGCGAGTTTAGCCGCGAAACCAGGTGGCCCGGGTTCGATTTCCGGTTGGGGCAAGTTACCTGGTTGAGGTTTTTTCCAGGGTTTCCCCTCAACCCAATATGAGCAAATGCTGGGTAACTTTCGGTGTTGGACCCCGGATTCATTTCACCGACATTATCATCTTCATCTCATTCAGACGCTAAATAACCTAAGCTGTTGATAAAGCGTCGTAAAATAACCTACTAAAAATAAACTAAAAAAATTCAACATTCGTACAGATAATGTGTAAGCATACGTTATATTCTCCAGGAAAAGTATGCAAATGCGCAAGCTTTCAGGCCCTACTTATATCAAAATGCAACTGTAATTTCACATAAAATTCTGTAACATTTTGCAATGGCATTCAAGATAATTTGTAGCACTGTGTGACCTCCTGTAATAGACACCTTCATTCATACAACGTGGAAATAGTCTGTAGGCCCTATCCGTCATACGGAAGGAGACACAAAACCTGACCGAGCTCCTCAGCAGATCGTTGGCTGCACAGAGTAAACACATTTGTCATGCGAACTCACGGATTTGGAGCTGTAGGGTGTACCGCTACTGAATGATGGACGGATGTCTCACAATTTTATTATTGAAGCTTCCTACGTAACTTGAATTTACTGTGTAAACAGGGCACATGCACAACAAGAAACAGAGCTTCCGAAATTCAGAATTGTGCAGCTGAGGCTACTCTGTCATTTCGTGACACTGTCCCAGAAATTTAACTTACCTACATTAAAGTTAAAATAAATAACCAGTGCCTTGAATATGGCATGTAATTTTTATGCACGGTTTTCAACAGTAACCCATAATTGCGTTTAAAATTGAAAGAGGTAATTTTAAAAGAAAAGAAAAAAACTCAAGACACGACAAACCTTGAGTTTTAAGAAGTAATATTTTTATGAAAGTAAAAGTATTTTTGCGACTATCGTGTGAGTTATAACGTTCAATTCATTCATACATTTCTCCTCGAAGGTAGGTCCTTCACTGCAAACTCAGCATTCTTCAGTCTTTCCTCTTTTCCGCCTTTCTTTTAGTTCCCGCACATGATCAATATATCTTAATGTTGTCTATCATCCGATACCTTCTTCTGCCCAGAACTTTTCTCCCGTTCACCATTCCTTCCAATGCATCCTTCAGTAGGCACTTTCTTCTTAGACAATAAACCAGCCAATTTCTTTTTCTCTTCCTGATCAGCATTATTCTTTCTTCACCCACTCTTTCTAACACAGCTTCGTTTTTGTCTGTCCATTTCACACGCTCCATTTTCCTCCATATCAACATTTCAAGTGCTTCTAATCACTTCGCTTCACTTCCTCATAATGTCCATGTTTCTGCCCCATAGAATGACACACTCCACAGAAAGCACTTCACTAGTCTCTTCCTTAATTCTTCTTCCAGAGGTCCGCAGAAGATGCTCCTTTTTCTGCTTAAAACTTCCTTGGCAATTGCTACACTGTTTTTGACTTCCTGACAGCAACTCATGTTACTGCTTACAGTACACCTCAATTATTTGAAGCTGTCCACTTGCTCTACTGCTTCATTGCGAATTAGTAAGTTCACCTTCTTTAGTTTTCTTCCGATAAGTATGGCCTTCGTCTTGTTTGCATTTATCTTCATCCCATACAGCTCACAGCTGTCATTTAGCTCCAGGAGCATATCCCTTAGCATCATCTCTTCTGCTAACAACTGCATATGAACAAATGTCATGGACTTCATTCTTCTTCCTCCTACTACCACCAATATGACGCTATCAAAAATATTTTTAAATCACACCCTTGACCCTGCAGTTTTTAATATCATCACAGTCTAGTATATACAGTCACGAAACTCAATACGTAGTAAATATGCATACATAGATAGTTGCTAACCACTAGGATCGCTAATATCGCCTCATTACAGACAATGCGAAATAGTACCAGCACAGTCTATTGTTCCTAGCACCCTCACAACTCAAGCTTCGTGACTGTATATACTAGACTGTGATATCATTTGAGAATGTATATCTTTTTCTATCTCTATGTAATATATTTCATTTTGTTTTATACAGATGCACTATGGTTATGGTTGCTATCGTAACAACATTTTGTAAGATCTTGTATTATGAAAGGAGTTTTTGTGATGGAATAAAAATAAATTAAGATGTTTTTAACGGAAGATGAGAGAACTGAAATTCTGACGATAAAATTATTGATATCTCATACCATCCACAACATATCGGAAGACAAGTACTATACGAATATTCCCAGTAGAGGAATAGCCGTACTTGTAGCAGCACTTAAACTGTAGGCCTATATTATTTGTTATTTACTCAACTGTCCGAAGACAGATCTGAACCTCACAAGTGACACCAAGAAGGCATACTTATGAGGCAACTAGGCCAGGAGATAATGGGGTAGGGAGGTCAGTTCCTTTTCCCCTCCATTGCAAACACCGCCGACTACTGTTCTCCAACCAGGAGATAAACCGTGAAAGGAATGTGTTTTTCCTATTGCGTCATCTATTGGAGCGAAGTAGATAGATAATATTATCGTTATAATGTCAGTTTAAAAATCATGCGCTCTTCTGCATATGTTATTTCCTTTATGGAGGGATTAAAAGACCAGGAAATTAACCGTGATCTAATTTTGTAACTAGGGTAATATAAAAATGTGTATATCAGTGTTATCGTTTGTGCTTTGAGAGATAGCCAACATAGATACGAGTACCTACGTGTGTGACCTTATGACATCAAAATTCATTCACAGCATCACCCCGCTGCGTTTCATTCCCTGGAGACTTTCTCGCGGTTGGAGTACAGTAGCTACATATTACACTAGTCAGACTTCAGATGCATACAAACAATCGTTCTTCCTCTGGCACATATCGTCAAGCGAGATGTACTGCCTGATAAGTGATAATAGATGTACATATCAACCAGAACCTCAATCAGAAGATAGGCCTATATTAAGCAGGCAAAATGATAATAATACTGATAATAATAATAATAATAATAATAATAATTATTATTATTATTATTATTATTATTATCAATAGTAAATCAGCACAACTGAGTGATGACTGCAGCCATTCAAGGTGGCAGCACTGAAGCGGCACAATAGTGAAACTCTCCGTATTATAGTGCCACAGAGCGGAAGAAGGACGAGACGGACAGACGGACTGCACGAGAGGTTTGTTGAAGAAAGTACTCAAGGCGGTTGACGAATGGGTGACAGTATGAGAACAACTGGCGGGAGATGACCTTTGGCCTCCGCAGACAGGCGTCCGGGCCCCCACGTGTTTGACAGGAACCTGGATGCATGTGGGTTAAAAATAAATCCACCGCTCATATAAAGACAGGTCTAACTCCAGCTCAAACGGTGGCATAATCACCTCTCGTTCAAATTCAGGGACACCAAACCTCTACACGACCGCCATATGAGGCGTAACGAACTGCAAGAGTAAATTTAAATCTATTAGTGTTTTAATGATTCTAGCAGTTTTATTGATGAAATCAACACAAAGATGTTGTTCTTACCTTGGAAGAAAATGGGATATTTGAGATCTATTCTATTCACAGTTAAGGTAACTGAGAAATAGGTGACCGATTTGGATGCGTTCGCTAAAAGTATGCTTGTCTCTTGTTGCGTACGTCTTCTGTCACCAAATTCCTTCATAATCAGGCTCTCAATTTTATTCTCTCATTTTCTGTTAAGAAAAACCATGTTTTATGTTGATTCTAGCAATAAAACTACTTTCATAATACAGGAACTAACAAAAATATCATGAAATTGTTGCCAAAGCAACCATTACAATAGTATGTATAGAACAAAATGAAGTTTTTCACAGAGATAGGCCTACACAAATACGTATTGTGACTAGTTGCAAAAATGGGGTCTAAAGTCGGAGTTTTCATTTTTATTTCAAAAAGAGGATGATATACTGAGAATTTAAAAAAATCATGGTTTTAGGTGCTATAGTTTTCAATATTGTATATTACTTATTGAATGTTGATATTACATTACATAATTTTCCAGGAAAATGCAATTTAAGTTTTCATTTGTTTTCTTAGCAACTATAAGAAAGATTTAGATATTAAAAGCAGCACTGTGTAAAACTACGTCCTAGTTTAGTATGTAAAAAAAAACCTACAAATAACGCAAGATGTCGAAACATAGAAATGCAGTTTTTACACCGCAAATTCGTTATTTTGTTCTCCTGTAAAATTTTCCTTTTCGCGCAATGGGTCACAATTATGCTTTTTCACACGATATAAGAAATACATGGGTCATTTAAAAATATTATCGATGACGACATCACTCGCACAACAATATTCGCAAAAATATTTTGTTTCGATAAAATCAAGGTTTTGTACGAAATCCCCTCTTTCAATATTTTGATTGCAATTATGCGTTACCTTTGAAAAACCGTATTTTTGCAGATGTATTCTTCATCCAAAAAAATTTAGGAACATTAAATCCAGACGATTGAGATGGGCAGGGCATGTAGCTCGTATGGGTGAATGCAGAAATGCATATGGAGTGTTAGTTGGAAGACCTGAGGGAAAAAGACCTTTGGGAGGCCGAGACGTTGATAGGAGGGTAATATGAAAATGGATTTGAGGCAAGTGGGATATGATGGTAGGGACTGGTAATCTTCTCAGGATGGTACCGATGGCGGGCTTACGTAAGTGCATACGTAGATGTAATAATAATAATAATAATAATAATAATAATAATAATAAAGTGCTTATTTATGCCAAAAGAATCAAGAAGGCAAATATGCTCGTACATACTGAGGAACACAGGACATATGATGGAATGTTAGCTTATGGAAGAAAAGTTAGAGAGTTCAACTTAAGTTAATACAAACTTTGAAAATCCGAACAGAATGCGTAGTTTTTAAACCAAATCGGACCAGGAAATATTTAATTATTTAATTTAAGAAAGGTCTATGTTGTGGCCAATGGAAATATTTAATTATTTATTTAATTTTATTATTTTAATTATTTAATTTAAGAAAGGTCTATGTTGTGCCCAATGGAAATATTTAATTATTTATTTAATTTTATTATTTTAATTATTTAATTTAAGAAAGGTCTATGTTGCGGCCAATGGAAATATTTAATTATTTATTTAATTTTATTATTTTAATTATTTAATTTAAGAAAGGTCTATGTTGCGGCCAATGGAAATATTTAATTATTTATTTAATTTTATTATTTTAATTATTTAATTTAAGAAAGGTCTATGTTGTGGCCAATGGAAATATTTAATTATTTATTTAATTTTATTATTTTAATTATTTAATTTAAGAAAGGTCTATGTTGTGGCCAATGGAAATATTTATTTAATTTTATTATTTTAATTATTTAATTTAAGAAAGGTCTATGTTGTGGCCAATGGAAATATTTAATTATTCATTTTATTTTATTATTTTAATTATTTAATTTAAGAAAGGTCTATGTTGTGGCCGATGGACCGAGGCCATTAAGATGAGCACCAATGTTATCGCAGTTAAATCTCTCCCCGGTAGAAGCCTTAGCAATACCCATTGCAGGAGATGCAATGAGCTTGAAACGTTACCCCACGTGCTAGGTTTCTGCCCTCAGGGCGAATTACTGCGAATTGACAGACATAACACAGTCCGCTCAATAATTGCTAACAGATTAAGGGAACATGGTGAATACGAAGTATATGAGGAAGTTCAATGTCTTTCTACGGAAGGATCTACACGGCGTGCTGACATCATAATAATTGAATAATTTCAAGGGAAAAATTGTTCCGGGGCCGGGTATCGATCCCGGGACCTCTGGTTGAACGTACCAGCGCTCTTTCCAACTGAGCTACCCGGGAACTCCACCCGACACCGTCTCAACTTTTCCCTTTACATCCACACAACTCGCGTGGGCTGACGAAACGCCAGAGACCCACATCGAGTGCACACAAACTCTGTGTGACTTGAAATTGTGGTTTTCTGTTAACGTACACAGTGACGTATATATTATGCAAATCTACTGTAGTCTTTCAGGTAAGGTTCCCTGTAAAGCAGCTTCGAATAATTTCAAGGGAAAAATTGTTGCGGGGCCGGGTATCGATCCCGGAACAATTTTTCCCTTGAAATTATTCAAATCTGCTTTACAGGGAGCCTTACCTGAAAGACTAGCTTTGCATAATCATAATAATTAACCGAGATAAAAAAAAAGACTGGTCTCATTCTTGACCCCACTGTAAGGTTCGAAATTAATGAAGATCAACCAAAGCAGGTACATGAAGAGAAACGCGCTATTTACTTTCCATGCTGTGATGATCTCAGTCATAAATATAGGCTTAATATT
The DNA here is from genome assembly GCA_025594305.2 of Periplaneta americana. NCBI lineage: Eukaryota > Metazoa > Arthropoda > Insecta > Blattodea > Blattidae > Periplaneta > Periplaneta americana. The sequence goes on along the minus strand of JAJSOF020000011.1, from coordinate 6,444,291 downwards.
CAAGATTGGAATGTCATTGGACTTATGTTTGGTGCGCGAGGAACAATTCCCAAATTTACATTGGAGATCCTAAGAAAATTAAAGGTTCCTGAAAAGACTCTTCAGACAATTGCATCAACCATTTTAAAATCTTCGTTGAATATCATCAATCATCATCTCTATTCATCTTTATAATATTCAATGTATATTATTTATTTTCAATAAATTTTTATCGTTTTGATAGCCACTACATCTTGTCGCAGAATATTCTTTTTTAAAATTTCATTATTTATTTTTTTAAATTAATTTACATTTTCTTTTTTGTTCATTTGAATTGATTAGGATGCCGATATTTTAAATCCAAGATTTGGACGGCTATCATTTCGATTTGATTGATATACTAGCCAGCTACAAATTAAAATTATAAAACAAAAATGTTTCTAGCCACTACCGTAAGAACCAGGCTCGTGTACGGTATGGTCTTAGCCAATAATACAGTATAACATAAAATTTACAGTTTACTAAATACAGTAAGTAACTTAATTCAAACCAATAAATAACATACAAGAGCAAAACAAAAAGTTTGATGATGATAGTGAGCAAGTGAATTTACCTTTGAACGCAATCGAATTACGTGACAAGTATGCAGGAGCAACATAAACGAGGTACATCATTTGTGCTATTAATTCAAACTGTTGCTCTGCTAATCCTGTCAGCAAATCACGTGTTTCTATTGTGTAACCGTACGCGCTAATCCTTCCCCACCCCACGTCTCTATCCCCTGCAGTATCCACACAATAGACGTAAACACAACATACAGAGGTAATCAAATTACGGAGGATTTTTATAAATCGTGATTGTCTGCCGGGCGCTGGAACACTATTAAACAGCCGGTGAAACGAATACAGGAGCTCTGCACGCGAGGTTCCGGTTAATAAAATACCCATACTAACGGAATATTTGATGCAAAATGCCGGATGATGAAGACCCAATCAATTAACTACTCGAGTCGCATATTTACTTGGTGAAGAGACATCAAAACAAGCAAATGTTTACAAGCACATTAAGCACTCATGCCAATTGCCATGCCCTTTGTGGAACAACTAATAGATATGTACTGCACTTCAGTTTACAAAGACTCAATTTACTTTACTGGAGTACAAAATCATGGACTGTTACAGTAGACTAAGATATATAGGCCTAATTCGAGACACTTTATGGAATATATTTCATTTCATCGCAGAGTTATCAAATTTATATTCAAACGATTAGTACACTGCCCGTCAACATGAGAAAGCCAATATTTACTAACTTAGATATAACACGTGGAGCAAGTCCCCTGCAATTGGTAACCATCATGTTTAGGTAGAGCATGAAAATCAAGGAATAAGCCTACTGTGGACAGTAAAAAAAGATTATACGTCAATGGGTACTTAAGAGTTGTTAATTCATTATAAAAAGTGAATCTAATAGACCTATAGCGTTAATACAAATTAATTTTATCTTCCAGAATATATCTATAAGGTACAATAATAAATAAATAAATAAATAAATAAATAAATAAATACTTCGGAAAACGTATTATTTGTCTTTCTTCTGTTAAATTTTATATTACTTTGTTAACATGTTTCAGCCTGCTATTGGCCATCATCAGAACTGGTTGTTGCTGGTCTTGGCGCCTTTTGTTTTGTTTCCTGTGAGGGTGTGTTTGTGAAGCGTAATGTGGAGTCAAAGAGTGTGTGTGCTCTGAAATTGAGTTGTGTGTTGAGAATTTCATTTAGATGTTCTTTTGTGTGTCTGTGACCAGCAACAACTAGTTCTGATGATGGCCAATAGCAGGTTGAAACATCTTAACAAGGTAATATAAAATTTAACACAAGAAAGACAAATAATACGTTTTCCGAAGTGATATAGTGTTAAAAGTTGTGTAATTAAGATGTATAAATAAATAAGTGAATAAATAAGTAAATAAAGAAGTAAATAAATATTACCTTAAAGTCTGCAGCAATATCCTTCATATTTGCACTGTTTTCAAGACACAGTAATATTTACTTTGTCAGAAATACTCAGACGTGAACGTGTTTGTGACATTATGCCTTACCGGTATGCGGGGACTTGGACTCTCGTCACAACAACAGACTACGTTGTACTGTTTTGCTGCTTTCTTTAGACTCAATCGCATTATACTAAATCGATGGAGCAGTGTATGTATGTTTATCAATAGTCCGAAGACTTGTTCGAACCTCACAAGTGACATCAATAAGGAGGTATCACTAATGAGGTAACTAAGCCAGGAGATAATGAGGTGGGTGCCCAGTTTCTTTCCATCTCCATTACATTCATCGCTGACTAGTAACATATACACTAATCAAACTTGAGATGTATGCAACAGTTCTTCCTTTGACACATATCGTCAAGCGGGATGTACTGCTGTAGGCCTACTGATATAAGATAAATGCAAAACAAGACGAAGACCATGGATATCAGAAGAAAACTAAAGAATGTGAACTTGCGAATTCGAAATAAGGCAGTAGAGCAAGTGGACAGCTTCAAATACTTGGGGTGTACTATAAGCAGTAACATGAACTGCTGCCAGGAAGTCAAAAGGAGGATAGCAATGGCAAAGGAAGCTTTTAATAGAGAAATGAGCATCTTCTGCGGACCTCTGGAAAAAGAACTAAGAGACTAGTGAAGTGCTCTGTGTGGAGTGTGGCACGACATGGACATTATGACTAAGTGAAGAAAAACGACTAGAAGCATTTGAAATGTGGATATGGAAAAAAATGGAGCGCGTGAAATGTACAGATAGAATAAGAAATAAAGTTGTACTAGAAAGAGTGGTCGAAGAAAGAATGATGCTCAAAATGATTAGGAGGAGAAAAAGAAATTGACTGGGTCACTGACTGAGAATATAGATTTATTGATATTAGTTCACAAAAGTCAAACTTAATAATTTAAAAAATGATCTATACACAATAGTAATATGCGTTACAAGAGCGGCATGTTGACGTTTTCATGTTCGAGGAAAAGACTGAAAAAAAGAAACGTAGTTGAGCTGTTTTAATTTCCGAGAACATGAAAACAAACATACCGCTCGTGTATCGTACATTATTTTGTGCAAAGATCGTTTATTACATACCTGAAAGAGAAATTTCTAATTAGTTGCAATGAAATCTCCATCTTGGTTTCTGTTCAATGACGGCAACTTTGGAAAACAAATATATCTATCTTCAACATTGTTGCTATAAAATGTTTTCTGTGTTTACTATATTCCAGCAGGCCGTGATATACGTCTGTCTTTTTTCCCCCAGTCTATAAATGCGAACTTAAAACAAACGGTAAGGTTATGTAATGATTTATTTTTCATTTTAATATTTTAACAATATTATTTATATAACATATTGCAGTAATAACATCGGCATCTGGAATCTTGTTGATTTTTTCACGGCTTCCTTAATGTTACTTGCATTACAAATGCAGTAACTTTTGTGGTGTTGTAGAGTTTACTTAATTTTGCAAATATTTAAAAACAATAATTAACAGTGCAATTTAGGTGAAATTGCAGTGGTAAGTTTCCAATTTATAATTATTACTATGTTAAACGTCTCTAAAAATAATATGTTAAAAGCCTAAAGCAGTAAAATCAATATGGCGCTTAAGGGAAATTGTTATGTGTGTTAGGTTGGGAATACTGAATGTGGTATTTCACACTTACCGCGTATTGGTTTTGTGCGGAAAGCAAGCAAATACGCACGATCTCGCACAAAAGTAGTTATACATAATAAATAGGCTACAATTTCCTAAACTAATTAATTTATTGCAAATCTCAGTAATTTATTGGTTCAAACTTGCACTTACGTCTGGTTTTAGTGCATGTTTAAACCAATCGTGATAAAACTGGCTAAGAAGAAACTGCCTACTGAAGGATGCACTGGAAGAAATGGTAAACGGGAGAAAAGTTCGGGACACAGGAAGATATCAGATGACAGACAACATTATGATGGGCCTATATGAATCGTATCAGGAAACTATAAGAGGATGGCGGAAAATAGGGAAGATTAGATAATACTGGGTTTGCAATGAATCACAGAGAACCAACTACGGCAGTGACTCTCACGTAGAGTTAGAGCTATGCTTCACCCTTGCATGCTTGACAGAAAGTTTACAATTAAGAGATACCTCAGTAACTGGAAAAGCGCGGTACAGTCTTTGCTTCGAACCCAGAACATTTAAAAGATTCATAATACCTGACTCAAGTTATATACAGAAGGAGTCGGTGCTGTGGACTGTTACTTACGCCCTTCTTCCGCTGTGGATATCGGGTTCGTAAGGAGAGATATCAAGTGGTGGGTCAACAGCTGCAAGACCAACCTCGTCCTGCCATATGAGACGAATTAAAATAAGAAGAAGAAGACGACGGCACGCGACAAATCCCCCGCAGCAGCCACCCTTATAAAAACCACCCCCGCCATCGCAGCTGTCTTGTGCCACAGTCATTACATATGGCCAGTGTAAACATTTCATAAACCCTTAACCACTTCATTAGCCCCTGTGCGTCTGGACCAGAGGCCAACCTAAGGGGGACTGGGCCCCACGCCCTTGACGCAATTATAACAAACTGGAGCACAACTTCCTATTCGCTGATACCGTTTTCCAAGTCCGCTCCAAAATTTGAGACATTTTCTGATTTAAAAGAATTATCTTCTTTAAGGGATTAGTTATTACCGGTTGTTCTTTATGGTTGTGAAACTTGGACTCTCACTTTGAGAGAGGAACATAGGTTAAGGGTGTTTGAGAATAAGGTGCTTAGGAAAATATTTGGGGCTAAGAGGGATGAAGTTACAGGGGAATGGAGAAAGTTACACAACACAGAGCTGCACGCATTGTATTCTTCCCCTGACATAATTCTGTGGTGTTTGGGTAAAGGAAGATAAGTCATAAAAATGAGTTCGGAGATAAATGAAAAATTAAACTTGGAACCCTTATTACAAATAATTTTCTACACAAATAAAACACATCAACTGATAGTATTCTTTGATTTTTGCACACCCACTTGTATAATTTAACTTGTGTGTTTCTTTGGGGAACAAAATTCCACCCGGACAAAAAATGACTTATACCCCTTTACCCGAACACCACAGAATTAGGAATATTAAATCAAGACGTTTGAGATGGGCAGGGTATGTAGCACGTAAGGGGGAACCCAAAAATGCATACAGAGTGTTAGTTGGGAGGCCGGAGAGAAAAAGACCTTTGGGGAGGCAGAGACGTAGATGGGAAGATAATATTAAAATGGATTTGATTGGAGGTGGGATATGATGATGGAGACTGGATTAATCTTGCTCAGGATAAGGACCAATGGCGGGCTTATGTGAGGGCGGCAATGAACCTCCGGGTTCCTTAAAAGCCAGTAAGTAAGTAAGTAAGTAAGTAAGTAAGTAAGGGATTAGGTACAGCATAAGCAGTAAAATCTTGGAAATATTCAACATTTTTTCCTTCCATTACTGTATCTTGTACAATAATGAAAATTAGTGTGTGTAAAACATTGTCCTTCTGCCTTAAAAAATATATTTCTACGATCTAAACAAATTATCTACTTTTTTTTTTTTTTTTTTTTTTTTTTTTTTTTTTTTTTTCAAAATTCAGTTCACTGTGTAGTGATGAAGCGTTTTCCACGTAACTCAAAAACTATCCAACATTCTGTGATTAATTTTTTTTTTTTTCGTTGTTGGTAACTCTATAGCATCTATTAGATGCTTTATGGTTGTGCTAACAGATGGAGTTACTTGTCAACAATGTGACGCTGAAACGTATGTTCAGGTTACTGCCCAGCGACAGTCCTGATGTATTTTTATATTGTGATGATTGGTTAATTTATATCAACCCGGCACACTCACAATCACACTCACATTCATACAAATTTCCAGACTCTAGACACCCAGGGAATTCCTCTTCTTCAAGAAAATTAGCCTAGCCCGGGAATCGAACCCGGGACCTCCTGATCTGGAAGCCAGCATGCTGACCAACAGACCACGGAGGCAGTCGATTAAATTTTTTGTGTGTATTTATGCATGTCATATCTAAAATATGATGCAAGATCATTTGTCTACCTTTGATAGATTGTCTGATAAAAAATAAATTCATTTAAAAAATGGTCAAATATCAGTATTTTCTTCTGACACAAAATAAAAAAATATATTATTTATTAAAGAATGTAGTTGAAAGAGCATGGTATTGTAAATATGAGTTTCAGCAATAAAATAAAAGAGAGAGAACATGAAAAAGTTAACAAGTTTATGAGTTATGAGGGAAACGGTTCATCACTGCACAGTAAACTGCCACTTTTTTAATTTCGAAAAAATGAAAATATAAATGATATATTTTATACGTAAAAATATTCTTTCCATATAGCAGAAGGGCAGTGTTTTACACATACCAATTTTCATTATTGTACAAGGTACAGTAATGGAGGAAAAAATGTTGAATATTTCCAAAACTTTTACAGCTGTAAACTGTAAAATTTTGGAAATATTCAACTTCTTTTGCTCCATTACTGTAACTTATGCGATAATTAAAATTAGTAGGTGTAAAACACTGCCCTTCTGCTATATGAAAAAAATATTTTTACAATAAAAAAAAATATTTGTATATATTTTTTTCAAAATCCAAAATGGTGGCAGTTCACTGTGCAATGATGAAGCGTTTCCATCATAACTCATACACTTTTCAACTTTTTCACATTTTATCTGTTTCATTTTATTGCTGAAGCTCATGTTTACAATATCATGCTCCTTCAAATACATTACTAGATAAGTAATATATTTTTTTAATTTTTAAAGCAATATACTGATATTTGACCCTTTTTAATTTAATTTATTTTTATCAGAAAATTTATCCAAGATAGAGAAGTGATTTTTGCATCATTTAATAGCTATGACATGCATAAATACATAAAAAAATTTCATCACAGAATGTTGGATAGTTTTTAAGTTATCAGGGAAACGTTTTTTTGAATCTGTAATTTACGGAAAATAGATATTAAACATTTTTATGTAGACTATAAATTCTTTTTTTTATTTTTGTAGGTTATTTTACGACGCTGTTTCAACATCTCATGTTATTTAGCGTCTGAATGGAATGAAGGTGATAATGCCGGTGAAATGAGTCTGGGGTCCAGCACCGATAGTTACCCAGCATTTACTCACATTGGGTTGAGGGAAACCCCAGAAAAAACCTCAACCAGATAACCTGCCCCGATCGAGATTCGAACCCGGGCCACCTGGTTTCGCGGCCAGACGCGCTAATCGCTACTCCACAGGTGTGGACTACAAAATTCTTGAAACCAAAAATTACGTTCTTGTGTTTATGAACAAACAGCCATTACTACGAAGGCTGCCGGTATGAGAAATTTAATCTCCGAACTTTTGCTCATCAGTTGGTCTGAGAAATATTCTTAAAAAAAATTGACATTTATCGGAGTGGGAGTGGCGCTATCCACTGTCAGGAGGGACTGAAGTTGCAGCATCCTGCCTTTTAAATCATAACTCAAAATCTATTGCAGATATTGACAACTTTTCAATCTCGTATTGTAATATGACACGTTACGAAACTCATGTCATAAATAACTATTACCACCTCTTCAAAAAGATCCCACAGGTAAGAAATATATTTGAAAATTAAAACATGATTAACCAAATGGCAATGTATAGGCCTACAAATATGAACAACAATGAAATTTTTGCCATCTCGTCAAAAGGATTATGAAAGTAGAGAAGTATAAACCTACTAATATAAATTACGCACTTCCTCTCTTGTACGATACATATTCAAATTCATAGTCCTTCTCACTTTGGAAAAATAGCGAGCTCACGCAAATAGGAAGTACATGGATGACTATAATGGGATGCATGGACAGAATCGGGTCACAGATGTAATAAACACTGACCAGCCCGAATGTCAGGGTCAAGTTCACGTTTCACCACTTCCTGCATTCCCATGACATTTCAGAAACCGAAGCGTTATTAACATTCTCACATGACTGCAGGCTGCGGATTTGGACAGCTGATTCCCACAGCTCAGTAGCCGATGGGTATTTGGTACAACTCAAATATCTTCACTAGAGATACGCAAAATATGAAATTTCGTTTCATAAACAATTCCTGCTAGCAATACGAGTACAAACATTTTCATTATTCGCAATGTGTAGAATGCAAATAACTTACTTACTTACTGGCTTTTAAGGAATCCGGAGGTTCATTGCCGCCCTCACATAAGCCCGCCATTGGTCCCTATCCTGAGCAAGATTAATCCAGTCTCTACCATCATATCCCACCTCCCTCAAATCCATTTTAATATTAACTTCCCATCTACGTCTCGGCCTCCCCAAAGGTATTTTTCCCTCCGGCCTCTCAACTAACACTCTATATGCATTTCTGGATTCGCCCATACGTGCTACATGCCCTGCTCATCTCAAACGTTTGGATTTAATGTTCCTAATTATGTCAGGTGAAGTATACAATGCGTGCAGCTCTGCGTTGTGTAACTTTCTCCATTCTCCTGTAACTTCACCCCTCTTAGCCCCAAATATTTTCCTAAGAACCTTATTCTCAAACACCCTTAATCTCTGTTCCTCTCTCAAAGTGAGAGTCCAAGTTTGTTAACCACACAGAAAAACCGGTAATATAACTGTTTTATAAATTCTAACTTTCAGATTGTTTGACAGCAGACTAGATGACAAAAGCTTCTCAACCGAATAATAACAGGCATTTCCCATATTTATTCTGAGTTTAATTTCCTCCCGAGTGTCATTTATATTTGTTACTGTTGCTCCAAGATATTTGAATTTTACCACCTCTTCGAAGGATAAATCTCCAATTTTTATAGTTCCATTTCGTACAATATTCTGGTCACGAGACATAATCATATACTTTGTCTTTTCGGGATTTACTTCCAACCCTATCGCTTTACTTGCTTCAAGTAGAATTTCCGCGTTATCCCTAATCGTTTGTGGATTTTCTCCTAACATATTCACGTCATCCGCATAGACAAGAAGCTGATGTATCCCGTTCAATTCCAAACCCTCTGTAGAATGCATATAACACCAGAAATATTTCATAATTCATGAAGTGTTTGGTAAATTTTCATATTTCATAAAAAATCTTCACTTTTTTTTTTCATATATTGTAAGATTGTTCTCTTTTCAGTTAATGTTTCTATAACTACCACTGGTTGAGTCACTGGCTAAGAAGAAACTGCCTACTGAAGGCTTCACTAGAAGAAATGGTGAACGGAAGAAAAGTGCGAGGCAGAAGAAATCAGATAATAGACAACATTAACTCCTTCAGGTCTGATGTACGTTACAGTGTACATTGTTTCTTTTTTTTTTCTCTTTTTGGAATGTCTTCGACACTTTTAGTATTTTGAAAAATTCAATGTGATATAAATGTACAATATTATTTTTGAAACATTTCTATACCTGAATTAAAAATAAAATTTAAAATTTTGGGGCCCCTGGGGTCAAAATTGTCCTCAAATTTTGATTTTCTGTCAAGACTTGATTTGAGAATTTTGGATCCTCAGAATGATTATGTGTCCAGTTTTTTTTTTTTTTTCATTTTTTTAATATAAATTCAGGACTGAAGGGGTTAAGGTACGAGGGTCATTTCATAAATAATGCACAGCTTAGCAGAACTGTGAAGTGAATAACGCAACACCAATGAAAATTACGTCAGTTGCAGTTTAAGGATTGAGGAAGAAGCAATATAACAATATATACATCAAGTATGCATTCTATTGAACTGAAGTATAGTAGATGTCGTGTCAATAATGAACTGCTATACTAAAACTTCAAATGACTGTAAATCTCACTCTTTGAACTCTTGGTTCTGTGGATCACAAATCTACAGCTTTGCATAAATATGGTTAGATAGTTGGTACAAACCAATTTATAACGATAGATACGTTTAAGGAAGAAAATTGCTTGTCGATTGAAAATGTTTTATTAATGAACAATTATGTTACATTACGTATGGAATAAAAATCGAAGGAAATAATAGAGGCTGGAGGTAGACGACCTTAAAGTCTTTCGAATCATTCCCACATCGAAAAGAGAAGGAAGATGTTAGTTTACCATTAAAAAGTAAGAGCAATTCTAGCGTGTTATCCAACAAAACTGCAGAGAAATAGCGTGAATACAAACACAACGAAATAAATGTTTGACCAATTCTCATCGACTCTTCCCTCCTTCATTCAGATCAATAACGAAATAGCCCTACACAGCAAAATATGGGCGATACTTCATGAACTTTTTTCACGCTGTAGATAGTTTTCGATGACAATTCTAACACTCAAACAAATTCGCCAACATAAGAATTGTAGCCTACATCAAATAAAAAAAAAGTATGTAGAAAACAGAAGAAATATAGTAACATGGCCAAATTCGACAGGCAGAAACATCACCCCTTAGACAGAGATGCCGTCTAAGGCAAGAGCAGGGGTAACTAGGATAGCTGCTAGTCTGGCCAAAAACTCGGTCACCAGATGCTGTTAAGATGAGGAGTCGGCCGCAATATGTCACGTCGTGTAGCACAAAGCACTGTCAATATCTTGTTTGTTAACGGGTCGAATGCTTATGATTAATGTACATGCCGACAAATGGGGAAGTAGCCATAACACATTATGAGATGCGTATTAGCCATCCAAAGCACGCGTAATTACAAGCAACAGGACTCTAGTCCGAAGAAATGTGACGATGGAAACACACGAATAGCTGTTTATACAAGGATATTTTGTCTAACCCTCCTGTTGTTTTGTACTGTATCCAGAATTAAAAACCAGGAGTGTCAACAGTTCCCTTCTTCAATAAGAAGAACACAGTGATGATGCTGATGATATTATTGTTGCTATATAGTAAGGAGATGCACTATCGTCTTTACTTGTTAACCTTGCTCTAGAATATGCCATTAGGAAAGTCCAGGACAACAGAAAGGATTTGGAATTGAACGGGTTACATCAGCTGCTTGTCTATGCGGACGACGTGAATATGTTACGAGAAAACCCACAAATTATTAGGCAAAACATGGGAGTTTTACTTGAAGCAAGCAAGGAAGTAAATCCCGAAAAAACAAAATATATGATTATGTCTCGTGACCAGAACATTGTACGAAATGTAAATATAAAAATTGGAAATTAATTCTTTTGATGAGGTGGAAAAATTCAAATATCTTGGAGCAACAGTAACAAATATAAATGACACTCGATAGGAAATTAAACGCAGAATAAATATGGGAAATGCCTGTTATTATTCGGTTGAGAAGCTTTTGTCAGGCAGTCTGCTCTCAAAAAAAGATAAAAGTTAGAATTTATAAAACAGTTATATTACCGGTTGTTCTGTATGGTTGTGAAACTTGGACTCTCACTTTGAGAGAGGAAGAGAGAATAAGGTGCTTAAAACTATTTGGGGGTAAGAAGGATGAAGTTACAGGAGAATGGAAAACGTTGCACAGTGCAGAACTGCATGTATTGTATTCTTCACCTGACATAATTAGGAACATTAGACGTTGAGATGGGCAGGACATGTAACACGTATGGGTGAATTCAGAAACGCTTATTGAGTGTTAGTTGGGAGGCCAGATTCAAGGTTATATTGCTACCATTATTGAGGCATATTAATCAAGCTTTATTGAGTTATGAATCAAGATTATATCGCTACCATTATTGAGGCATTATTAATCAAGCTTTATTGAGTTATGAATCAAGATTATATCGCTACCATTATTGAGGCATATTAATCAAGCTTCATTGAGTTATGAATCAAGATTATATCGCTACCATTATTGAGGCATATTAATCAAGCTTCATTGAGTTATGAATCAAGATTATATCGCTACCATTATTGAGGCATATTAATCAAGCTTTATTGAGTTATGAATCAAGATTATATCGCTACCATTATTGAGGCATTATTAATCAAGCTTTATTGAGTTATGAATCAAGATTATATCGCTACCATTATTGAGGCATATTAATCAAGCTTTATTGAGTTATGAATCAAGATTATATCGCTACCATTATTGAGGCATTATTAATCAAGCTTTATTGAGTTATGAATCAAGATTATATCGCTACCATTATTGAGGCATATTAATCAAGCTTTATTGAGTTATGAATCAAGATTATATCGCTACCATTATTGAGGCATATTAATCAAGCTTTATTGAGTTATGAATCAAGATTATATCGCTACCATTATTGAGGCATATTAATCAAGCTTTATTGAGTTATGAATCAAGATTATATCGCTACCATTATTGAGGCATATTAATCAAGCTTTATTGAGTTATGAATCAAGATTATATCGCTACCATTATTGAGGCATATTAATCAAGCTTTATTGAGTTATGAATCAAGGTTATATTGCTACCATTATTGAGGCATATTAATCAAGCTTTATTGAGTTATGAATCAAGATTGTATCGGTACCATTATTGAGGCATATTAATCAAGCTTTATTGAGTTATGAATCAAGATTATATCGCTACCATTATTGAGGCATATTAATCAAGCTTTATTGAGTTATGAATCAAGATTGTACCGGTACCATTATTGATGCATATTAATCAAGCTTTATTGAGTTATGAATCAAGATTGTATCGCTACCATTATTCAGTTATATGAAGCAAGATTATATTACTACCATTACTTAAGCATATTCATCAAAATTATATCACTACCATTATAGAAGCATATTAATTAAGATTATATAGGTATTATTACTGATACATATTCTTCAAGGTTACGTAGCTACTTTTATTGAAGAATATTACAAACAGTGGATATCTAAGAAAAATTAACATTAAATTAGTTTAATAAATCCAATTTCATTGGAATCAAAGACTTTTCAAGTGTCCACTTAGAAATCATCACCATGGCATGCATAGTCAAATATGAACCCAAGAATCATATCGTCGTTCGAAAACCGTGGGAAAATATTGCATAATTTAAAGATGATACGTAAGTCCGATTTGTGAAAAAAATTTTATTTATAGTCCAAACTGTTTTTTCTATGCTAAAATACTTAGAATAATCAGAAGTAAGGGGTTGAAGATCTCAATCCACTATCATTTCCTTCTTATACTTTAAGGTTATACATTTTCAGACACTGACCTCTGTAAAAATTCTCTGAATACTTTAAATAGCATGAATAACCACAAAATAGGCTACACCAGACACAAGAGAAAATTGTTAAAACATAAGTAATTGCATATCCAGATTAAGTAAAACTAATAAATTTATAAATAGCTAGAAAATGACAAAAGTCTAAGAAGCATAAATATTTCAATGTCTTCAAAACCACACACTTGAGTGTCTCCAGTATCGAAGTTTTTATGCTGAAATATTCATTACTGCGGCGTATATAATGTGAACAGCTGAAATAACATTATAACGGGGTGGAATAAAACAAAAGTTGATCAATATGCGTTACACAGTGCTGTCTTACAGAAATGGTCAATATTCATTTATATTTTAGTGCGTATGATTACAGTGTTTTATAAATCCACGGGCATTTTCTCAGAAACTAGAATAGCTAAAAACAAAAGTTCTATTATATTCGCGTTCTTGTAACCACAACAAGAATATTTTACCTAACTTATTTATTTACTTTCACCTACTGGTAGTCGCTTTAACGTCTAGTCTTATGGCGAATCTAGTTTACTGTTGGGAATGTTTGTTGCTATAATACTGTGTCTATTATTCCGTGGCAATAAAATGTTGCACTACACGAAACCAAATTCACAACTAAGGCTGTCTTATAAACTTTCCTTCGAACATAACTTTATCTCTCAATTATTTGAAAAATCAACATAGGGACAATGACTAATGCGATTGATTTACGGTCAGAAGAAATCTATTTCGAAGTAAAAGTCTGCACATCAGCACCATATACTTCACGACATGAGCCTATTGGACCGTCCTGGCATGTTTCTGTCTCACAGCAAGCCATCGTTCTTCTTTCATGTGGAATGTGAGTTTATTTAGATATCGTATTTCAAATTTATTGGTATATCCTTCCCATTTATTTTAGTATTCCTTTATTCTTGTTGCAGTGGTGAATAGGTGATATTTTAAATTATTATGAACTCCATTTCGCAATCACAATAAATGTGAAATGTGACCAAATGCGGTCAAAATAAGTAATTTAGTGTTTAAAAGCATATTAAGTATATTACTTACTACTTACTTACTGGCTTTTAAGGAACCAGGAGGTTCATTGCCGTCCTCACATAAGCCCGCCAATGGTTCCTATCCTGAGCAAGATTAATCCAATCTCTACCATCATATCCCACCTCCCTCAAATCCATTTTAATATTATCTTCCCATCTACGTCTCGGCCTCCCCAAAGGTATTTTTCTCTCATGCCTCCCAACTAACACTCTATATGCATTTCTGGATTCGCCCATACGTGCTACATGCCCTGCCCATCTCAAACGTCTGGATTTAATGTTCCTAATTATGTCAAATGAAGAATACAATGCGTGCAGTTCTGCGTTGTGTAACTTTCTCCATTCTCCAGTAGCCTCATCCCTCTTAGCCCCAAATGTTTTCCTAAGAACCTGATTCTCAAACACCCTTAATCTCTGTTCCTCTCTCAAAGTGAGAGTCCAAGTTTCACAGCCATACAGAACAACCGGTAATATAACTGTTTTATAAATTCTAACTTTCAGATTTTTTGACAGCAGACTAGATGACAAAAGCATCTCAACCGAATAATAACAGGCATTTCCCATATTTATTTTAAGTATATTACTGTACTTTTTAATCCGCGATAAAATGGGAAATGTATGTGTTTCTACGAAATAAGACCGAAATTACATTTTATGAGACATTTTTGTGTTTTTGTAACAAAAAATTGAATATATCTAAAGGACCTGTCACAGACAGGTTCTTTGTGACAGGTCCTTAGGCTACATTTTAAAAATATTTTGGTCACCCCTCCATGTCAGCTTTTACAGTATAAATAGCAAAGGAATCTGACCTACCTGATATCCTCTTTGTTGTTATCTTTACCGTCATACCGACTTTTCAACTAAACTGTCTGCTGCTGGTGATAGAATATTGGCTGCCTAAGCGATCTCTTTAGGCCCAGTGCTCACAAACAAGTTGTATTACGTGGTATTGAGTGACTGAGTAATGAGATGGGTCGAGATAAAATCACACCATATTTTTTGACAAGTCTCTTAACATTCAAACTTCACTGTAAGCCTAATTTTACACGATATATGTTCTTTTACTTATTTTGAAGAATCTTAACTGCAAAATCTAGAAAACGCACCTGTTAACATATCGATGACATTGAATTTCTACCACCAATCTTTGTAAAGAGAATGTTACATCCAAAAACGCTGCAAATGCTTAATTAAAACAATAAAAGTGCTAAAAAAAAGTTTGATTTGATTTCTGAAGCGTTAAATTTTTTATTTTAAGGTGTTAAAATTTACCATCTCTATAGTGAAGATCACGTAGAGCAATTTCCAAAAGGCTAATTTGGCCGTCTCTTCAGTGTTGCCAACTAATTCCAGATATCACCAAAAGAGGGTAAAATCATGTCATGTATAATAATAATAATAATAATAATAATAATAATAATAATAATAATAATAATAATAATAATGTTTTATTTTCGCTGGCAGAGTTAAGGCCATAAGGCCTTCTCTTCCACTCAACCAGCCTTAATCAATACAATACATAAATTTAAATTACAAATATTTACACTACACTTAAAAAGGTTCTCCAGCAATATTCTTCACTATACATTTATTTAAATTTAGATAAATCTATAAGGTAAAGTAGTAACTTAATTTATGAGCTAATTTAGTTCAATGAATTATAATTAATTTAATATTTGAGATAGCTAGTAATATGATGAAAATTAATTTAATATAAGCTTACTAGGACTATGTTACAGGAGAATATATATATATATATATATATATATATATATATATATATATATATATTTCTATTTCTATAATGAGAATATTAATGTAATTGCCATTAGAGGTTTTGTAAGTCTATTTAGAAAAATTAATGATGATAATAATAATAAGAATGGACAGATGTTAGTTTCATTATAAGTAACAAATATTAATCAGCAATTCATCTGTTAAGTAAGAATTTATGTAATTTTGATCTAAATGAAGTTATTGTCCAACAACCCCTTATATCACTCGGAAGCGAGTTCCAATTTCTAGCAACTGAAACTGTATAGGATGAAGAATATAAAGATGTCTTGTGGTAGGGTATAATGAGTAAATTGTTATAATGAGATCTTGTACTTAGCTAATGATATGTGGATAAATTTTGGAAACGAGAAGCCAAATATATTGCGGTAGCGGTGCGCAGAATTTGAAATAAGACAACAAGAGAATGCAGGGCTCGTCGATCGCTTAGCCTTAGCCAAGGCAGAGTTTGGAAAGACGGGGAAACATGATCATACTTACGAATATTGCAAATATAACGGACGCACGCATTATGCACACGTTGTAGCCTGTTGCTCAAATTTGCATTTAGGTTACTTAATATAATATCGCAGTAGTCAAAGTGTGGCATCACGAGTGTTTGTACAAGGATTAATTTTAATTTATCAGGAAGTGCTTCAATCGCTTTAATGAGTGAATAATGGAAAATATTTTTTGGAATAATAATATAGTATTAACAATAACGATGTCTTGCTTATTTACCACATCTCATCTTTATAGTTGGGAGGTGTTTTCTAAACGGCTCAATAATTTGTGAAAGTGTATATTTTTCTTCTGGCCTCTCTCACATTATATTAGTAGTTAGTAGATTAGTGTGTGATCTAGTATTAAAATTTATTTTGTCTGACAACATGAAATTCATTGCTTTGATCAAACAGTTACGATTTACGAGACCTAACCTAAAAATGTACTTCATTTGATCACGTGAAATGACTAGTACGAATTCCGAAAATGAATGCTACTTTGAAATGTATGGTTAAGAATACTTACTCCGTTATTGTAATAAAAGTCTA
This sequence comes from Periplaneta americana, assembly GCA_025594305.2. Classification (NCBI taxonomy): domain Eukaryota; kingdom Metazoa; phylum Arthropoda; class Insecta; order Blattodea; family Blattidae; genus Periplaneta; species Periplaneta americana. The sequence continues at coordinate 6,427,262 of JAJSOF020000011.1, read as the reverse complement.
AAAGCAAAAGAAATTAATTAAACTGTGAAATGGTAACTTCTTTCTATCGATTACCTAGGGTCATGTATCACACGAAATATGTTATATTTATTTACACTTAGTCTACCTGACTATAATCTTGAATTGTAACCACAACACAAAGCAACACACAAAATAACTATTATGTATTAACATTAATATTGATATTAATTAATTACTGTATGTTCAAATTTCACTAGCTTCCAGTAATCGACTCAGAAAGGCACAAATGGGACACAAAGCCGATATCAATGCTAGATTAGCAACACCATCACACTTAGGAAGGACTGATCATATTAGGAAGTTCAAATGTAGAAAACAAAGAACGGACGTGGCAAAATTTTCCTTTGTTAACCGCACAATAGTAGACTGGAACAGCTTACCTGCGGCAATCTTTCAGGGTGGTCCTCTTAAAATCAATACATTTAAGGAAAGGTTGAGAAGATTAGACTGAAAATTTAATTGGAGGTGCAGTGTAATTATTTAAGTTGTGTCATATAATTGAGTTGATATATAATTAATTAAGTTGATATGTAATTAAGATGATATGTAATTTAGTTGATATTTAAATAAATTAAGGTGATATGTAATTAATTAAAATGATATGTAATTAAGTTGGTAAGTAATTAAGGTGATATATAATTATTTAAATTGGTAATAGATGGGTGAAATAGAAGTACTTATAAGTTAGATTTACTTTTGCTTATCGTAGGCATTATTATAGAATAGTTTTTATTTATAGTCCTAGGTTTATTGCATCTACTATTTATAGATTTTCGTTTATTTTATTTTATTTCATTTACGTTTATTTTATTTTATTTCATGTAAATGTAATTATTGTATATTATATATCACTACCACCGGGTGTATACCCAATTGTAGTGTTAATAAATACATACATATGTAAATTATGAAAAGGAAAGTGTTTAGAAAGTCATGTCAAAATATAAGATTTCTTCACTATCAAAAAAAAAAATCTAGAACAATTTGAATTTTCAGAATTTAAACTACCGACAATTTGTGTCACTGCTGCCAACATAAGTTATAAAATCACTAGTTGTAGTATTTCTCAGTACCGAAATTCGAAACGAAGTTGGCAAAAGAAAAATTCAACCCGCAAACTAAAAAATCATCATAATTTAATAATTTATGTACTAATGGGGGAAAAATTGTTACGTTTCACCCTTACGGTATTAAATAAGCTGATCCGGACTATAGTCATGACAATTTCCACACATTGAACGAGATTCATATTCCAAACACGGTACAGAAACTCTGAAAGTTACAGACTTGAAAAAAGGGTTCAAATATACATCATGTTACCGACCCTTCACTTCGTATAACAGGTATCACCACACTCAAACTTCTGTCATTATGGTACTTAATACATAAAATAGTATGGATTTCCTTAGCTGGCCATAAATGTTTTAAAATCTGCGTGCGTGTACACACACACATATCGGGCCAAGTTCTGATCACCTGCAGAGATTGCATGGGATCTTAAAAAGAATCAAACTGTAAAATCGTAATACTAATGGTGTAATATCGTGCTACTAGAAATCCTTTCCAAACTTTGGAGCCATGCCCGTACTTAGGAGGACAAATTATGTAACTTAACTTAAACTTAATACGCAACATTTTTATTTTGTTTTTCTCTTGTATGCACAAGACGATTTAGGAAGTCAAATACTGTAGTTTATTGTACAGGGCGATCCATATAAAACTTTACTATTTTAATGAGCTATAATTTCTCTTTATGAGTTAGTATAAACTTGAAATTGAATATTATGATCTCTGTGGTTCTGAAAGAACTTATATTGATACCCCTTGCACGATTGTCGTCCAATGGTGATATTGACATTGGATATTTGTGCAGAACGTACGCAGTTTCGCCGTAATATCGCAAACATGCAGCACAGTCAACCGTGTTTTGGCAATAATGCAAGTTTGGTCCCTTCAAATTTTGCATTACTTGAGGTACTGCACTCTCGCTACGAAGCAAGCCAGTTGTCTCCAGCTTTCTCACTATCCACAGAACTGCTGGCTTGTTTGGAACATTGCGCACACAGAATTTAGTTCGAAACGTCCGTTGCGTTTTAACCATGTAATTTATCATCTAGTATGTTCTCAGCATAAAAAAATATTTCACGTGCTCCATTCTTCTTCATATGTAGGCCTACATTTCAGATGCTTCTAATCGTTTCTCTTCACTTTGTCGTAATGTCCATGTTTCTGTCCCATACAATGTCACACTCCACAAGAAGCACTTCACTAGTATCTTTTTTATGGGTTATTTTACGACGCTGTATCAACATATCACTTAGCGTCTGAATGAAATGAATTTTTTTACTTGGTTATTTAACGACGCTGTATCAACTACGAGGTTATTTAGCGTCGATGGGATTTGTGATAGCGAGATGGTATTTGGCGATGAGTCCGAGGATTTGCCATAAATTACCTGACATTTGCCTTACGATTGGGGAAAACCTCGGAAAAAACCCAAGCAAGTAATCAGTCCAAGCGGGAATCGAACCCGCGCCCGAGCGCAACTCCGGATCGGCAGGCAAGCGCCTTAGCCGACTGAGCTACACCGGTGAATGAAATGAAGGTGATAATACCGGTGAAATGACTCCGGGATTCAGCATCGAAAGTTACCTAGCATTTGCTCATATTGGGTTGAGGAAAATCCCGAAAAATCTCAACCAGGTAACTTGCCCAGACCGGGATTCGAGCCCAGGCCACCTGGTTTCGCAGTCAGACGCGCTAACCGTTACTCCACAGCTGTGGACACTAGTCTCCTTCTTAGTCCTTTTATGCAGAGGTCCGCAGAAGATGCTCATTTCCTTGACCATTGCTATGCTCCTTTTGACTTCTTGGCAGGTGCTCATGTTACTGCTTATAGTACACTCCCAATATTGAAGGAGCCACCGGATTAGCTCGGTCGGCTAAGGCGCTTACGTGCCGGTCCGAAGTTGCAATCGAACGTGGGTTCGATTCCCGCTTGGGCTCATTTTCCCCAATCGTAAGGCGAATGTAATGTAATCTATGGCGAATCATCGGTCTCATCTCGCCAAATACCATGTCGCTATCAACAATCCATCGACGCTAAATAGCCTAGCAGTTGATACAACGTCGTTAAGTAACCAACTAAAAAAGTACTGAAGCTGTACGCCTGTTCCACTGCCACATTTCAAATTCGCACGTTTACCTTCCTCATTTTTCTTCCGATAACCATGGTATTTGTCTTCTTTGCATTTATCTTCATCCAATATTGTTCACAGCTGCCATTTAGCTCCAGTAGCATATCTCTTAAAATCGTCTCCTCCTCTGTTACCAACGACTTATCATTAGCAAATGTTATGCACTTTGTTCTTCTTCCTCCTACTATGATTATTATTATTATTACTTACTATTGTATGGTTTCGTAACAAGCTGTTTTTGTGGTGATGGGTTGTTAGCCCTTCCCCCAACCCCCAAGCTGGAGGACCACCACGGTTGTTCTGTATGGTTATGAAACTTAGACTCTCACTTAGACAGAGGAACAGAGATTAAGGGTGTTTGAGAATAAGGTGCTTAGGAAAATACTTGGAGCTAAGAGGGATGAAGTTAGAGAAGAATGAAGAAAGATACACAATGCAGAAATGCACGTATTGTATTCTTCACCTCACACAGGCCTAATTATGAACATTAAAACCAGACGTTTGAGATAGGCAGGGCATGTAGCACGTATGGGCGAATTGAGAACAGTATATAGAGTGTTAGTTGGGAGGCCGGAAGGAAAAAGATCTTTGGGGAGACCGAGACGTAGATGGAAGGATAATACTGAAATGGATTTGAGAGAGGTGGGATATGATGGTAGGGAGTGGATTAATCTTGCACAGGATAGAGACCGATGACAGGCTTATGTGAGGGCGGCAATGAACCTGCGAGTACCTTAAAAGCTATTTGTAAGTAACTAAGTATTATTGTAAGTATTATTATTATTATTATTATTATTATTATTATTATTATTATTATTATTATTATTATTATTATTCAGCGTATTCCGAATCTCACCGGTCCGGTGGCATCAATGACGTCACGTTGCAGCGAAATAATGAATAAAACTGCTGGAAAAATCGATGGCTATCATGGCGACTGTACAAGTTGTTGTCTGTGCTACGCTAGCAAAATAATGCGAAATTTTCATACTGCCATCTCGTTCAAAGAAAAGATAGCATAAACAATTTATTTCTTGAACCGGTAGTAATAACTGGTCCGTTGACATGTTCGCTCATAAGCCATTAACATATTGTTTTTACGTTGTGCTCATTACAAACAATACAGCAGAACACACCGCCATGACACAACAGTGCACGATGTCATTCGTCTGCTAATTCCCGCTCTATACAAGAACCAATCAGATTCACTGATGGCGGCTGATGGAGACTGCCACCACCTCTGCAAGTTGATGGCACCGGTGCGACACCGGTGGAGCATCAATAACGTCATCGGTGGAATTCGGAACACCGTGATGCCATCGGATTGCTCACCGGTGAGATTCGGAATACGCTCATTATTATTATTATTATTATTATTATTATTATTATTATTATTATTATTATTATTATTATTATCGGCGAAGAAAAATTAAGTTCGAAGAGTTTTCAAGAATTCCCCGACATTTCCCCGTTTTCCCGTAATTTACCCAATTCCCTGATATTTCCCGGTGTTTCAAGTTTTCAAAAACGCAAGGACACCCTGTACGAATAAATTAACCGTTTCAAATGTAGGGCTTCGGACCACAAGTTTTCCAAGCTTCCAGTTCAGAGATAAAAGATATAAAACAAACAAATAAGAGGAAAGACAGCATAATATATCGATTCCCCTTGGAAGTCCTCTCTTGAGATTTCTATTTCCTGGGAATATGTACACATGTTGCGGGCGGGAGATGTCCCCCCTTGGTATTGGCAAGAGCGGAGGGAGCTGCAAGGAAACAAGATTAGTCCATAAGGAAGAAGGAAGGACGGAAGGGATGGCTGGTCCAAACTCGATACGAGGAAGAAGTCTTTCGCTTATAACAGCCTCAGTTGAATAATGTGTCTCCAGAAATCCAGACATTGCGGAATTAGAACCTAGGCAACAGATTTACAAACAAGGGGGTAGAAGCAAGGGAGGAACCGATGTGAGCAACAGGGACATAACTCTCCTCAGTATACTATCTGTCTCTATTCCTTTGCTGTCTTAACTCTGATATGTTTGTGTAGAACTTGGACTGCTTATCTCCCTAGATACATCTGTGCATTCACTCCTTTTGCTGATCATTTATTACTCATCAAAAATAATCAGAATGCTCTCAAAATATCACATAAAGTGTATTTCCCATGCAAAGAATACGACATGAATACTTTCTTACATATGGCATTTACGGAACCCGCAGGTTCATTCCCGCCCTCACATAAGCCCGTCATGGGTTCCTATTCTGAGCAAGATTAATCTAGTACCTACAATCATATTCCACCTCCCTCAAATCCAATTTAATATTACCCTCCCATCTTCCTCTCGGTCTCCCCAAAGGTCTTTTTCCCTCTGGCCTCCCAACTAACACTCTATATGCATTTCTGGATTCGCCCATACGGCTACATGCCCTGCCCATCTCAAACGTCTGGATTTAATGCTCCTAATTATGTCAGATGAAGAATGCAATGCTTGCAGTTCTGCGTTGTGTAACTTTCTGCATTCTCCTGTACCTTCATCCCTCTTACAAGCAAACGTTCTGATGGGGGCAGAAAAAAGTTAAATTTTTTTCTTTCACCATGTTAATAATGTCAAAAGAAGTGCTTATACAAATTTTGGCCACTCGACCGCAATTACGAGGCCGTCCTGAAAGTGATTTTCCCTGAGGCTGTTTGCAGAAAAAAGCACAATTGCATGGAGATATTTATTGAAACAGATACAGCAATTATTGCGCTATTTGTCAACATATCCCCCACTTGAATTGAGACATTTGTCATACCATGGGATCAATTTTTGTGTCGTAGAAGTCAGCCGCCTCAGATCGGAACCAGCGTTTGACTGCGTCTGCACCTCTCTCTGTCGATCCCATGATATGAGAAATGTCTCAATTCCGATGGAAAATATGTTGAAAAATAGCTCAACAATTGCTGTGTCTGTTCCAATAAATTTCCCCAATGAAATTGTGTTTTTTTCTGCCAACGGCCCCTGGCGAACTTATTTTTTTACGGCCCTCGTAATTGCGGCCGGGTGGCCAAAATTTGTAAAAGCCCTTCTTTTGACATTATTAACATGATAGAAGAAAAAAATTTAACTTCTTTATCTGCCCCCATCAGAACGTTTGCTTGTTAGTTCCAAATATTTTCCTAAGCACCTTAGTCTAAAACACCCTTGTTCCTCTTTCAAAGTGAGAGTCCAAGTTTCACAACCATACAGAACAACCACTAATATAACTGTTTTATAAATTCTAACTTTCAGTTTTTTTTAGAGCAGACTGGATGACAAAAGCTTCTCAATAATAACACGCATTTCCACCCACAACTACTGCCAGTACTACCGAAATCCCAGAGCCAGGATAAATTCTTGTTCAACTTCTTCCCTTAGAATAGAAAATCCTTTTAATGGTACGAAATCTGTTAACAGTAGCAACTAAGGAAAATAGAATATTTTATATTTTCCTTGGTAGCAACGACCTTTTCTGTTTCACTACCTGCCAATCACTATGACGTTAACGAACATAATTTGAATTCTTGGAAGCATTAATAACGGAGGTTAACACAAAACGCTTACGGATTTTTTCCAGATTTTCAGATTAGACACTCTTGTCATTGAAACCAATGAAGTTTTGGTTTAGAATTATCCGAAAATATGCTTCCAATATTCGAATTAAATGTGAATTTTTAGGATTGGTTTAAATAGGAATTTAAAGGCAAATAAACATTTACTCGTATTACCCAAAAACGAATTAACCAATCTCTAGTACAGTACGAGGGAGAAGACTGTATCACGTGGAAGGAAAAGGCTGGGACATCCACAATGAATGCCTACTGCCATTTTAATAATAATAATAATAATAATAATAATTCTTTATTTATACTGGCAGAGTTAAGGCCATAGGGCCTTCTCTTACACTCTACCAGGTCACAAAGTATACAAGCAGTTAAAATTTAACAAAAAAGTTACAGAACAGAATACTAACATATTACAAAAATAATAATAATAATAATAATAATAATAATAATAATAATAGCATAATAAAATCGACACTAGACAACATGAAAATAATACCATAATAGAAAAAAAGAAAGTAAAATACATTGGAATATAGCAAAAGCAACTCATTTAGTACAAATGATTAATATGGAAAACGTAAGGAAGAATATAACAAAATAGAATGTAATAAAATAATAAAAAAGAAAAAAAAAAAGAAAATTAAATAAAATTCACAATAAAAGGCTATGATAATAAATTCATCAGCTGATAAAGGGAACAAAAAGGGGAAAGGAAGGAAAGAAATCTATAGCCTATATTTTTACAAAACTATCGCAGAGAAAAGGGCTTATATCTGAAAGGAATCCGAGTTGAAAAAGTGCAATTTTAATTTATTTTTGAAACTAGACAATGTCCGACAGTCTCTGACATGTTGTGGTAGAGAGTTCCAGAGATAAGCTGCAGAGACGGTGAACGATGAAGAGTAGAAGGATGTTCTGTGTTTAGGAATGGAGAGTGTGATATGGTGTTGTGAGCGAGTATCTATTTCGTGATATGAGGACAAATGTTGAAAACGAGAAGCTAAGTAGCTAGGGTTAGAGTTTTGAAGAATATTGAAGAGTAAAGTGAGAGAGTGAATAGTTCTTCGCTCTTTGAGACGGACCCAGGACAGCATATTTAGTGAAGGTGTGATACGGTCAGATCTACGGACGTTGCAAATAAATCGAACACATGAAATATGAACACGCTGTAGTCTGTCTGTCAATTTCATCTTCAGACCAAAACAAAGACTTGTTTATAACCCAAAATGGTGAAAAATTTCAGGGACACGAAGAAAAAGATGGAACAGGTCAACGGCCTAAGTGAAGATTATGATGGTGATGATAATAAAAATGATTATGATGATCTCTGAAATGGACTATGAACTGAGTGGCTTCAATCCATCGCCCTCGGTCAGGTTCGAACCGCGAAATTCGAACTCAACGCCCAGCGAACACCACGGAGGACTGGAGATCCTCTACACAAAAATGAAGTCAATCACTCAACCACTGAGCCATATTGGGCAAAATATTAATTCCTGCAACGGGCATACATGCGTTTCCGACACTACAAACAGACCATTCCCCTCAACAAACTGGAACATTTAGACCGGAATTGCCGGTTAACCTTGTAATTTATGTGACATTACCCCCATTCACTGATTTCGCCCACAAATCTGTGAATCATGCTGGCCTGGAGGCAGAGCATATGGCGCTACCGCAGAAAACAAACGACTATCACCTCTACATTATATTAGCGGTTCCCTTAATGGAATTGCACAATGTCACTAATCGCTACAGTTTGTGTGTGGGCTACAGGGGGAAATCACAGAAACTGTGTTCATACAGGGCTTTCATTTCAAAACTTACCAGTCTAAATAACTAATTATTTAAATTGAATTCAATTTAAAAAATCACGTCAATTTAGATATTGAGGGAGAAGACTAAAACCAGGTTTTATTGCATTATAGATTTCACCCCTCACACCCAGCCTCCCCCACTTTGAAATTTTAAATGGTACCCATATACTGCGTGTTCAGTTCAAAGTGTGTCATGGCTCGCTGTATACCGTCATGTGGCTAGCCGATGAACCTAGAGACTTCAATCTTCCTACACTTCCGCAAAGGCGTATTACCTATGTGCCAGAGAAGTTGCCTGGCAAGCACGGCGTTCATTCTGAAGAGTACTTACCGATACGTACGGTATTGCCAGTAGCGGCAGGAATGTGAACTGTTTGGAAACACGTACGTGAGTTGCTTTCTTTATGGGGAGAGGGTTAAGACGATTACTTACGTATTTGTTGACATTAACTTCGACGGTCAACATGGACACGGAGCATTTGATTTGTGTTGTGAAATGTTGCCATTACCGATGATAACAAATACTCTGCGTACGATTTGCCAGCGCAAAATACAGTTCGAAAGAGGTTATGGTAGCACACAGACCGTACAGACCGTCATCTGTTGCTATGACGTTCAAGTTATACCGTACAAGTTCTCAAGTTCGGATTGAACGCCTTACATAATAGGAAACTTCTCTGACATAAAAGCTGAAACTCGCTTCAAATCGCTGACTCACAACAGTGACGTCATGACACACTTTGAAATGAACACCCAGCATTTTATGCTTAAATATGAAAGAGTATTCAATTGTTTATACACCTCATTCATTTGTTTTCGCATCTTTTGTTTTCTATCGTCGCCTGGCAACCTGGATTGTTGTTATTGTTGATAAGAGTTGAAGAGAATAAAGCTACAAAAACTTATTGAGCATTTCATGTAATAGTTGTGTTTATGTAATAAATTATTTTAAAATGGTATATACCCTTCAAGAGAGAACATAAATACTCCTTATTCATTAAATTTAGAAAATTTCACAAAATAAGCTGTGTTTTCGTCCTGCAATCAACTGATAATAAAAAGAATACAGGTTCCCAGGCGACGATAGAAAACAAAAGATGCGAAAACGAATGAGGTGTATAAACAATTGAATGCTCTTTCATATTTAAGCATAAAAATATAGAGGTGCCATTTGAAATCTCAAAGTGGGGTAGCTATGGGGTAGGGGGTGAAAGTGAAAACGCAATTAGGGGAGAGATGGGTAGTATCGGACATCGGGTAATATGGGACAGTGATGTTTCTTTTATTTACCACCAGATAGTAGTAGCAGTTTTAAGATGTCGCATACAGAAAAGTAACCATGTCACTTAGGTACTACCATCTGGTGGTAGATGAAAGAAACATCACTGTCCGATATTACCCGATGTCCGATACTACTCATCTCTCTCCTAAGCCTGGTTTCAGACTGCCCCCTCAATATCTAAATTGACATGATTTTTGTTTAAATTCTATTCAATTTAAATAATTAGTTAGACTGGGAAGTTTTAAAATGAAATCCCTGTATATTCAATTACGAAACATTTTTAATCGGTTATTCAACGACGCTATATCTGCTGCGAGGTTACCTGGCGTCGATGGAATTGTTGATAGCGACGTGGTATTCCGACGAGATGAGTAGTATGATTCGCCATGGGATTACCTGGCATTCGCTTTACAGTTCGAGAAAACACCGGGAAAAAGACCAGATATGAACCCACGCAGGATTTGAACAAGACCGAGCACAATCGTAATGCACGAGTACCGCTCGCCAACTACTGGATCACACCGATAGCTCCACATGCTTGTTAAAGAGACTGTAGATAATAGCTTGTAGGTACTATATATCTGTGTAACATATGTTTTTATCATATTCTGTCAACGTCAACAAAAACGCGTTAAATAGGCAGGAGATAATCACAAAAATATATTTCTAACTTACAAAAAAAAAAATAAATAAATAAATACTGAAAATCTAAGCGCTACAAGTCTAATTGAAACAGCCATTTTCCTAAAAGCAGGTTTTTAACGCTAGGCAAGAATGTAAAAAAATTAACTATTATACGGTCTTTTTAACACTGACATTCAGTTGTCTGCGCCGATTGTCAATTCTTTCCCAACTGACATCACGCGGGAGCAATAGCAACCGATCAATAACGCGGTCCGAATTAAGACAGATCTACTTTTAAAAAAGACTGTTTTTAGTTTAAAAAGTACAAAAATGAAATAAAGTGTTCAAACAGCTACATTATTGTTAAGTTGATAGTTAATGAAATTTGAATGAAACACTGTGAAAGACTAGCCTTAGACACATTTCGTGCAAAAAAAAATCATCGGTTGAAACATAAACAGATAATAGCCTATGTCTTTTCTACGAAATACACAGAAACAACTTTCTAAGAAAACAAAAAAATATATTACAGCCTATTTTATATAAAGAGAAAATGAAAACAGATTATTTTTCGTAGCAGCTAAATTACAGTTTGTAAGTCTAATACAGAATTCAGAGCATGCTGGGCTCTGGCATGAAATATGGCCTGTTTTAGATAAGCGTTCTGCAGTGTATAATTTTCTGATTTTCTACAAAAACACTTCAATTAGCCTTTTTGGTTCTGCTCGAGCACAGGCCTTCCATAAATTATATCACGCGAATCTGTCACAAATAGTGTCCACAGGGATTCAGCAGAAGCCGATCCGGGGCGATTTACATAATGTTAACAGCAGCTCCTACGCGTCCAGGCTATTCGCACGAAACGCGTGAATTACAAGCGCGGGCACGTGGACGAACTGTTTCAGCAGTGGTTCGTAAATCAAGAAGCTATTGGAAAGTAGGACAAGGAAAATGTTGTAAATTATTCTTACTTCAGTGATACCGTTTCTGGTTATATATAGGGGAGAGTCGGGTAGTATCGGACAGTGAGTTTCTTTCATCTACCACACGATGATAGTACCTGAATGACAGGGGCGATTTCTCAGGGCATGCTATGCTTGCTGCGCAAGACCAATATTTTCGTAGAATGTGTATTTCTCAAAATGGCGTTACGTACATTAAAATTTATTTTGATTTTTGGAATACTGTATAGGCGTAATACCATCCGCAGGTTGCACACCGCAAGTATCGCAACGCTTGCTCGTTTCTTGGAGCTACAGGAAAGACGTAGAAATAGCGAGAATATGATGCGCGCGCAAGTGCCTTCCTCCTTGGTCCGTCCTAGGCGCACATGTGTTGTTTGAAGCTCTGGTCCGAGAGCTACACCAACGTTACACAGAGCAGTATTGACAGCGGGAATGTGCTGTGATTTGCGAGTGCAATGTAATTGTATGAGCGGAATGCATGTGTTAGCTGCTGCATATATTATTAATTCTTAAACATTAATTTGAAGCATTGCAATGAGTTCGAAATTGTGTGTCAATGAAACCTTATTAATTTATTATTAAATCCATTTTCTCCATTCAAGAGAAGGCAGACATTATAGAGAATATGTGTGCTCGTTCAGTGCAGCTCAATACAACAATGTGCATTGGTTGGCAGGGTCGAAAAAACTAAATAAACTGTTTTGTTGGGCATGTTTGTTATATTATATCGAACTTCCACATCTGATAAGCGAATATGATCCATGACTCATAATGATTTCATAATTATAAAATAAATTATTTATGTGGGTCTGATTATTTGTATTAATTATGAATTATGTCCTCCCATCTTCCCCTATGAATGAAAGAGCAAGCCTAACTTTCGTGACTAGCATTCGCCCCTGCTGAATGACATGGTTACGTTTCTCTATGCGACATCACAGAAACATAACCATGTCAATCAGGTACTATCATCGTGTGGTAGATGAAAGAAACTCACTGTCCGATATTACCCGATGTCCGATACTACCCGATTCTCCCCTATGTATTGGGGTGTTGTAAAAGTTCGTAGTGTTTTTCACTGTGGCAAAAGTTTTTGAGATGAATGTAAGACAGATATGAATCTGTAATATTATATTCTCCTATATTATCTATCAATCTCTGACAACACTAGGATAGTTTCTCGATTCCGCATGTGAAGAACTCTGCTGGTTTGGGATTAAAAGAAGCCGTCAAGCCAAGTTTGTAAAGCATCTACGTTATCAAAGGAGTTCCCTTGAAGACTGTTAGATAGAGAAAGGAAAAGTTTCAAATTTGAGGGCGCAAGATCGGAAGAATATGGGGGATGTGGAATCACCTCCAACCTAGCTCCTGGACAGTTGCTTTCGTCATGTTAACGGAGTGCCTTCAAATCCCATTCCGACAAGATTTGCCCATTGCTATCGCGATGTTTGTTATTTTCAGGTGGGGGTCTGGCAACATCATTCCGATCGCATATAGCAAGGTTCCCTCATCGAATGCACGTTTAGTGCCAGATCGAAATAGCAAATTTGATTCTAAATATGAATAAGAGAGAGACATATTAAGGGAGTTCGTACAAAAAGTATTATATTGTAAAGCAAGACAAAGTGATATTTTCAAAGAATCGTAAGTTAATTGTAGGCCCATATAGATAGCTAAGAAGTGATACCTCGTACCTAGTCACTCAGTTGAACTTTTTTTAACTGGTCATTTTACGACGCTTTATCAACTGCTACGGTTATCTAGCTTCTGAGTGAGATGAAGGTGATAGTGCCAGCGAAATGAGTCCAGGGTCCAGCGCCGAAAGTTACCCAGCATTCGCTCTTGATGGGCTAAGGGAAAACGTAGGAAAACACCTCAATCAGGTTAGGCTTAGTTGTTTCAACCAGGATTTGAACCAGGGACCGCTCGTTCATACTAAACGATTTTTCTTTATATTTAGCACCTATTTGGAAGTTACCGACGTCCGTAAGTTTACAGAGACAGGAAGCAGTACGACGTATAATGAAGTTTTTCCAAAAACACTGAATTAAATGGATTTATCTGACTCAAAAGAGAAACCGTGAACTGAAGAAAAGACGACGGTGAATCATCCTGTTACATAAAAGCAGAAATCCTTTTCATAACGAATTAAGTTACGGTTCTCTCGTGATATGATACAACCATCAAAACCGTGTGGAACGCAGGTCCTTGAGTTCAAATCTCAACTACAAACAATCTTAAGATTCCCTACAGACCTCTACCTTTGTAGGAATCTACCGGGTGTTTCAAAATGAATATCGGGGTTTTAAGGCTTTGTAGTATTTATTACATTCAACGTACAATTATAAATAATACACTAAATGAAAGAGCAACTCAAACAGTTTTGCTACAAGTGCTCAATGTGAGCATCATTCGTCACGTCGAGTCGATAAGCGAGTTCTTCCCTAATCTTGATCAGTGTGTCTGGAGTAATTGTTGCAACAACTGCTTCAATCCTCTGTCTTAAGTCTGGTAGGTCAGCAGGTAGCGGAGGTGCACACACACGATCCTTTATGAATCCCAAAAGGTAAAAATCGCATGGCGTAAGGTCTGGTGAACGAGAAGGCCATGCGAAACAAGCTCTGTCATTCGGTCCCTTTTGGCCAATCCAGCGGGCGGGTACAACGTCGTTTAACCAATCGCGTACTTCCATATTCGTCTCCTTAAAATTCTCCAGACAGACGTCGCTAATTGCCAATTCACGACTAGCCTTCCGGACAGATTTCTTGGGGCTACGCGTGAAAGATGAAAACAGTGCATGCGCGTACAAAACTATTTAAGTTGCTCTTTCATTTCATGCATTAGTTATAATTGTACGTTACTTACTTACTGGCTTTTAAGGAACCCGGAGGTTCATTGCCGCCCTCACATAAGCCCGCCATTGGTCCTTATCCTGAGCAAGATTAATCCAGTCTCTACCATCATATCCCACCTCCCTCAAATCCATTTTAATATTACCTTCCCATCTACGTCTCGGCCTCCCCAAAGGTCATTTTCCCTCCGGCCTCCCAACTAACACTCTATATGCATTTCTGGAATTTCCCATACGTGCTACATGTCCTGCCCATCTCAAACGTCTGAATTTTATGTTCCTAATTATGTCAGATGAAGAAAACAATGCGTGCAGCTCTGCGTTGTGTAACTTTCTCCATTCTCCTGTAACTTCATCCCTCTTAGCCCCAAATATTTTCCTAAGAACCTTATTCTCAAACACCCTTAATCTCTGTTCCTCTCTCAAAGTGAGAGTCCAAGTTTCACAACCATACAAAACAACCGGTAATATAACTGTTTTATAAATTCTAACTTTCAGATTTTTTGACAGCAGACTGGATGATAAAAGCTTCTCAACCGAATAATAACACGCATTTCCCATATTTATTCTGCGTTTAATTTCCTCCCGAGTGTCATTTATATTTGTTACTGTTGCTCCAAGATATTTGAATTTTTCCACCTCTTCGAAAGATAAATCTCCAACTTTTATAGTTCCATTTCGTACAATATTCTGGTCACGAGACATAATCATATACTTTGTCTTTTCGGGATTTACTTCCAACCTTATCGCTTTACTTGCTTCAACTAGAATTTCCGCGTTTTCCCTAATCGTTTGTGGATTTTCTCCTAGCATATTCACGTCATCCGCATAGACAAGAAGCTGATGTAACCCATTCAACTACAATGAAAAAACACCGAATTTAGGTTGTTTGTGCAAAATAACATCGAAATTAAGCAAATTTTTATACTGAAATTTAACTCTTTTATTAACAGTAAAATAGCACCCATAGTTAACGCTTCGGGTTTCAAGTAGGCAGATGATATCGTCGGTTTATAAGCAAAACACATTAAGTAAAAATATTACTTCTGGGAAGAAAAGCGTTTGAAAGATCTTGACAAAACTGAATAGTCAAAATATTATTTTTAGTAACTTGTTTATTTTTATGTGTATTTCATTTTTAATTCTAATATTATATAAATACATTAAGCACATTATATACGCCTTTTTTCTGATAAACAATATTTTTGACTAAACGTGTTTGGCTTGTAAATAGATGATATAATGATATTGTAATAATATAAATTCACCGTGCAACGTTAAAGTTTCAGACGAACAAGTTTGTTTATTACGAACGCAATAAAATTTCTCGGCGGGTCCTAAATCGCTCACTAATTTCCCTCAAATATGAGGTGACCTGACCTTGAGGTGGGATGCTGGCAGATGTCCGCCACCAGGAGCAGCTGCCTGGGGCATCACGCCCTCTCCCTCTATTGCATTTGGCTTTTATCAGGGATGTCAAACGTCAGACAGGGAGGAGGGGCGGCTCGAGCAATGAATAGAGGACCACAAGTACTTCCCAGGAACCCAACGACAGAATTCGCTTTATTCGTTACTACCGGTCTATCCCGCAAGCCACGGGAATTGCTGCCGCTTTTTATTAAGGATTACCTTAAGCCTTCAAAATCACTGCGTTAAAAACGTAAAATTATAGAGAATATTATGAGGAAGAAAATTAAAAATAGATTTAACAGAGTAATGAAATGTATTTATTAAACTATTAACTAGAGAAATAATTTTTAAGCTCAATAGTCGGGTTTAGACTGATGCATCACGTCCCGAATAATCATCTCTAAGGGCCGTATTCATAGACATTTTTAGCGCGGGCTTTCGGTGGATTATCAGCGTTTTTCGTATTCATAAACCAGTGTTAGCGATAGGATATGATTTGAATTCTGTACTAGTAACCAGTGGATAGCCGGGGCTAGCTTAGTACGCTCGTAGCGCGTGCTGCGAAATGTCTATGAATACCACCCTAAGGAATTAAACATTATCACCACTGGTATCTTCTGTTTTCTCCTCGCTTTCGTGAGCATTATGAACCAGGTTAATAAATTCACAAGTAGAGTTTTCTTGGTGATTGATTGATTTAGTTATCTATTTATTTATTTATCTATTTATTTATTTATTATCTATTTCTGTATTTATCTATTTACTTATTTATTTACTAGCCCACCCGTGCGCTCCGCTGCACCCGTTAGAAATAAATATAAAGTAATTACATAATTAAAATAGGACATTTGAGCCAGGGAACATTCGTGATTGATAGAAGGATAAATCGTTTATTATGTTACTTAATTTAAATTGTAATAAAAAATTAAAATGCGATCATTTTGATCCAGAGACCACTCATTTGGTCATAATTATTTTAGGAAATACAGGAAACGAATGCCTATCAAGTTTTCTGTGCATAAGAAGCTATTTTAATCTTACCTGTCCTCGATTCACTCAGAAGTTACTGTAATAACATTATAGCATTATGTCCATCTAGAGAAACTACACTTTCCAATGGTGAATTAATAATTAATTATACAAATCGGTTAATTTAGCTTCCGATATTACTTCATACAAACACAGAAACATTCTCTGTAGGCTATGTTTCATAGCTTTCGATTGTTGTTGTCCAAGGCCCCTTATAGACAAAGTCATTTGTTTTTTATTTCATTACACCGCTTTAGATGGCGTTGTTATTGTAATTTTGAAACTCATTTATCTCATTAAATATCAATCCTATCAAAATTTTGCATGGAAAAAAATTTATCGGAAATTATTTTTAAAGAAACTTTTGTTATGTAATATTTTTCATGAAAATTAATAATAAGGGAGATATTTCGATTTACTTGATTCAAGCCCCATTATAACCCCCCTTTTAAATAAAATATTTTGAATGCCATATAGCCTAAATTGTAAGTTACAACGAACTTAATTTATATTCCAATTTTCATATAAATCGGTTCAGCCATTATCGCGTGAAAAGGTAACAAACAGACAGACAGACAGACAAACATACAAACAAAAATGTCAAAAAAGCGATTTTCGGTTTCAGGGCGGTTAATCATATATGTTAGGACCAATTATTTTTGGAAAATCGAAAATTACCAGAAAAATTTCGGCTACAGATTTATTATTAGTATAGATTTTGGTGTAGTTAAGCTCATCAGACCTTCTCTTTCACATCACCAGAAATATAACTATAGAGGATTTCACATTAAGAAAAAAGCATTGAGAAGAATAATTATACAGTATGTTATTTTAGGAGACTTTTTGTTTCAGCTGCTCCGACACTGGAGCACTGGGTCTTAAGGTCTACGCGTTAAATGCTCTTACCAACTGAGCTATACCGGGGACCGTCCACAGTACCGACTCGAACTCTCCATTGTTCCACTGGAGATCGAACCCGGGTCTTAAGGTCTACGCGTTGAATGCTCTTACCAACTGAGCTATACCGGGGACCGTCCACAGTAACGACTCGAACTCTCCATTGTTCCTCTTTGGCCTTACTCCATTTTTTATGACATTATGTCACTGTAAATGTTTAGACGTCACTACACAGAAGAACATTTATATATTTACCTTTGTCAGCTTGGAGATTTTGTAAACAAGTAGTAACGTGGGGTCTAATAGATCCCCATACTTCTCGAAGGCCACACATTAGTTTTGTGATACAATTTTTATTTATTTATCACATAAGCTATATTTAATGGATTAAAGAACCACACTGTGATCATATCGTTGCTTATAAACATACAGAAAATGATCCATTAAAGAATAAACATACATTATGCAATTAAAACATACATTATTCACATAAAATCAGCTAAAATATTTGACCTGGTGATCTGCTGGTCCCCATGTTATTAAGTTAAGGTTAAATGATTTCAATGACCGCGAAATTCCAACAGTTCACTGGCATTTTTATTCCTACAGTTTTATATCGGTTACTATTATCTTATGTTATTTTTTTTTATTGGGTTATTTTACGACGCTGTATCAACATCTAGATTATTTAGCGTCTGAATGATATGAAGGTGATAATGCCGGTGAAATGAGTCCGGGGTCCAGCACCGAAAGTTACCCAGCATTTGCTCGCATTGGGTTGAGGGAAAACCCCGGAAAAAACCTCAACCAGGTAACTTGCCCCGACCGGGATTCGAACCCGGGCCACCTGGTTTCGCAGCCAGACGCGCTGACCGCTACTCCACAGGTGTGGACATGTTATTTTATGCTCGACCATGCCGAAATATAATAATTATACACTTGGTAGCAGTCCTTTAATGCATGTCATGAAACTCGATTCAGATTTTCGATTATTCTCGGATATGCAATCGAAAGACGAGGGAAACATAACGGAGGCTGGAAATCCAATACTGTTGCAGAAGGTTATGTTCTGTTACTATAATAATTAGCATTAATTGTAAACAATATTCAAATAAATTCAATTTGTCATCTCGTTTTTCAATTCTAAATCAATTTCTAGGTTATATCAAAATTAGTTCATGTTATTCTCTAGATTACATCAAGGTCAATGACATTATTGTTCCTCGGAAAAAATCAATACTTTCGCGTCTGCGCACATCTCACAATTTACGAGCTATGCACAAGGTCACTTCCGCTCTTCAGTCAGATGCGAATAAAATGAATACTTCTGAATAATTTCAAGTATGTGTCGAGCATAAAAAGTCGTATGAAACTTGCCTATAATGGTAATTAAGAAGCTCGTATGAAAATTATGAAACTCGCTTGCGCTCATTTCATAAACAAACATATTCGGGTCTTAATTACTATCATTATAGGCCCGTTGTATAATGTACTATTAGGAGGATTTTTAAGAGCAAATTCAAACGAACTGTGATATCTCAGAAATTACGAATTCCCGGACCCATGTTTGTATAATACCTTTTTATTTATTTATTTATTTTTGTTCTATATATTAGGAATTTAACTGTGCAATTTTGCCGTCTAGTTATGAAACACTCTGTATATAATTACACACATAGGTTTAGAGATGTCAAATATTTCATTCCGTTATTGGCAATGTCAAAAACTTGTATTCGCGAAAATTAGAGATCGAATTTTGCACCACCATAACATCCTATCTACAACTCTCATTCTGGAGAAAAATTCAAGTGTTCAGAACCCCCACTACTTGCTGCCAGAGTCTGTGTGACAACCCTGCGCAGCTCGTCACATGGCACGAGACAATCCCGACAGCTGGGGTTTTATTTCTCCTCATTTTTTTGCTACTACTTCCGTGTGTTTTCTGGAAATTTACTCATTTGGGCCCGCGCGGTGCTCCCTTATGGGTGATTTATATGGCAGAGCTCGTGCTAACCAGAGAGATACCGCCACCCCTCTCAACACTAAATAACTGATGGAATGACAAACCTGTCCCCGTGACCGAGCCCTGATGCCCCAGAGCGTCATGCCGTATAACGCGCGAATTCCGAAGTGGTTAGTATCCGAAGTACACGTACTAAGGAATTCCAAGACGCTTTATGCTTATGGACAGTTCTTAAGCAAAAACTCTATAGGTCAAAAATAAATACTTCGCAATCGTAGTGGCTTCAGTAAATATAAACAGAAGACTGAACTAGATTTTATGAAAGGAATGCGAAAGATTGACACAATTCAAGCGGCTGCTCAAAAAAGGGCTCAATTACCATTTTTTTTAAATCACTTTCTTTCACGTTATTGATGCTGGTCAGTAGGAAAGGGTCCAGACATAATTATAATTCCTATCAGAAAACAGGTAATGTCCAGGATAGCAGAGAGGGTTTGGAATTGAACGGGTTACATCGCCTGATTATCTATGTGGAAAAGTGAATATGTTAGGAGAAAATCCATAAACGATTACGGAAAACACGGACATTTTACTTGAAGCAAATAAGGAAATAAGTTTGGGGGTAATCCCCAAAAGATAAAGTATATGATTATGTCTCGTGGCCGAAATGGAAATATAAAAATTGGAAATTTATCCTTTCAAAAGGTGCAGAATAAATATGGGAAATGTATGTGGACTGTTAGCTATTGGCTCCGTTTTGATTTTGTGTTAAAAGTTAACATGGTTAACATTTATTTTTAAGAAAAAAGGGTGGATAAACGTAATACAGATCAATAATAATAATAATAATAATAATAATAATAATAATGATAATAATAATAATAATAATAATAATAATAATAATAATAATAATAATTTTATTTACGTTTAATGGACGGCTTCCAATACTTGGGGTGTACTGCGTAAGCAGCAACATTAACTGCTGCCAGGAAGTCAAAAGGAGGATAGCAATGGCAAAGGAAACTTTTAATAGAAAAAGGAGCATCTTTTGTGGACATCTGGAAAAAGAACTAAGGAAAAGATTAGTGAAGTGCTATGTGTGGAGTGTAGCATTGTATGGGGC
Organism: Periplaneta americana; assembly: GCA_025594305.2. Lineage (NCBI taxonomy): Eukaryota > Metazoa > Arthropoda > Insecta > Blattodea > Blattidae > Periplaneta > Periplaneta americana. Next base: position 6,406,498 of record JAJSOF020000011.1, on the reverse strand, counting down.
AGAACCATGGACATCACGACGAAGTGAAGAGAAGCGACTAGAAGCATTTTAAATGTGGATATGAAGAAGAATTGAACGTGTGAAATGGACAGACAGAATAGAAATGAAGCTGTGTTGGAAAAAGTGGATGAAGAAAGAATGATACTGAAACTGAACAGAAAGAAACAAAGTAATTGGCTGTGTCACTGGTTAAGAAGAAATTGCTTGCTGAAGGATGCACTGGAAGGAATGATGAACGGGAGAAGAGTTCGGGGCAGAAGAAGATATCAGATTATAAACGACATTAAGGGAAGACTCCACTGAAAATCATGAAAATGTTTCCAATTTTTTTTTTAGCTATTTCACTTATTCAGAATTTATATTTTCATTCCCCAAATGGATTCAGCTCAATTCTGATTACAAATACTCGTATGTTTACACTTTTTAAATTAAGGCTGGAAGGGGGCGTGGAATTTAAAGAGCTGTCAAAATTGTTTTTCATCGAAGAATATTTTTTTAAATTTCTGATTACAAATCTAGTAACTTTTTGTTGGCTCCCTGAAGTTACTAGATGAATGTAGCGGAGGAGAATATTAATTTACATAAATATTCATTTTATTTTCAAATCTATTTTTGTGTTCATTTTTGTTGATTCAACATCAACTTTCTTATGCCAAATATTAATCAATCTGGATGAAATTTTTACTGCAAGTATTTATAAGGTAGCTGCATGTTTCTATGCATTTATTTTGTGAGAACTGCTGCTAGTTTATTTTATTAATATTTTTCTTAATGCTGCTAGTTTATTTTATTTTTCTTAAGAAAAATATTAATAAAATAAACTAGCAGCATTTCTCACAAAATAAATGAATAGAAACATGCAGCTACCTCATAAATACTTGCAGTAAAAATTTCATCCAGATTGATTAATATTTGGCATAAGAAAGTTGGTGTTGAATCAACAAAAATGAACACAGAAAAATAGATTTGAAAATAAAATGACTATATTAATTAAATTAATATTCTCCTCCGCTACATTCATCTAGTAACTTCAGGGAGCCAACAAAAAGTTACTAAATTTGTAATCAGAAATTTTAAAAAAGAATTCTTCGATGAAAAACAATTTTGACAGCTCTTTAAATTCCACGCCCCCTTCCAGTCTTAATTTAAAAAGTGTAAACATAGAAGTATTTGTAATCAGAATTGAGCTGAATGCATTTGGGGTATGAAAATATAAATTCTGAATAAGTGAAATAGCTAAAAAAAATTTGGAAAAATTTTCATGATTTTCAGTGGAGTCTTCCCTTAAGATACAATGGATCACATGCGCAGACTATGAGGAAGGCAGAAAAATAGGAAAGACTGGAAAATGCTGAGTTTGCTCTTGGCAGAACACTAGGAATGAATGAGGATAAGCAAGAAGATTTCTTCACATGCTATTTACTACAGTTAAGATTAAGACACTACCGTACTCAAAAAGGATCAGTTTCGCAATTTGTTCTATATAATGGAGCAATGGGAAAAAGAAATACTATGTAAAGATTCACATTACGGCTAGTTTTCAGATAAAGGCTGGTTCACAATAAACCGGGAACGAGAACCAGAGTGAAAACGAGAAGCAGAGAACGTGAATATGAAAATTTTTGATTCACAATAAACCGAGAACGTAGACGACTATGCATATCGATATGCATGTCAATAACGATATGTAAAGTCGATATTACGCATTCTGATGTTATTTGTGTATAATTGACCAGTGGCGTTCTCTCAAGAGTACAAGGCAGGTTAACCAACTTCGAAATTTCAACGGTACTATAAATATGCCCATGCATCTTTATTATCACAACCTATTTTAAGTCTACCATAACGTAAAAAAATTAGAGAAGAAACATTTGTAATAGAACAAAAATGAACACAACAGTAGTTATTGAATTGAAGCATGAATATGTAGTGTGTAATACAACCAATACTGTAATGAAATATGATTCACTTACGATCGGTGTTCAAAGATGCAGCTATTGAAAGCCACGTATTCTCCTTCATTTTCTCATCATTATACGAGGCGCGCCGCTTATCGTAAACGTGAGGATTTTCCTCAACACTCAATATTAGAATCTCATCAAATAAAACTTGCTCCAAGATGCACAGCACAGAACAAAATAATGCATAGGTTATGTCCCGGTCTTCTTGCTACAGAATAGCTTTTAGATGGCAATAGAATGAATCTAGTGGGCTGTGATCGGAAACGTGAACGCCAAAGTTGAAACTTGGCCAACTCTCTGTTCCCGATTCCGGGCTCCGGCAAGCTTTTCGTTAATTGTGAATGCTCACATTTAAATGTACACATTTTAACAATTTTACCGTTTTCGTTTTCGTTCCGATTCTCGTTTCCGGTTTATTGTGAACCAGCCTTAAAAGATGTCAGAGAACTAAGGTTCTTTCGTTAAGAAGCCGAGCCTTCAAATAAAATGCAGTACCAGTATTGACAAAGCCATATCTACAGTAAATCAGTAACGTCTGTTTAACTCATATGTAACACAAAAGTCTGACAGAGGAATCCCATATCATTATTATCAAGTGTTTGAGGAACACAAAAGTGGCTTGTGGTCCATATTTGGCGCCGCTGTGCGCTATTAACACTTCCATACTTAGCTAATGGGGCGCAGGCAGCGTGGGCGCCTAATCAAATGGAAGGTCTTCAGCTTCAAGGATGTCCGTACTATAGGTAGCGTCCCAAGCACTAAATAGGTCAATGCCCACCAACACTAGTCTCGTAACACAGACAAGCTTTCAGACTACCACGGAAAGATAATCTGTTATGTCAGCAGTTTTGCTTTTAAAGGGTGCTAATTTAATTTTCATGAAGATAGACTAATAATACACAATGAAAATTGTTTAGAACCTATAAGTTTTAAATGTTCACCATTGAAAGAAGCCACATAATTATGTGAAATTTATCTGGGTATCATTATTGGTCATAATTTAAAATGGTCTCATCACATTACTTATCTTTGTAAGAGGTTTCGTAAAACAATTTATAAAATTATTAAATGTATTAGCCACAGACCATGTTCCACAACAGCTTATAGCAACCATATATAATATCTATAAAACAAATCTAATTGCAGTAAGGTGTGACAATAAATTATCGCATTGGACAGAAATTAATACAGGAGTAAGACAAGGCTGCGGCCTTTCACCGTTGCTATTTATTATATATCTAGACTGCTCGGGAAAAAGAGTATAAGTCAAAAATGGCCAAAATAAGATAGGTGCATATTATGTTACACCTTGACATGTCCTACAGACTGGTATAAACAATATAAGTAAAATAATGTATTAATACAATACAAAACACAATGGTTGTTTTAGTATAAATAAAATTAGAAAAATCGTGCTTGGGAAAAAGAATATCAGTCAACTTATATTATTAAGGTCACACCAATCTTGAGACCTTCCTTGGCTCTAATAGTATAAGTCAGTTTGTTGTTATATTCTTTGTAGCTTAATTAGTTACATTGATTGTAAATGTACTGCCACATCTAGAAAGAGGACACAGGGTCCAGAAAAATAAAAATTTCGTTTATTAACACATATACTTCACTTGAGCGTCAATGGTCAGAGAATTCCTGTATGTAAAGGCTGCTTCATGGACAAATAAGTTCATAACCCTTACACTTATAAACAGAAACTTAAGTGTTTCAGGCAAAGTATGCGATGACAAGTGAGGCCTTGATTCTTTATCTAACAATCACAGTGAGAAGAAAATTAAGGACGTTCAGGATCATATTAATTCCTTTCCATTATACGAGTCTTACTTACTTACTGGCTTTTAAGGAACCCGGAGGTTCATTGCCGCCCTCACATAAGCCCGCCATCAGTCCCTATCTTGAGCAAGATTAATCCAGTCTCTATCATCATATCCCACCTCCCTCACATCCATTTTTATATTATCCTCTCATCTACGTCTCGGCCTCCCTAAAGGTCTTTTTCCCTCCGGTCTCCCAACTAACACTCTATATGCATTTCTGGACTCGCCCATACGTGCTACATGCCCTGCCCATATCAAACGTCTGGATTTAATGTTCCTAATTATGTCAGGTGAAGAATACAATGCGTGCAGTTCTGCGTTGTGTAACTTTCTCCATTCTCCTGTAACTTCATCCCGCTTAGCCCCACATATTTTCCTAAGCACCTTATTCTCAAACACCCTTAACCTATGTTCCTCTCTCAGAGTGAGAGTCCAAGTTTCACAACCATACAGAACAACCGGTAATATAACTGTTTTATAAATTCTAACTTTCAGATTTTTGGACAGCAGACGGGATGATAAGAACTTCTCAACCGAATAATAACACGCATTTCCCATATTTATTCTGCGTTTAATTTCCTCCCGAGTGTCATTTATATTTGTTACTGTTGCTCCAAGAGATTTGAATTTTTCCACCTCTTCGAAGGATAAATCTCCAATTTTTATAGTTCCATTTCGTACAATATTCTGGTCACGAGACATAATCATATACTTTGTCTTTTCGGGATTTACTTCCAAACCGATCGCTTTACTTGCTTCCAGTAAAATTCCCGTGTTTTCCCTAATCGTTTGTGTATTTTCTCCTAACACATTCACGTCATCCGCATAGACAAGAAGCTGATGTAACCCGTTCAATTCCAAACCCTGCCTGTTATCCTAAACTTTCCTAAAGGCATATTCTAAAGCGAAGTTAAAAAATAAAGGTGATAGTGCATCTCCCTGCTTTAGCCCACAGTGAATTGGAAAAGCATCAGATAGAAACTGACCTATACGGACTCTGCTGTATACTATAGGCTAGTCGCTTGAATCATTAGAAATTTAAACTTTGGTTCTCATTTCACAGGCAGTTAGATGTTTCAGAATGAGTTCATTCGGCTTGAACTACTACGAGAATCCACACACAAAGGTAGAAGTGCTTGAGACGGGTCTGAAAATGAAACATTATGAAAGCTACTTCCTAACAAGATTCATGCTTAAGAACGCATAACAAATTTGAAAGGCGCAAGACCCCGGCTGCAGCATTCAACAAGGTCAGCTTGAAATGATGATTCTTGGTCCTTAGCGGGAGTAACAGATAGTGGGATGGCAAAAACCGAGAGGAGGAGAAGGAATAAGAAGTTTTAACAAGGAAGGGCTCTTTGTGAGCAACCCACGCTGCACACCGCTCGCTCCGTCGTAATTACTGCACGCTCCAAGGAAATATCGCGCTTCTTAACACCTCGTCATCAAAACCAGAGGTGGCAAGAATTACTGCAAGTACGGCCTGTTTAACGATATAATAACGCGCGATACGAGTTACGAGCGGCAGCCAGCGCGGTCATTAGCTGCCTCTAAATTCAATTTCAATATATACAGAGTGGTCTACAGTCTGAACTAGTTTGAATTGCTTACTACAGGGACATCATTTTATTTTTACTAACATTTTTAATATTAACCTGGCTATACCTTTAGAGAACCGGAAACACCCTTCCCAACCCCCCTTCCAAGGCTGGAGTTCGATGATACTGGCGTAAAACACAAACAAATCACTCTACTAGGTATAGGAGGGAAGAAAAGTAGTTGATCCATTTACGTAAACTAGGAAATATCGCGATTTTGAGTTCGATAATTTTCATTAGCTTTTGTTTAATCTTAATACAGTACTGTACTAACAATAAGTGTTCTTACTCACAAACTGAGTTATCCATGCGAACGTATTCATTATGCAGTGTATATTATACTGTCTACATCACATTAGCGTACAATGTAGAGAATGAAGTTAAATTGAAAAATACAGTAATCAAAATATGGACATTTAAACACATATTTGAAAATAGTGGCCGTTCATTTCGATACAGGCTTCAGTTCTTTTGTGCATATTATCGCACTATAGACTATTGCATCTAATTCCAATTGCCAGTTTCGTCCTTCGTACTAGTAACTCGTGTTGAAATAATTCTGTACCTATTCTATAAAAGAGTACCTTACGTACTGTAAATTCAATCTTCACTTCTGCCCGACCCGCACAGATAAAATTACTCAGACATGCTATCTACTGTCCGTCCAAGTGGTTATGCCGCAGGATCGTAGAAAGGGGGGAAATCACGTGACAGTTAATTACTTAACAAAGCCCTTTTATTTAAGTTATTTTAAACAGTTGTATAATATTACGTAAACGTCCAATTCCTAACAGAAATTAATGTTTTCAGAAAAGAACTAAGATAGCCCAGCTTTTACAGAGGGGCGTGCAGAAGTAGGTGGGAAATCGGGATGCGACGTAGGACGACAGTATCTGTGCGAAAATATGATTCAATATTGAAAGCTCTTTCGTCACTGGAAAACGCGAACATATTTCTGGAACGTACTATACTCACTAACTCAGTGCTGTTTACTATATGATAATAATAATAATAATAATAATGATTTATTTAACCTGGCAGAGTTAAGGCCATACGGCCTTCTCTAACACTCAACCGGGAAAGGAATTCGGCCTTGATTCTGTCTGGAGGACAGCTGGAACTTCATTAATAGAAGGGGTGAGAGTGAAGTACATTCAAAAACTCAGGTACAATAAAAATTGAAATAAAAATAAATTGATGTCCCTGTACAACTCGCTAAATTAGCCTATAAATTGAGCTAGGAAGTTGGTACCAAAACTGTTAAGTTGTGTGAGCTTCGACTATATCTCTACCGAATTAAAAGTAATGAACCAGAACGACTAACATGTACAACTGGGTGATAACCAAACTTGTGCTCCAATCGTCCACGGCCTTAGAACAAAAAGTAATAAACGAATAATATAAAAAACCGTAATTTGGAATTATAAACTTCGTTACTCCCAACTAATAATTTACCTATTACTTCCTTACTTACTTACAAATGGCTTTTAAGGAGTCAGCAGGTTCACTGCCGCCCTCACATAACCCCGCAACGGTCCCTATCCTGTGCAAGATTAATCCAGTCTCTATCATCATATCCTACCTCCCTCAAATCAATTTTAATATTATCCTCCCATCTACCTCTCGGCCTCCCAAAAGGTCTTTTCCCTACAGTCTCCCTACTAACACTCTATATGCATTTCTGGATTCGCCCATACGTGTCACATGCCCTGCCCATCTCAAACGTCTAGATTTAATGTTCCTAATTATGTCAGGTGAAGAATACAATGCATGCAGTTCTGTGTTGTGTAACTTTCTCCATTCTCCTGTAACTACATCCCTCTTAGCCCCACATATTTTTCTGAGAACCTTATTCTCAAACACCCTTAACCTATGTTCCTCTCTCAAAGTGAGAGTCCAAGTTTCACAACCATAAAGAACAACCGGTAATATAACTGTTTTATAAATTCTAACTTTCAGATTTGTTGACAGCAGACTGGATGATAAAAGCTTCTCAACCGAATAATAACAGGCATTTCCCATAGCTTCGACTACATGTCTACCGAATTAAAAGTAACGAACCAGAACGACAAACATGTACAGCTGGGTGATAACCAAACTTGTGCTCCAATCGTACACGGCCTTAGGACAAAAAATAATAAACGAATAATATAAAAAACAATAATTTGGAATTATAAACTTCGTTACTCTCAATCTAAATAATTTACCTATTACTTACTTACTTACAAATGGTTTTTAAGAAACCCGTAGGTTCATTGCCGCCCTCACATAAGCCAGCCATCAGTCCTATCCTGAGCAAGATTAATCCAGTCTCTATCATCATATCCCACCTCCCTCAAATCCATTTTAATATTATCCTCCCATTTACGTCTCGGCCTCCCCAAAGGTCTTTTCCCTCCGGTCTCCTCACTAACACTCTATATGCATTTCTTGATTCGCCCATACGTGCTACATGTCCTGCCCATCTCAAACGTCTGGATTTTATGTTCCTAATTATGTCAGGTGAAGAATACAATGCGTGCAGTTCTGTGTTGTGTAACTTTCTCCATTCTCCTGTAACTTCATCCCTCTTAGCCCCAAATATTTTCCTAAGAACCGTATTCTCAAATACCCTTAATCTCTGTTCCTCTCTCAAAGTGAGGGTCCAAGTCTCAGAACCATACAGAACAACCGGTAATATATCTGTTTTATAAATTCTAACTTTCAGATTTTTTGACAGCAGACTAGATGACAAAAGCTTCTCAATTGAATAATAACAGACATTTCCCATATTTATTCTGCGTTTAATTTCCTTCCGAGTGGCATTTATATTTGTTACTGTTGCTCCAAGATATTTGAATTTTTCCACTTCTTCGAAAGATAAATCTCCACTTTTTATATTTCCATTTCGTACAATATTTTCGTCATGAGACATAATCATATATTTTGTCTTACTTCCAAACCTATCTCTTTACTTGCTTCAAGTAAAATTCCCGTGTTTTCCCTAATCGTTTTTGGATTTTCTCCTAACATATAATCACGTCATCCGCATACACAAGAAGCAGATGTAACCCGTTCAATTCTAAATCCTCTGTGTTATCCTGAACTTTCCTAATGGCTTATTCTAGAGAAAGTTAAAGAGTAAAAAAGTAAAAAGTATATATCAGACATTGCAAAGCTTTTATTGTAGGACCAAATACACAATCCGGCAAATAAACAACAAAAAGATTGACTTAGGGCGGAATTCATAGTCGTCACTTATAAATGAGTGAACCCTTAAGTGGTTACTTATACTCATTTCTAATTCATAGTTGTCCCTCATTCACATAATGAGTGATTACTTAAGTGAGCTGATCTGTACCCTTAAGTGACCACTCATTTTCAAAATGGATACTGAGAATGATTTTGAGGAGTTTGTTGAAGGAAATGAAGAAAATATAGTTTCTTCAACTGCTTGATGTTCCTGGCAATATTTTCGGAGTTGGAATTGAATCCTGGAGCAATAGTTTCCTAAGCAGCTTTCTTTCTTCGAACAGACACACAATCAGATTACCTGTTTTCTACAAAGTCTTTATGCCTTAAAACAAGCTCTCGAAACCGAAGTCGTTCTTCTTCAGAAAAATTCTTTCCTTTCGGCATACTTATTTTCAGCCAAATTGATCGTTATTTATTTATTTATTTATTTATTTCTATAACAGGGCAAAGCCCCAATTACAATAGACAGTACAGAAGTGAAATTAAAAATAAAAAAAAACAAATAGATACTACCTAAATAAAAGACACAGATATAAGATATAAATGAAAAATTCCAAATAAAAATAAATTAAAAAGAGTTAAATATAGATACCATAGCCAAAAATGTAAAATGTAGCTACAATTGGCAAATTATAGAGTAAATATAACACTATGTTAATAAATTCAATATACAGTATTATATAGTAGGCCTAATAGGCTAATTTATTTATTTACGAAATTCACTACTACAGAACATGTGTTCCAATTAGTAGGATATCTGATTATAACTATAAATAACATGCAACTAGGATTTAACATATCATGAAACTATTGCTGTATATAACTTATTCAGTACAATAATATTGATAACTCCTTGTTATAGCAACTCCACATGCAGAGCTGCTTTCGATTAGTTCAATGAGAGTCAGCTTTTGTTATGACGTCATGTCCGGCAGCTGTAAGTGAGCACTCATTACGTGAAAATGAGTGTTGTCTATGAATTCGGAATTGACTTAAGGGTTCCCTTATTATAAGCAAACACTTATTAGTTAAGGGTTCACTCATTTTATAAGTGACGACTATGAATTCCACCCTTATTCCTGACAAGGTAATTGTTAATGAACTCATGTCCCCTCAACTGACTGTGCACATAGACCTCCACAAAAAAAAAACACACACACATACCCGATATATGCAACGTTTATACAGAGTGGAAGTGAAATAACCTTGCAGATTGAAAGGAACGATAAGGTACACAGAAATAAATAGAAAATCTATATTACTTTTTGTGGTTAAATGAATGGTTAATTAGAAAATTGAGTTTGAAGTTCCAGCAGTCCAACAACATCGCCGCTAACAAACTCTACTCGTGATACAGATGTAAGAGGTCAACGATCTCTGTGTGTCTCGGTAGGTGAACTGCTGTCTGGGAAGACGTTGTCACTTATCGCATCATGCAATGGCTTGAATTTGGAGGTTTTTAAAATTAAATTTGTACTAAAACCATGCATGCTATTGAGGGATAAATTATTATTTATTAGATTTCCTATCGATATGGACAAAAATCACGATCCTACTCGCAATAGCTACCGAATAAGAGATTGTTAAACATTTGGGAAAAAACACTGTTTTCTGAAAAAAAAACTATGTACTTTCCACCAATAAGATATTATAGTTTTTTGTTATATGAAACATGAGCTATTCGCTCTGGAAATCTGCAAGGCTATTTCACTTCCACGTTGTATATAGCCTACAGTAAAAATAAGAATCGTACGAAAAATATTTATCTAATGAAACCATGTTAACATTTAGGGGAAAATATTGTTTTCTGAGAAAAGTATTCACTTGGGACTAACATCGTATTACAAATTTTTGCTGTACTGTATCCAAGGAATAAGCTGTTAAAATCTGCAGAGTTGTATCACCTACACTCTATATAAATAAGTTTTGTGCGAGATCGTGCGTATTTGCTTGCTTTCCGCACAAAACCAATACGCGGTAAGTGTGAAATACCACATTCAGTATTCCCAACGTAACACACATAACAATTTCCCTCTTCTTACCGCATAAGCGCCATATTCATTTTACTGCTTTAGGCTTTTAACATATTATTTTTAGAGACGTTTAACATAGTAATAATTATAAATTGGAAACTTACCACTGCAATTTCACCTAAATTGCACTGTTAATTATTGTTTTTAAATATTTGCAAAAATTAAGTAAACTCTACAACACCACAAAAGTTACTGCATTTGTAATGCAAGTAACATTAAGGAAGCCGTGAAAAAATCAACGAGATTCCAGATGCCGATGTTATTACTGCAATATGTTATATAAATAATACTGTTATAATATTAAAATGAAAAATAAATCATTACATAACCTTATCGTTTGTTTTAAGTTCGCATTTATAGACTGGGGGGGGGGGAAGACAGACGTATATCACGGCCTGCTGGAATATAGTAAACATAGCAAACATTTTATAGCAACAATTTGAAGATAGATATTTTTGTTTTTAGAAGTTGCCGTCATTGAACAGAAACCAAGATGGAGATTTCATTGCAACTAATTATAAATTCCTCTTTCAGGTATGTAATAAACGATCTTCGCACAAAATAATGTACGATACACAAGCGGTATGTTTGTTTTCATGTTCTCGGAAATTAAAAAAGCTCAACTACGTTTCGCTTTTTCAATCTTTTCCTCGAACATGAAAACATCAACATACCGCTCTTGTAACGCATATTACTATTTTATTTTGTTCAAAATGTTTCTACCCCACAGTAGTGGTGGTGGTGGTGGTGGTGATAATCACAAAATGAAAAACAAACAAGTTACGAGAGAGGAAACCACATTTAAATGTCGGTAGGTAAGAGCTAATTTTACAGAAATATGAGTTTAAAAAAATAGTGAAGTTGTTTTTGAAACACCTTTAACTTTCATAACACCAACACGACTATAATTAGTCAAAACGGTGTTTGTACAAAAGTTTAAATTTACGTGTAAAACGTAGCTGAACGAAACCGAAGAGACGCCGCTTTATTTTGGCAGAAATATGTAGACGAATTTACCTGCTTTGTGTAAAAGCATTTCCATAAACAAAATAGTTTATGTGGCCATTGTCAACGAGGCAGGAGTTATACATGCTATTATCCTTAAATTACGCGGCAAGTCGTTAAATTACCAGATGGGTAGACAGGAGTTATGTCTGTAAAACAATGGATTTTAGGATTCCATACACCTGATCGCGGTTCCAGGTGCAAATTCGCCTCAACAGGGGCAATGTCTCCTCTCTTTCTACGCCGCTGCCCCTCAACCCCACTGCGGCGATCTCCATATGTCAGGAAAACGTTCCCTTCGTGTATCCTGGAGGGGATGGGGTTCATTCGAGTCGGTTGGGTAACGGCGGTGTATTGCCTCAAAGATTGCGCAGTTGCCAGGGAAAGAAATTCACCACCGACGTAACAACATCGTCTCTTTGCTGATCATCATCATAATCATCATCAACAATAGCATCATAGGGGAAAGCTCATATCTTTCCTCTTGCACTTACTATTATTAAGTTATTTCAACACGTTTTATCTTATTCTCATTAAAACTGTACGGTTTTTGTTTTGAATAGGTACCTAGTAATTATAAATTTTGGTCTTTTCAATATTTGGTCATATTTTGAGAATTTAAGTGCTTACATTGTAATATTTTACTTGTTTTAAATTAAAAATCATGTTTTGTAAATATAAATGACACTCAGGAGGAAATTAAACGCAGAATAAATATGGGAAATGCGTGTTATTATTCGGTTGAGAAGCTCTTATCATCCAGCCTGCTGTCCAAAAATCTGAAAGTTAGAATTTATAAAACAGTTATATTACCGGTTCTTCTGTATGGTTGTGAAACTTGGACTCTCACTCTGAGAGAGGAACATAGGTTCAGGGTGTTTGAGAATAAGGTGCTAAGGAAAATATTTGGGGCTAAGCGGGATGAAGTTACAGGAGAATGGAGAAAGTTACACAACGCAGAACTGCACGCATTGTATTCTTCACCTGACATAATTAGGAACATTAAATCCAGACGTTTTAGATGGGCAGGGCATGTAGCACGTATGGGCGAATCCAGAAATGCATATAGAATGTTAGTTGGGAGACCGGAGGGAAAAAGACCTTTAGGGAGGCCGAGACGTAGATGGGAGGATAATATTAAAATGGATTTGAGGGAGGTGGGGTATGATGATAGAGACTGGATTAATCTTGCACAGGATAGGGACCGCTGGCGGGCTTATGTGAGGGCGGCAATGAACCTTCGGGTTCCTTAAAAGCCATTTGTAAAGTAAGTTTTGTAAATATTACATGCCCATTAGACAAATAGCCTGCATTGATTCCGTAACCTGTTTCTGTAACCTGTAATTCTTTTTTCCATTAACACTAATATTTAGGTTATTGCCACTGTCTCAATGTAACCCATGCTGATTATACTAATTGTACTATATACTAGGTTCAAAAAGTTCCCGGAATTTGCTAGCATCATAGAAACAACGTACCTTAAACACTATTCTACAGCATTCCCTTCAAAATAGTTGCCTTCCGCAACAACACACTTTTGCCAACGCGTGTAGAGTTCCTGGAAGCAGGCCTGGAAGCCATTTTGTGAAACCCGTCTTAGTGCTCTCGTCGCGTTTGCGATAACCTCTTCAGCATTGAATCTCCGTCCTTTCAGATGACTTTTCAGACGGGGAAACAGAAAGTAATCAGGTGGTGAGAGATCAGGAGAGTATGGTGGGTGATCCAAAGCAGTTATGTTGTGCCTGGCAAGAAAATTCTTTACAATAATTGCGCGATGAGCAGGTGCATTGTCATGCATAAGGAACCAGTTGTTTTCTACCCACTTTTCTGGACGTTTCCTTCTCACTGCGTCCCAGAGGCGACGGAGGGTTTCTACGTACAATTCTTTCGTTACAGTACGACCTTCTGGAATGAACTCATGGTGCATGAGACCCTGAGAGTCGAAGAAAACTTCCAACATAACTTTGCTTTAAGTGTGCTTAAATGCGACAGGCTCATGTCAGTAGATTTACTGGCATGTGAAAGAACTCCTGCGGGACAAAATTCCGGCACATCCGGCGATGCTGATATAACCTCTGCAGTTGCGAGCGTCGTTAAATAAAACATAACATTTAAAATAACTTTGCCTTTGGAAGTGTCCCTAGGAATTTTTTGCTTCCGAGGAGATGTTTTCGATTTCCACTCAGATGACTGTCGTTTAGGGACTGGGTCGTACAAGTAGCACCAGTTTCATTTTGTTTAAGAAATCACCATCTTCATCAGCCATACTGATCATGTCCCCAGCAAAACACAGAACTTGATGTTTGTACTTTGCTCTGTGGACATAATTACAAAATGCGACGAACAAACAAAACACTATGATAAACAATTGCCTACAACTCAAAACCAATAATTGCCATTATCAGCAAACTTTAAGGAAATGACATCATGAATGTTACCAACAAAACAAATGTATAATATCCCTTGTTATATGTTAATACGAAAAATGGTAGTAAAATTCCGGGAACTTTTTGAACCTAGTAGTATTCCTTTAGTTATGTGATTATATTCATATGTATTAACTCTTTTCTTTTTTAAGTTAATAGGCCTACTCGTACACCAGAATGTATTTTCCTGTTTGTGATTATATTCATATGTATTCAATCTCTCTTTTTTTATTTTATTTTACTTCTTTCCTATTATTATTTTTTTAAGTTAATACTTGTATACCGGTACGTATTTTTCTGTATGTGCTTTGATCCTGGTTGAGTGGAAGAAAAGGCCTGATGGCCTTAACTCTGCCAGGGAAAATAAAACTAACTACTCGTATTATTATTGTTATTATTATTATTATTATTATTATTATTATTATTATTATTATTATTAACCTGGTATCAAAAATAGTTCTTTATGTTTTGCGATTTATTTACCCATACATAGGAGAAATTGTGTAAATCTTCACGTTACGCATATAACATGTGCCATGTGGTATCGAGGTAAGGATAATTTTCATTTAGCTCTCCTATAAAATTCAATATTTGTGACATAGTGTCCTTTACCTCCGGTATACAGAACTATACAATGGAATTCAGGCAAAAACCTATTTTTTTCCTTGATACATATAGGATTGTGTTTTTAAATATTTAGATTTTTATGGATAAATAGGTATAAATTGTATAGTGTCCAAAAATGTAATTTTGACGGTTATCCCCATTTTTAAGCTTTTATTTTTTATTCATTTTTGCATAATTTTGTTACTATTTTTAAGTTTTTGTTTACTTTTGCGTCATTTTGTCGTAACTGTCTATTGTTTTAAGTGATGGAAAATCTGTCTGGATCATGCTTACATTCACGGGGACATAACATCATTAATCAACTTTGTCTGTGAAGCAGTAAATTAGATTAACCACTATAAATCTAAGTTAAATATCACACACAATACAGAAGATGTGCTAAGCAAATATTACATACACTATTAAATTACATAATTGACCACGAGGAACAGAGAAACGATTACAAGAAGGTAGCAGTAACCCAATCTATCTTATTTGTAATCTAATTTATCCAATACAAGCAAAAAATTTACTTAAACAGATCAAAAGTTTTTTTTGTTACAGAGTGTAATTAATTCTGAGTGACATATGCTATACTTTCTCGATGGATAACTTAGAAAAATGCTTATCATCTATTGAGAAGGAAACTCTGAAAATGTAATGAAAAAGACTGTAACTTAAAGACAAAAAAGTCTTCATTTTATGTAGACCTATAGATGTGTGCACAAGATGTGAAATGTGTGCAAGTTTCTTTTTTAATAGTAGAATTGTGCATTAAGTATATTTGTGTCATTATTTAGCAAATAATTACTCTTATTTTATATTTTATGGAGCTTAAATAGAGCAGTTTGGGAGCCTATTTTAGGCGCCTAAAATGACATTTTTAGAGCCTAAATTTCCGCTATCAATACAATGGTAGGATGATATAAAACCATACACATTAGAAATTATTTCAAACAAAAGAAAATTTTATGTATCGAAACAAATTTCGAAGTATGTATGCTAGAGACCTGAAGTTGAATTCATAATAGAAGTAGTTTGTTACTTAGAGAGGCGTAACAACGAGGAATCACGATGTAAAAGGAGCCGCCGAAAAGGTGGGTGCAAGGACCCGAGTGTGGCCGCTCTGTCATCAGGTAGGAATAAAGCAGTAACTCCTGGGAGCACAGCACAAATTCATATGCATTTCAAATACGGACAAAAGCGGAAAAAGAATGTATTAAGAGTGTGGAGCAATAAATTCCGGAGTCGTGACATCACTCAACATCCTGTGCGCCGACCGCCCGACTTGACTGGCTACAGGGCATTTCACACAAGTGCGCACCATCAGTTAGGTCCTGCTGCTTCTTAAAAGGGCGTAAAACGTGAATTAGTGACAACAATCTGACCCTATAAACTGGCATTTTGCTCCACGACAAAATTTACACATGCATAGTGATGTACTTACTTCCGACAAACTAATTGTATGTCATGAAATGTTGTTGAATTTAGAGCATTTACGTTTACTTAAGGTTTTGCACTAGTTATGACTAGGGAGCGGATTTTTATGTGCTAAAAAATATAAATATATTTATTTTTATGTGCTAAAAAGTACGAAAATATTTGCTAAAAATAAAACAAAAAAATATTTTTTTTTAATATGACAAAAATACCTTACTTAGCTTGGAAAAAAAATGTTACTAGGTACTCACCAACCACACTTGAGTGCTTGTAGTTGGTCGAGAATTGCAGTGAACAACAAAGGTCATCTCCAAATTCTCCATCATAAATGCATGCCGATTATCTCTGAACAACGACTTATACTGTGAATACGATCTTCCCACATCACAGGACGTCAGAAGTGCATATTTAAAGAGAGAAATATCACAAACACATACACCGTCAATTTCACCTACAGGCACATCCTCCAATACTTGAGAGCAACTTTACACATTTTTTTATATCCACCGTTTTTCCCAAACACATTCTGGAATTTGTCCCTTAGTACTTGTACTTCTGAACCTGGTAGCGAGTCTAGTTTAATTTTCACGGCACGCACCTCCCTGTTTCAGACAACATATTTTTGGATGTTTCGAGTTTTTTATCGTGTCACACAAAAAGCTTAGATTTGCTAATAGGAAAGCCAAATCGTTTTTTTAACAACCATCTTTCAGTATATCTTGAAGGATATCGATTGACGAAGCCCGATAACAGGGAATCATAACAAGACGTATTGCCTTACATGATAGACATGAGCGAGAGGCGAGAGATTTGTTTAAATTAAATAATGTTCATACCCGAGCTCTTATCTGTTGTGTTTCACAAACAAGGCGTGGAATGAAATCATCTTCAGCAACAATAAACATTCCTAATTATGTGTTGCGAGATCACTCCTCCTTGTCCATGTTAATTTATTCTCTAATAATAACACTGATATGCTGCCTAGCAGTTCTCAGAACTTGAGGCGATACTATTATAAAAATGGATCACGGATGCACAGTACAGTGCTTAGAAACACGAAGCAACCAAGAATTCTTAAAAAGATAACGTACTTCTGAGTGACATAATTGATTTAGTTTTAAAATGTTTAAAAGTTCTTGTAAAAATTATTTAAGTAGAAAAACTCCAAGATTTATGTGTTTATAATAGATTTCCTGAAAATATGTATTTACATAATTTTTTGTGAAAATATGTGTTTTTATGTGAAATAAAATTCGGGTTTTAAACTTGAAACTTCATGTTCGGAATTTTTAACTTTGTTAATTGTATTTTATCACACGCAAAAATAATATTTAATTACATAGGAATCCGCTCCTTAGTTATGATCTCGGCAATTTTTACATTTCAAAAAAATTTTATCCATCACAAACATGGCAAAACTCTTACAGTCTTACTAATAAACCGTGTATCGTTTTTATACGAGACACGCAGACTTGAGACAGAAAACGTTACTGGTTAATAAACCATGCATAAGCGATAGATGTATAAACAGTCTGTAACTATACAATGGGAATTGCTTTGCAGTAGTTATACACACGAAACCCCTTGTTTAAGCGTTGTATAGGCTATAGAGGAAAAAATGGCCGCCCCTCTAACAGCTGTTCGTATCGACTGTCATTTTATGACGGTTGCCTTGTAATCATAGAAGAACAAACCAAAGAGCACAGAATAATTAGAATAATATTGCTTTGACCAAAATATAATGTGGTAATCGATTAGAGCCACTTGTACTATCGATACTTAACACGCCACACTAGAGCGCTCTACTGGATGCAATAGAGAACCTCAGATATTCTATTACCTTTCGTAACGAAGCAATGACGAAACTATGACGTAGCTGTGTAACAGTTATACTGTTATACACGACGTATGTAGTGATTATTAGTAAGGAATTTACACACGACTTATAAACGAGCTACTCATTGTATAAGACAGTTAAACGTCTGTATATAGAGTTTTTATTAGTAAGACCGTTATAGTAAAGTAATATTAACAGAACACTGAATTTCTCATGAGATAATTAAATCCATTATTATTATTATTATTATTATTATTATTATTTGGGGTGCACTATAAACAGTAACATGAGCTAATGTCAGGAAGTCAAAAGGAGGATAGCAATGGCAAAGGAAAGTTTCAATGCAAAAATAAGCATCTTCTGCTGATCTCTCGAAAAAGAACTGAGGAAGAGACTAGTGAAGTGCTTTGTGTGGAGTGTGGCATTATATTGGGCAGAAACATGGACATTACGCCAAAGCGAATAGAAGCATTTGAAATGTGGATATGCAAAAGAATGGAGCGTGTGAAATGGACAGACAGAATAAGAAACGAAGCTGTGGTGGAAAGAGTGGGCGAAGGAAGAATAATGATGAAACTGATCAGGAAGAGAAAATGAATTGGTTGGGTAACTGGCTGAGAGGAATCAGCCTACTGAAGGATGCACTGGAAGGAGTGGTGAACGGAAGAAGAGTTCGGGGTAGAAGAAGATATCAGAAAGTGATAGACGACATTAAGATACATGTATCATATACTGAGACAAAGAGGAAGGAAGAAAATAGTAAAGATTGCAGAATACTGGGTTTGCTGTGAAAGACCTGTCCTTAGACAGAAAACTATGAATGAATAAAATATTTATATTAACATTGATTAATGCAAGGTTATGTTTAAAATAATAATTTTTGTGAAATAAATAGAATATAATATAATTTAATATTAAATGGATGAATGATATCATGTGACTAAATTAACAAATGTATGAAATGTATACAATAGGATAACATTAAATTTACATTAGATGCGAAGATGAAGCTTATATTCCAATTTATAGTTTCAACGAGAACAGTGGACCCTCCTAAGTTCGACAGAACAGAATTGAAAGTTCTGACGAATAAGGGTAGTGGGTGTGGCAGGTGAAATGAATAAAAATTCTTATCGGTTATCCATCAACGAATACAGTACTGTACTTGCAATTCCTGCCCGCCCCGAGACTTGTATATGCGCTTCTAGTACCACAGTGGGTTTCGACAGTTCCGACTCACAAACGGCACAATTCTAAAATAGAAAAAGAAGAGTTCATTAATTTAAAATCAGTGATTAATATGGATGTCCTAATCAATAAAATATTCTGTTTTCCTTTAACAAAAATATCACTACAATACACAGGACCAATTTCCATTCAAATGGTAGCCCTAAACCAATTTCTTAGTGCCCGTATAGGGGCGTGTCTAATTCTCCTACGTAAGCAGTCGAACTAAAGAATATCGAACTTGATTTCGTCGAACTTAAAGAGCTTCCACTGTATATACAAAATGCTATAATTCAAACTACATAGACAGCCTGGATACAAGAGCAATTATTCGGAGTATTTTGTGTGACAAACCTTTCCAGCGACAACAAAACGAAACTTCAACGTGCTCATAATTTGTGTCTACGTTTTGTAAGCAATGTTCGTAAATATGATCACATTACCCCATCCCTGAAAGCAATAGATTGGCTTAAACTAGATAAGATAAGAAATTTACATTCACTTCTCCTTCTCTTCGAAATCTTGAACTCTTCTATTCCTTCGTACCTGTCGTCTCGCTTCACTTACCTTTCTTCCCACCACAATCCGAACACACGCTCTCGCCATGAAACAATACTAACAATACCACCCCATCGCACCTCCTCATACTCATCCTCTTTCACAATAGCCCTGCCAAGACTCTGGAATTCGTTACCTGCTAGCATCAGGGACTGTCGAAATAAAATTGAATTCAAACGCAAACTTACTAGGCACTTGGTCAGTAATTGAGACTCGTTCAGACATGGTTTCTTGTAAATAGTTCTCTTAATATATCACAAAATATGTCAATATCCGGTAATTTCATCACTATAGAATTTTGGAAATTTTACTTGAAGCAAGTAAAGCGATCGGTTTGGAAGTAAATCCCGAAAAGACTAAGCATATGATTATGTCTCGTGACCAGAATATTGTACGAAATGGAAATATAAAAATTGGAGATTTATCGTTCGAAGGGGTGGAAAAATTCAAATATCTTGGAGCAACAGTAACAAATATAAATGAGACTCGGGAGGAAATTAAACGCAGAATAAATATGGGAAATGGGTGTTATTATTCGGTTGAGAAGCTCTTATCATCCAGTCTGCTGTCCAAAAATCTGAAAGCTAGAATTTATAAAACAGTTATATTACCAGTTCTTCTGTATGGTTGTGAAACTTGGACTCTCACTCTGAGAGAGGAACATAGGTTAAGGGTCTTTGAGAATAAGGTGCTTAGGAAAATATTTGGGGCTAAGCGGGATAAAGTTACAGGAGAATGGAGAAAGTTACACAACACAGAACTGCACGCATTGTATTCTTCACCTAACATAATTAGGAACTTAAAATCCAGACGTTTGAGATGAGCAGGGCATGTAGCACGTATGGGCGAATCCAGAAATGCATATAGAGTGTTAGTTGGGAGACCGGAGGGAAAAAGACCTTTAGGGAGGCCGAGACGTAGATGGGAGGATAATATTATAATGGATTTGAGGGATGTGGGGTATGATGATAGATACTGGATTAATCTTGCACAGGATAGGGACCGATGGCGGACTTATGTGAGGGCGGCAATGAACCTTCGGGTTCCTTAAAAGCCATTTGTAAGTAAGTAAGTAAGGTTTAATTTGTAATTCAGTAAATACAAAAATATTCTTTGTTCTTAACTTCTATGATAAATTGTCTAGCTTTCATTAATCAGGTAATCTTGTCGTACTTTAATTTTTATTGTAATTGTAATTGTAAATTTAATATTAATTGTAATTTTATTGTTCATATTATAGTTGTAATCCCCTGGTAGAGGGGCAGAGAAGGCCTGACGGCCTTATCTCTACCAGGTTAAATAAATAAATACTAAATAAAATAAATAAAAATAGTACGCCTAAAACAGCGAAACTCTGTCAGATCATAGAACAGATTATTTGACTTCAATATCCAAACATTACGCTTTGTTTCCGACGACAACTTATTAGCGGATTTCTATCCATAAACATACTCGTACAACTCCTTGTATAATATTAACTAGAGCATTGTTGCTCTACATTGGTTATCGCGTTACATATCAAGAAATCTATACTAATAATAAATCTGTAGCCGAAATTTTTCTGGTAATTTTCGATTTTCCAAAAATAATTGGTCCTAACATATATAATTAACCACCCTGAAACCGAAAATCGCTTTTTTGACATTTTTGTTTGTATGTCTGTCTGTCTGTCTGTATGTTTGTTACTTTTTCACGCGATAATGGCTAAAAGGATTTCGATGAAAATTGGAATATAAATTAAGTTCGTTGTAACTTAGATTTTAGGCTATATGGCATTCAAAATACATTATTTAAAGGGGGGGGGGTTATAAGGGGGCCTGAATTAAATAAATCGAAATATCTCGCTTATTATTGATTTTTGTGACAAATGTTACATAACAAGAGTTTCTTTAAAAATGATTTCTGATAAGTTTTATTCTTTGAAAAATTTTGATAGGACTGATATTTAATGAGAAAAATGAGTTTTAAAATTAAAATAACTGCCATCTAAGGCCGTGGAATGAATTAAAAAACAAATGACTTCGTCTATAAGGGGCCTTGGACAGCAACAATCGAAAGCTATGAAAGATTGCCTACAGAGAATGTTTCTGTGTTTGTATGAAGTAGGCTAATATCGGAAGCTAAATTAACCGATTTGTATAATTAATTATTAATTCACCATTGGAAAATGTAGTTTCTCTAGATGGACATAATGCTATAATGTTATTACAGTAACTTCTGATATAATATAATATAATATAATATAATATAATATAATATGTAATATTATATAATAAAATTTAAGTTATTTGAAGGGTTCACAACCATAGTGGGCCAAGCGCCAAATAATGAATACGTAGAAAACAAGGGTTAAAATTAAGTTATTATCATAATTCAATGGAAACCTATAGCAAGTAAAATAAAATATACACATTAAATCTAAATGATGTCAGTCTTCATTAAACTATGGTTGCACGTAATAAAAATTAAGAAACATGTTAAAGGAATTGTCATTGCACCAAATGAGTGTCTCTGGACCAAAATGATCGCATTTTAATTATTTGGATGCAATTTAAATTAAGTATCATATTAAACGATTTATCCTTCTATCAAACACGAATGTTCCCTGGATCAAATGTCCTATTTTAATTATGTAATTACTTCATATTTATTTCTAACGGGTGCAGCGGAGCGCACGGGTACGGCTAGTTGCAAATAATATTCAAATAAATTCAATTTATCATCTCGTTTTTCAATGTCGAATTCAATTTCAATGTTATATCAAGTTTAACGTTTATCTTACTCTCTAGATTATACCAAGGTCGTGGACATTCATTGCTCGGAAAAAATCAATACTTTCGCGTCTGCGCACATCTCACAATTTATGAGATTGCACAAGATCAGTTCGCTGCCCAGTCACATAAGATAATTTGCGATAAGTTTTATTCCTTGAAAAATTTTGATAGGACGATATTTAATGAGATAAATGAGTTTTAAAATTAAAATAACTTCCATCTAAGGCCGTGTAAAGAATTAAAAAAACAAATGACTTCGTCTGTAAGGGGCCTTGAACAGCAACAATCGAAAGCTATGAAAGATAGCCTACAGATAATGTTTCTGCGTTTCTATGAAGTAATATCAGAAGCTAAATTAACCGATTTGTATAATTAATTATTAATTCACCATTGGAATGTGTAGTTTCTCTAGATGGACATAATGCTATAATGTTATTACAGTAACTTCTCTGAATGAATCGAAGACAGATAAGATTAAAATAGCTTCTTATGCACAGAAGACTTGGTAGGCATTCGTTTCCTGCATTTCCTAAAATAATTTTTATGCCCAAATGAGTGGTCTCTGGATCAAAATGATCGCATTTTAATTTTTTAAATACAATTTAAATTAAGTAACATAATAAACGATTTATCCTTCTATCAAACACGAATGTTCCCTGGATCAAATGTCCTATTTTAATTATGTAATTACTTTATATTTATTTCTAACGGGTGCAGCGGAGCGCACGGGTACGGCTAGTCTGTAAATAAATTACAGAGCAGCAAAAATGTATTATAAATGACAATCTGTACCTGCAGGAAACAAGCTCAAACGCAGACACAATGGAGTTGAAAGAGTTGAAACGTTATTTTAAACGCGCGACAGAAACAATAAGAAGCAGAGTCTTCGTAAGGAATGCGCTACAGAAGCATGAAACAGTGGGGAAGATGAGTAGAGGAAGTTATGTAAAAATTTGGCTCAAATTCACACACACTTAGACAGGGCAATAAAACTCCCCACACGCATTCGAAGACCCTACGCGTAACAGTGGCCTAAGAACAAAGTCCACTTCACGCAGAAACGAAACCAAGAGCTCACAAGACAGAAAACACAAGTAGACATACGAAAAAAATGACTGCACAGGAAGCTATAGCTGGAAATGAGTAAAGGCTCATTCACAATGAAAATTAAACATAACGTAAGCGTTAACTTAACGTTACAGTAAAATCAAGAAGTCATACCATCATAAACATAACAGCAAACATACTTGGTAACCATGGAAACATAACAACGACGCCATTTCCTCATATTCTGTCATATACTTCAGCGCTCCACGATTGTGTACTGTTTGCAAATCACGTAAGCATAAGCATAAAAGTTTGGAGTTTGCAAACTTTCATGTTAACGTCTTACGGTAATGTTTATGTCAATGCTTATGTGAATCATTGTGAATGATCCCATTTAGTAGCCTGGCCGCAAATTTCTGTGTTTATGTTACAGTTATGTTTAATTTTCATTGTGAATGGGCCTTAAGTGTATTGTACATTCCCTTAACCTGACGACACTAAAACTGAAATTTGGCAAAAGCGATACCGTCTCTACCTATAGCTACAAAGCCAGGGGACTCGGATTCTATTCCAGATAGGACAAAAAATATCTCCTTCCATCGTCATCGATCAGTATGAGCACTAACTGAAGGTAAGTTTCCTTAGCAAATAAAAATATTAAGCAATAGAAGAGAAGCAATTATGATCTATATGTCAGAATCGTGGAAAATAAAACATAACTTTCAGAAATGCTACAAAAACAATAAAAATTGAAGGAAAACATTTTAATGACTTAAAAAAAAAGTTCCATTAGACAAAAATGGCAAAAAGTGCAAATAATGCAACTTAGAAAATGCATTTTTGTTTTGCTATGACAAAATCAATTACTTTATTAAAGGACATCGTTTCGGAGTTAAAAAAAATAAATATATTTGATCAACATCTGCCAGCTAAATATTATTATTATTATCATTATTATTATTATTATTATTATTAATATTATTATTATTCTGTATGGTTGTGAAACTTGGACTCTCACTTTGAGAGAAGAACAGAGATTAAGGGTGTTCGAGAATAAGGTTCTTCGGAAAATATTTGGAACTAAGAGGGATGAAGTTACAGGAGAATGGAGAAAGTTACACAACGCAGAACTGCACGCATTGTATTCTTCACCTGACATAATTAGGAACATTAAATCCAGACGTATGAGATGGGCAGGGAATGTGGCACGTACGGGCGAATCCAGAAATGCATATAGAGTGTTAGTTGGGAGGCCGGAGGGAAAAAGACCCTTGGGGAGGCCGAGACGTAGATGGGAGGATAATATTAAAATGGATTTGATGGAGGTGGGATATGATGATTGAGACTGGATTAATCTTGCTCAGGATAGGGACCGATGGCGGGCTTATGTGAGGGCGGCAATGAACCTGCGGGTTCCTTAAAAGCAATTTGTAAGTATTAAGGGGAGGGTAAGCCCCTAGTTCTCTGTTCCTCATGCGTGAAATATTGCGCTGAACCCCATTAGGTGCATTATCAGTATTATCACCAACACCAGTCGACTGTGCTAAGACTCGCTGTCAATCCAAGTTTTATGCAGGCATTCCCACATGTCCCTATACCAACGTCCTTCGCATTCAACCAGAGATCGGAGAAATTCCATGAATAAGAGAACACAATGGAAATCAGTCTGAACAATATTAATACCTAAAAATGGAGAAATGGGAGAACCCAGAGAAAAGTTTCAATATTTATCTTCTCCGTCACAAGTGCAATTATGGATTTTTCAATAAAAATTCCAGGCTTCAACGAAACTCGAACCCAAGACCGCCAGCACCCCCAACTTGGCACGGTGATGATTTAGACCGGGCAACCACCACAGAAGTCAGGAATCTATACTAATGATAAACCTGTAGCCGAAATTTTTCTGTTAATTTTCGATTTTCCAAAAATAATTGGTCCTAACATAATTAACCGCTCTGAAACCGAAAATCGCTTTTTTGAAAATTTTGTTTGTATGTCTGTCTGTATGTTTGTTACCTTTTCACACGATAATGGCTGAACCGATTTATATGAAAACTGGAATATAAATTAAGTTCGTTGTAACTTAGAATTTAGGCTATATGGCATTCAAAATATTTTATTTTAAAGGCAGTTGTAAGGGGCTTGAATTAAATAAATCGAAATATCTCCCTTATTATTAATTTTCATGAAAAATATTACATGACAAAAGTTTCTTTAAACATAATTTGCGATAAGTTTTATCCTATGCAAAATTTTGATAGGACTGATATTTAATGAGGTAAATGAGTTTCAAAATTACAATAACAACGCCATCTAAGGCGGTGTAATGAAACAAAAAACAAATGACTTGGTCTATAAGGGGCCTTGGACAACAATAATCGAAAGCTATGAATCATAGCCTAAAGAGAATGTTTCTGTTTGTATGAAGTAATATCGGAAGCTAAATTAACCGATTTGTATAATTAATTATTATTTCACCATTGGAAAGTGTAGTTTCTCCATGTGGACATAATGCTATAATGTTATTGCAGTAACTTCTGAGTGAATCGAGGACAGATAAGATTAAAATAGCTTCTTATGCACACAAAACTTGATAGGCTATTCTGTACATTCGTTTCCTGTATTTCCTAAAATAATTTTTATGACCAAATGAGTGGTCTCTGGATCCAAATGATCGCATTTTAATTTTTTAATACAATTTAAATTAAATAACATAATAAACGATTTAACCTTCTATCAAACACGAATGTTCCCTGGATCAAATGTCCTATTTTAATTATGTAATTACTTTATATTTATTTCTAACGGGTGCAACGGAGCCCACGGGTACGGCTAGTTTACCAAATAAAGGTTGTGGACAATTCCTAATATCTTAATATCTTCTTGAAGAACAGAAAACAATCAACTTTTGGAAGGCCGTCCGATCGCAGGAAATGATCCCTGTCCTTCCAAGTAGGAAGATTACGGTGCGGGTAATTATTTTGACTGTGTGTATTGAACACTATACCAGACCAAGTCCCATGTCTTTCGGTTGGTCAAAAACATGCGAGTGCGTAACATACTTCTTGCGTTTATTAGGTAAGGAATACATATTTCTCTGCATTACAGAAGTCTTTCAATAAATTCTTTCCTTGGTGTTAACGTCTTCTCGGAAAAGAGGGTTCAAGAACATGTTCCTCGGAAGGGAACCTTGACCAACATGTACAAGATGAATGTTCCCTCTTTTTCCCCTCCAATAACTGAAATTTTCGCACGGTTGCTCGTCTTGGAAAGCATACTATAAATGTATAGCTGTTTTCCTTCCACACTACGTCTTATGCATGATAAATAAGCATGCGAAAAGACATTTTAACAACCAGTTAAAAGCTACGCTCTGAGAGCATGATGGAGGTAAGGCACCACTCCTACAGTAGCATTTGAAGATCTGCCTTGGTAGGGGAAACGACAATAATGATAATAACACTCTTTTGAAAACTGCACATACTGTTCAGAAACGACGAAATTATGAAATGGTGATAATGGAGAAGGATCAATTAGGGCTATTAGGGCCTATGATACAAAAAAATCAATTTTTGCTGTAATTTTTCTATCAAAGCATAGACAAACTTGAAAAAATTACGTAATGTGCTACTTCAGACACATATGAAGTATTTGGAAATAAATTTCTTTTTATTTGTAATAATCGATAAAATTAAAATAAAACCAGTGTATCACAATAGCCCTCTGTGTGCATATTAAGACGTAGGCGAACTAAACAGAGATTTTACACAGTAGCAACTCCTGGAGATGAACACTAGAATAGATTAAAAAAAAAACTGAAGGTAGAATATACAGTTGTCATGGAAATGGTGCTGGACGAAAGATGTGTCAAATTTGCAAGTTACAAAACTTCGTCCTTAAGATTCATTTTTCTTTTTCTTATTTATCGCCTAAATAAATTTTGTGCGAGATCGTGCGTATTTGCTTGTTTTCCGCACAGAACCAATACGCGGTGTGTGAAATACCACATTCAGTATTCCCAACCTAACACACATAACAATTTCCCTCTTCTTACCGCTTAAGCGCGACATTCATTTTACTGCTTTAGGCTTTTAACAGATTATTTTTAGAGACGTTTAACATAGTAATAATTATAAATTGGAAACTTACCATTGCAATTTCACCTACATTGCAATGTTAATTATTGTTTTTAAATATTTGCAAAAATTAAGTAAAGTCTACTACTCCACGAAACTTATTGCATTCCTGATACAAGTAACATTAAGGAAGCCGTGAAAAAATCAACAAGATTCCAGATGCCGATGTTATTACTGCAATATGTTATATAAATAATATTGTTAAAATATTAAAATGAAAAATAAATCATTACATAACCTTACCGTTTGTTTTAAGTTCGCATTTATAGACTGGGGGGAAAAAAAGACAGAAGTATAGCATGGCCTGCTGGAGTATAGTAAACACAGAAAACATTTTATAGCAACAATGTTGAAGAAATATATTTTGGTGTTCCGAAGTT
The DNA here is from genome assembly GCA_025594305.2 of Periplaneta americana. Classification (NCBI taxonomy): domain Eukaryota; kingdom Metazoa; phylum Arthropoda; class Insecta; order Blattodea; family Blattidae; genus Periplaneta; species Periplaneta americana. Next base: position 6,378,407 of record JAJSOF020000011.1, on the reverse strand, counting down.
GCCGTCATTAAACAGAAACCAACATGGAGATTTCATTGCAACTAATTAGAAATTCGTCTTTCAGGTATGTAATAAACGATCTTCGCACAAAATAATGTACGATACACGAGCGGTGTGTTTGTTTTCATGTTCTCGGAAATTAAAAAAGCTCAACTACGTTTCGCTTTTTCAATCTTTTCCTCGACCATGAAAACGTCAACATACCGCTCTTGTAACGTATATTACTATTTTATTTGTAATAATCGATAAAATTAAAATAAAACCAGTGTATCACAATAGCCCTCTGTGTGCATATTAAGACGTAGGAGAACTAAACAGAGATTTTACACAGTAGCAACTCCTGGAGATGAACACTAGAATGGATTAAAAAAACTGAAGATAGAATATACAGTTGTCATGGAAATGGTGCTGGACGAAAGATGCGTCAAATTTGCAAGTTACAAACCTTCGTCCTTAAGATTCATTTTTCTTTTTCTTATTTATCGCCTAAATAAATTTTACGTATAGAATACGGTCGTTCACAGAATTCCTCAGGCTTTAACTAAGTGAATTTCCTTTGTTCAATGACCTCTTCACGTTAAAGACACACAAATTCATCATTACGTAAGAACTCCAGTCTGCGCAAGGTCGATGTAGGCAACTTCTCCGACAGTACTGTCATGCTTGTAACCTGAATACCAGGTTGCTTCAACGATAATAGCTCGAGTATCAGCACATGCCGTAGGCTTAAGTTAAATAATTTAAGAGTGTGATCCAAAACTCGCTCAATCAATTTGGACGTTTTTATGATTTCTACACATCGATGGCTAAGAAGTGATAGCTCGTATCTGTAAATTTGCAGGTGAATCAGAAAACTGTTTTAAAAATTGATTTCTCTCAAAACAGACGAACTTTTTATAAACGTTTCTGCTTTGCAAGATCTTCTACTCTTTGTGACCTTCAAGAAGCGATGAATAGGGATCATCTCCAACGCTGCCCAGCTCTAAAATCACTGACAGAATGTGCCAGATACTGGGAAGCGAGAAGCCTCATGCCTCTGCTTAGTTCTTAGTTTTTTTTTTTTTTTTTTTTTTAAGGATTTTGTTTAGTTACTATATTAGATTTAATTTCAAGTTCTATCAAGTTATATTGTTTTAATCTTGAGGTTGTGTTTAGGTCAAAGATAAGTTACCTATTACCTGTCAAATAAATAAGTAAATAAATTACATAAATAAATAAATACATAAATATATATAAATAAATATAAATAAATACATAAATAAATAGTTAAGTACATAAGTACAAATGGGCGGCCGGGTAGTTCAGTTGGTAGAGCAGCTGGCTACGGACTGGAAGGTCCGGGTTTCGATCCCAGGTGGTGATAGGATTTTTCTCGTTGCCGAACTTTCAGAACGGCCCCTAGGTTCACTCAGCCTCCTATAAAATTGAGTACCGGGTCTTTCCCGAGGGTAAAAGGCGGTCAGAGCGTGGTGCCGACCACACCACCTCATTCTAGTGCCGAGGTCACGGAAAGCATGGAGCTCTATCTCCATGCCCCTCAAGTGCCTTCACGGCATATTATGGGGATACCTTTTTTACATAAATAAATATACAAATAAATGAATAAATAAATGAATGAATAAATGAACGAATGAATGAAGGAATAAATGAATGAATGAATAAATAAATGAATAACTAAATGAATGAATAAATGACTGAATAAATAAATAAATAAGATTTTCTACTCGAGGACAAAATATCCATTCTTGTAAACATAATAATAACATACTTATTCTATATAATAATGTAGCTAAACTAAATGATCATTTGTAGCTACGACGGCGACGTATCACTTCTTAGCCATCGATATATATATATATATATATATATATATATATATATATATATATATATATATATGAATATGTTTGAGCCCTCTATCATTATACTTAAAGCTTGTTTTCTTCCAAAACAACGCCAATCCTTGTCTAGAAGCTTGTGTTATTGTGCATGTCACTTGAAATCTAGCTCAGTCCGTAGACCGGTGGATAAAAATACTGGCGCAGTCCTTTCATAAAAATGGATTGAACGCTTTTTGGGATTACTTTCTTCAATTGTTTCCCATTTACGATTAAACAAAAATTTTTAATTGCCTCTACTGTGCAAATATAGTACGGGAATATGATATAAAAAGCTTTAAACAATGGTCAGTGATACATGAAAATGGAACGAAACATTTTAGTTTAGTTTTTAAATAACAAACTGAACAAAAATGCATTAACCTTTAATGCATATATTCATTAATTGTAACGATAGACGTAGAACTGGATTAGAAGAGAGAAAAGTGTCCACTTGCAAGTCGTGAACCAAATGTAGACTCACTGAAAGTTTAGCCACAAACTCTAAAGGCTGGTTCATAATAAACCGGGAACGAGAACCAGAATGAAAACGAGAAGCAGAGGACGTGATTATGAAAATTTTTGATTCATAATAAACCGAGAACTTAGACGTCTATGCATATCGATATGTATGTCAATAACGATATGTAAAGTCGATATTACGCAATCTGATGTTATTTATGTATAATTGACCAATGGCGTTCTCTCATGAATACAAGGCAGCCAACATAAACACAGGTTAACCAACTTCGAAATTTCAACTGAAACATTTCATTAGGTACGGTACTATAAATATGCCCATGCATCTTTATTATCACAACCTATTTTAAGTCTACCATATCGTAAAATAATTAGAGAAGAAACATTTGTAATAGAACAAAAATGAACACAACAGTAGTTATTGAATTGAAGCATGAATATGTAGTGTGTAATAGAACTAATACAGTAATAAAATATGGTTCGCCTCCGGTGTTGAAAGATGCAGCTATTGAAAGACACGTCATCATCTTTATACGAGGCGCGCCGCTTATCGTAAACGTGAGGATTTTCCTGTACACTCAATGTTAGAATCTCATCAAATAAAACTTGCTCCATGATGCACAGCACAGAACAAAATAATGCATAGGTTATGTCACGGTCTTCTTGCTACAAAATATACGACGACAAAATATCTTTTAGATGGCAATAGAATGAATCTAGTGGGCTGTGATCGGAAACGTGAACGCCAAATTTGAAACTTGGCCAACTCTCTGTTCCCGATCCCGGGCTCCGGCAAACTTTTCGTTAATTGTGAATGCTCACATTTAAATGTACACATTTTAACAATTTCGTTTTCGTTCCGATTCTCGTTTCCGCTTTATTGTGAACCAGCCTTAACAGTTCAGTCTATAACTAATATAATAAAATTAAAATTAACCTAACGAGGTATAAAATGTGAAATAAGGAAGTGCACTTTACAATTCACTGTTTATTGTTGTTTACAAACTTGTAGGATATGACGAGACGTTATGGCAAGATTTATTCCGTACATTTTTCCTCGGTAATTGAATTATGACGCTATGTTTCTGTCGTACATTGCACGAAAAAAAAATCTCTCGTGATGTTGCTTGCCTGCGAGGGATCTTTTATCATCTCAACCAGTTCCCGGCTACATTTTCTTCCTGCGCGGCGGGAAGAAGTTCGCTGAGCACATAATACGTCGCAAGTAACGGGATATGTTGCATTGAGCAAGCCAACTCACCCTTTTCTCGGTTTATTGTTATTTAAATGGCGCCTTCCAGCTCTGCATTAACACAACAAAGCAACACGAGCGAGCTGTATCATGCTAGAGAACCTCTGTAATTATCCTATACCAGTGAGGAAGTTCTTTCTATCGGAAGGAGGAGGGGGACAGTTCGTCACGTGCCAAACCAGACACACTTCACAGTATGAAGTACTGGGTACGCGACTAATCACATACTACCATAACACTAAATATAAGTTATTACTCCGCCAATACTTTGTTACCGTATGTCACATCTAGATTTAGCATCCGAAACTGGAAGGGCATCAAGTGTGTCGTGATAAGTAAATATGATATTCGTTTCAAGGTTGTTGCTCTTTTATTACTGCGTCTTATGTAGCAAGATAAAACGTCACAGAAATAATGTATGTAATCTATAGTACTAAGAATTATAGGGCCTAATACCAAGCTACCATATATCCGAATTTCGGCAATTATTTAGAGCACTAAAATAGCAGTATTTACACAGAATTTCCTAACTTGCCACAAAAATGTCTGAGTCTAACACATTACAAAGTAAAGACAAAGAAATCTACTATCTCTTAATTAAACACCATAATAAAATAGTACATCATGCAACGAGCCTATAATGGTAGGTAGTAATTAAGACGCGAGTATGATTGTTTATGAAACGAGCGCAAGCTCGTTTCATAATTTTCATACGAGCGTCTTAATTACCATTATAGGCAAGTTTCATACGACTTTTTATGCTCGACCATATTTCTGACTTGAAATTAATCATAAGTATTCATGCTATTGTTATGTGAGTGAGGAACGGAACTGACCTTGTGCAATAGCCTACCTCATAAATTGTGAGATGTCCGCAGATGCGAAAGTATTGATTTTTTTTCGAGAAACAAAGTCGACGACCTTGATATAATCTAGAGAGTAATATAAACATTAATCTTGATATAACCTTGAAATTGAATTCGACATTGAAAAACGAGATGACAAATTGAATTTATTTGAATATTATTTACAATTAACGCTAATTATTACAGTAATAGAACTGACTTTATTTCAGATGTAGGTTATTTATTGTGCAATTAGTGAAATCGATACTTGCGCTTTCATATTGCTACAATGACATGTTCTGATTGGTGGAACACCTGAACTTTAATGAATAGGTGTACTTTAATGAGTTCCATTAAAGGGCTGCTACCAGGTGTATAATTACTACATTTCGGCATGGTCAAGCATAAAAGAACATCTTAAATTAGGGGTGACTAAAATTCGATGTCCGGAAAACTCGTCACAGATTTTTCGTAACGGGTACAATTCGTCACAAATTAATAATCAGTAACCGATACAATTCGTCATACATTAAGGATTCATAACGGGTATAATTCGTCACACAATGAGGATTCGTAATGGATATAATTTGTCACGCATTCAGGATTTGTCACACGTAAAGGAATGGCCACAAACAAAGGCCAGACTTTGATTTACAATACAGAATGATTTGCGTTTGATTACGTGGAAGACGAGGAAGAGGTAGGCACGAACCACGATATCCGCCGAATATATGGGATTGTTAGCAGCGGACAGTAGAAAATGTGCCACGTACAATTAACATATGTCGAGATTGGCACACGAAACTGAACACGCTGATAGGAAGGGCTCATCCATCTCTGTATCATCTCTTGGAACAACGGCAACGCGAAGTAGCAGAAGTAGACAGGGACATCGAAAAGTTACAAATTGAACACTCTCCACCTACAAAAAAGAGGAAGTATCCATATACTCAGCTGGATTCCCGAACAGCTAGAATTGTACAGAATTATGAAGAATATAAAACGCAAGGGAATGTTTCAACTTATCTCCATGGTACAGGTCATAATCTCTCAGGAAACATGTTAATTTAACTCTCATGCAAACTGTTTTCACCTAATTCAGAAGAGAATCTTACTTGTAAATGATCAGTTTTATCAACAGTAATCTCACTAGAGCTTTTGATTTATCTAGAGAAAATCAAAACTCGAGTGGGATTTAATTGACTATTACACGATTAGAAGAAAGTATATAAAGATTAGAAGTAACAAAGTACTCCAATACAATAAAATATTAATTGGCTTACGAAAATACAACTGTCTTTAAATGTATTATTGTACCATCTCAACATTACGCTACATGGCAGTAGTGTTTTATGACTATGTTTTCTTGGAACCGGTATCAGTTGTGCCAACTATGGAATCATCATTGAACTTTGTGGACTGTTACTAGTCAAGAAGGCTTTGTTGATTCAGTTTCATTTTTATTAAAACATTTGCATTTCACTTCAATCATCCGGATCCCAGTAATCAACGTCATTTCACAGATGATTTTCAATAAATCTTAGTATTAAACAATCTCTGATACGTGACTATCCATAATATCATATAGCTGAAGCTATAACAAACATAACCTAAATAATATAAACAAGTGTTAGAAAAGTTTTAATTAGGGATGATGAAATAAACAAGAAACGTTTTAATTAACGATAATGAAATAAAAAATAAACATCAATAATTTTAAAAGAAACAATTATTGAAAGTACAATTTTCAAATTTGAATGTTTTAGTGGTTGGTGGTTCAGTTGATGTTATATTGGACGTGTGCGTAAAAGAAATGAACTCGTTGATGTACATGGTGTATCCCTCAACTTATTCAGGATTTCCGAATGGTGCTCTTCATATATGACCAGTGATCTTTATTAATTCTTGTTCTTTAATGCCAATGTGAGTCATATTTGAAAGTGCTGTGCATCGACTGGAGTGGTTTGTAATTTTCTTTTTTTGACGTCCAGACCAGAGCAGTTTGAAATATTGGCAAACAAAGAAACAAATGCTAGGGTAGTGATAAAAATAAACAAATGCTAGGGACGCGATAAAATTGTGCGATAAGCAGCCATGATTGGTTGAAAGACGTCCTTTCGTGCCGTTTTATTGGTCGAAAGTAGTGTGACGTAGTAAAAATGTAATAGTAATTAATAAATCATAAATTCATGGTCTAAAATTATAGATTAAAATATGACAAATATTTCGAACGTGACCAAAAACACTTAGTGACAAATTGACAAGCGACAAATGTGATATGATGAATTCGGTATGACCAATAGTAGGTGTCCAATAGAAACGTAACCAATTTTCCTAGAATCTAAAATTCAAACGGCTTTGGTTACACACGAGAGACTGCCAATGAAGTAAAGATACGAAGGAGAGGTAATTGGCATGAAAACTACTGATGGCTCGTGCAAATGCCCAACTGGTCACTCCTTACCTCACCATCTCTCTCTCTCTTTTTCTATCTAGCCGAAAGATGTGTTTTTATTTCAAATTAACAGCTTCTTTTGGCCAAATTATTTCACTTTAATCATTATACTTTATAGAAACTCTTCTTCTTTAAAAGGCTAAAGAGAATGAGGTATTTCCCACACCACTAGATAGCCGACTTATAATATCTTTTATGTCGTCTTTCTCTTCCTGACCAAGATTTAAGGCTATTTCAGTTCCTGAGGTTTAATACCTCGATTCATATAATAGCACATCATACTGAACCAGTTTTTCTATAGGCGTAATAATTTTATTAAATGAGTAATTAGTAAATAACTGATAATAGTTACTCTCATGTAAAGATTATAAAGTTTAAAATTGAGATATAGTCCAGTAATTTTAACCTGTAAGGCAAGTGTAGCCAAAATGAAACAGAAAGTATAAACAAGTGGGCACTTTTCTTTGTACCACTGTATCATCCTGAGTCCTGAAAGTACAGTGTACTATACTATACTTCATATATGGAATGATATAAGATGTAGGCCTATATGCAGAGACCCGAAGTATAGCATAATATTCCTGCATTTGTGCCGTAACTGTAACCTACAGAATTTTTTTAGCATTTTCCCTCATGTCAGTAACTTTTTTTAAGTGTAAAATTATATTAAACATTAAAAATAAAACAACAAATGTCTCAAGACTCAGGAGGATATGTCAGTTTTAATATCTTAGTCTGATCTTGACTAATCCCAGATCATGGTGTTAAACTTAGCGTGGAAAATATCAGTGTCAAAATTAATTTGTTAATTGAGGGGCTTAGAACAAAAAGCAGGTAAGTGACGGAAACCTAGTTTTGAGGAAATTACAGTTAAAGTTCTACATGCAATGGAATATTATACACTAGTTTGGTGAAATGATGCCCATATAGCAGCACTGCACAGTGTGGTCACTTACCTGATTTTATCCCAAAGAAACATCGTTTTGGGCTATCACAACACGCACTTACCTCATTTTTTTAATAATGTCACTTACCTGCTTTTTGTTCTAAGCCCCTCAATTAGCCTACGTAAATAAAATAAACGTACATGTATTTTATATTGCACTATTTCCCACAGACAACAAATCCAAATTGTGTTCCTTGTCAGAGGAATCATAACGTTTCTCGTTATAGAGGGAATGAATAAAGACCTTGGTCTTTCTATCCTTATCATTTCGGTACTTGAAATCTTTACAAAAGAACTCTTCAAGGTAAAAGGAGTGTCCAATTTTGCTTAAAGTAAGCAGGAGGAATTACGCGAAGAAAATAAAATTATGAAAAAAAAAAAGTTCTAAAAATCTTGGGAGGAAAATTACTAGAAAAGCAAATTACACAAATAAACACGGTATTTTAAACTCCTTCAAAATTCATCAACCTACAGTGGTTTCGAAGCAACGAACTTGAGGTTCAATCGCTATTGCAATAACCATTAGAGCATCGAAGATGCCTGTCTGAAAGTTCAGCACCAACCCTAATAGAAGTATCCTCAATTCAGATGTCAGTATCCACAGAAGAGTATTGTATTGTATTGTATTTATTAACATTCCGTGGTATTCATAGACGCTTACAGCTAGAATATGGAACAAGTCAAAAAACTTAATACTATTATAAAATCTTAATTTATAGTCACAGTCTAGATGAAATATATACAGATGAGATTTACAATAGAGTCCACTAGTACAACACATAGTTTTAGTATCAATTTCATGAAGTGTTATTGAATGTCATGAATTCACCTACAGAATAGAAGGCGTGAGAAATTAGGTACTTCTTTAATTTGGCCCTAAATAATTTTAAGTTTTGAGTTTCATTTTTTATATCGATAGGGAGATTATTAAAAATTTTTACTGCCATATAACGCACTTCTTTTTGATAGCACGATAGACTTGCCGATGGAGTATGAAAGTCATTTTTTGACGTGTATTTATGCTATGAACTGTTGAATTAGTTACAAAGTTTTCACGATTACATACGAGGAAGACTATTAATGAAAAGATATACTGACAAGCCATGGGCATTATTTGTAGTTTTTTGAAAATAGTCCTACACAACTCCCTAGATTCCGCACCTACTATTATTCTAATTACTCTTTTTTGTAATAGGAATATACTGTTACTATCTGTGGAATTTCCCCAGAATATTATTCCAAAACTCATTACCGAGTGGAAGTATGCAAAGTATATTTCTCTATTGAATCAGACGATGCAGTAAGTGCAGCTTGAAAAGAATAAAACAGTACGGTGGTAGAATAGAGTGTAGCGGGATTTTTACGCCAAATGCTGCAAGGTAAGAATGTGCAAAAAGCGAAGATGTGAGCAGCTTGGGCTCACTCACCTGGCCCGCTGGCCGAAACATGATAGCTGCACTGCTGCAGTCCCCATTTCCTCTGTATTGCTGGCGCGGATATGAATTTTGATATTATGCACACCCCCTTCTCCACTTACACGCGACACCACGCCCAACCCTGCTCGCACTCGTAGCCAACCCCCTGCCAGCCACCGAGCTCCTTGAGGGCAAAACAGCACCACGCAAGACCTCGGTAACAAGCGACTTCTTCTGTACGTGACGAACAATTTTCCCGTAGTATTTACTGCGCACATTTCTGTTCAGGCATTAAGGTCATTAAGGCTTCCACTTAAGGACACCTGGGTAGTTGGAGGGCTGCTTACAGTGCCCGTGAATTACACTATTTCAAACCTTTGTATGTTTCTTATTACTAAATATAATTAAAGGAAACTTTACCATAACATAAAGCAATTTAAGAATCATTTAATGCATATGGTAAGCAATAATTTTTTTCATATGATTATTTATAAAAAAATATTTTTTTAGGGGCTGAATTCGGGTTTTTTTTTCTTTCCACTTTTCTCAGGAACTATTTGACATACTTTAATGAAGAAAATTTGACTATTCCCTTTTAAGAACAAATTCTACAACCGGAGACTGGACATAAAAAGTCTAAGTGCCAAAGAGGCAAAATGTACAAAACAGAGCTTTCTTGTGCGACTAATAATGTAATACCATACGTTTTGCACATCTGTTGGAAAAACTAGGGCCTAAATAAAATTACAATGGGACATCCTCTTTTCTTGGTGGATTGAGCCAGGAACACAGAATTAATTAATTAATTTATTTATTTATTTATTTATTTATTTATTTATTATTCGTTTGTTCATTCATTCATCATCCATTTATTTATTTAGTTATTCATTTACTTATTTATTATTCTTTCATTGATTCATTCATTTACTATTCGTTCGTTTATTTATTTATTTATTTATTTATTTATTTATTTATTTATTTATTATTCGTTTGTTCATTCATTCATCATCCATTTATTTATTTAGTTATTCGTTTACTTATTTATTATTCTTTCATTGATTCATTCATTTACTATTCGTTCGTTTATTTATTTATTTATTATTCGTTTGTTCATTCATTCATCATCCATTTATTTATTTAGTTATTCATTTACTTATTTATTATTCTTTCATTGATTCATTCATTTACTATTCGTTCGTTTATTTATTTATTTACTATTCTTTCATTTATTTATTTATTTATTTATTCATTTATTTATTTATTCATTCATTTATTCATTCATTCATTTATTTATTTGTTTGTTCGTTTACTTACTTATTTACTTATTTATTTATTTATTTATTTATTTAATTATTTATTTATTTATTTATTTATTTGAAAAATAAAATTTTCAATTATATTGGCAATTACAGCCTCTATGTCCACTCTTCAATATATAGCTAATATTATAAATCAATGATTTAGTTTTTATTTTTAAATTATTATTTTAATTACAAAAACTTAACGATTCCTGAACAAAACAGAATTATTTGAGGAGCTTTTTCCAAAACTTAACATGTCCAATATATGAAAATACACTTCAGAAGTCAAAATCTTACTTCTCTGAACAAAATATTTTCCGTGGTGACTATTAAACATTATTATGATGATGATTATTATTATTATTATTACTATTATTATTATTATTATTATTATTATTATTATTATTATTATTATTATTTGAATGGGTTACACCAGCTTCTTGTCTATGCGGATGACGTGAATATGTTAGGAGAAAATCCACCAACGATTAGGGAAAACGCGGAAATTCTAGTTGAAACAAGTAAAGCGATAGGGTTGGAAGTAAATCCCGAAAAGACTAAGTATATGATTGTAACTTGTGACCAGAATATTGTACGAAATGGAACTATAAAAATTGGAGATTTATCCTTCGAAGAGGTGGAAAAATTCAAATACCTTGGAGCAACTGTAACAAACTCGGGAGGAAATTAAACGCAGAATAAATACGGGAAATGCCTGTTATTATTCGGCTCAGAAGCTTTTGTCATCTAGTCTGCTGTCAAAAAATCTGAAAGTTAGAATTTATAAAACAGTTATATTACTGGTTGTTCTGTATGGTTGTGAAACTTGGACTGTCACTTTGAGAGAGGAACAGAGATTAAGGATGTTTGAGAATAAGGTTCTTAGGAAAATATTTGGGGCTAAGAGGGATGAAGTTACAGGAGAATGGAGGAAGTTACACAACGCAAAGCTGCAAGCATTGTATACTTCACCTGACAAAATTAGGAATATAAAATCCAGACGTTTGAGATGGGCAGGGCATGTAGCACGTATGGGCGAATCCAGAACTGCATACAGAATGTTAGTTGGGAGGCCGGAGGGAAAAAGATCTTTGGGAAGACCAAGATGTAGATGGGAAGATAATATTAAAATGGATTTGAGGGAGATGGGATATGATGGTAGAGACTGGATTAATCTTGCTCAGGATAGGGACCAATGGCGGGTTTATGTGAGGGCTGCAATGAACCTCCGGGTTCCTTAAAAGCCAGTAAGTAAGGTGAGTATTATTATTATTATTATTATTATTATTATTATTATTATTATTATTATTATTATTATTGCAATCGATTCAAATAAATTTTTAGCAAAGAAAAACCTTCATTTATTACAGAGACACATATTTGTATCATTTTCTAAAAATGGACATGTCAAGTTTTGAAGAAAAAAACTAGTCATTTGTTCCTTAAATTAATGTGTCTCTATTTGAACAAGTCTTCGGTTTAATTTATATACAGAAAACATAAAATTTTAAGGGCACAGATCAATCAGTATCTGAAAGCCTGCCTAACGTTAAGGAAGGTTGATTTACAATTGACACATGTAAATACTAACACCAAATTGAAACAACTATGTGAAGTGTAACAAAAAATTAGTAAAGGCTGGTCCACAATAAACCGGGAACCGAAACGACAACAAGAACGAGAATGGAAATATTGTTAAAATGGATGTATTTAAATGTGAGCATTCACAACTAATTTTCACGTTCTTGTTCCCTAGCTCCGGCAAGTTTCTCGTTAATTGTGAATACTCACATTTAAATACATTTCTTTCCGTTCTCGTTCTCGTTTCCGTTTCCGGTTTATTGTGGACTAGCCTTAACAAGAACTTCAGCCAATTCTGTAACCATTCAATATTATGTTTGAATGACGATATGAAATAAAAGTTTAAAATTGAATGATGAATTACTAAGATCTTCGCTGTAAAAATATAGTTAAGGCCGGTTCACAATAAACCGGGAACTGAAACAAGAACGAGAACGGAAATAATGATAAAATAAATGTATTTAAATATGAGCGTTCATAATAGTTAATTGTGAACGCTTACATTTACATACATTTATTTTAACAATATTTCCGTTCTCGTTCTCGTTTCCGTTCTCGGTTTATTGTGAACCAGCCTTTAAATGCACATGGAAAGCACTAGCAAAGGCAACACAGGAGATCACAGAAGGAGCCTCTCGCAGGGTTAATGCTATGCCTTGGCCTTTAGCGCTACAGCCTCTGCACTCATTTGAATTACATTCTGCGTGTTCATTACGGAACAATCTTTCACACGCTTCACAAAATTCAGGCCAAGAGTAAATTGTAACATTGGAATGTCGCCTGATTGGCAAGACGGTGGTGCTAAATAGATCCAATTTATCCAATAATGTGTAGACGGTAGGACAGACGGAGAGAACGGCCACTTTTTTCTGAACTTGGCTTAAAACTCTTGCTTTGTCCCTAGGTCCAGTTTCATACCTCCCTCGCATGACTTTTTGCGACCGTCTGTTAAGGATATTACATTCTAAATTGGTCAGGCACAGAACCAAATTCAAGGTTCAACAAATACGACAGAAACACAACACCCACAACAATATAATATTATTTTATTATGTTACCACCACTACCATCATCATCATCATCATCATCATCATAGTTGAGAAATACACACGTTGTGTTTTTTTCTCCTTCAGAAAAACTGTACAAGTTACATTAAGATTAAGGCATTGGCTCAATATAGTGATAACAGCATAATAATGATGGACTAATTTATAGATTTAAAGCTTACTTACAAATGATTGTTAAGGAACCCGGAGGTTATTTGCCGCCCTCACATAAGCCCGCCATCGGTCCCTATCCTGAGCAAGATTAATTCAGTCTCTACCATCATATCCCATCTCCCTCAAATCCATTTTAATATTATCTTCCCTCTACGTCTCGGCCTCCCTGAAAGTCTTTATCCCTCCGGCCTCTCAACTAACACTCTATATGCATTTCTGGATTCGCCCATACGTGCTACATGCTCTGCCCATCTCAAACGTCTGGATTTAATGTTCCTAATTATGTCAGGTGAAGAATACAATGCGTGCAGTTCTGTGTTGTGTAACTTTCTCCATTCTCCTGCAACTTCATCCCTCTTAGCCCCAAATATTTTCCTAAGCACCTTATTCTCAAACACTCTTAATCTCTGTTCTTCCCTCAAAGTCACAGTCCAAGTGTCACAACCATACAGAACAACCGGCAATATAACTGTTTTACAAATTCTAACGTTCATATTTTTTAAGCAGACTGGATGATAAAAGCTTTTCAATCGAATAAAAACATGCATTTCGTATATTTATTCTGAGTTTAATTCCCCCGAGTTTCGTTTGTATTTGTTACTGTTACTCCAAGGTACTTGAATTTTTCCACTTTTTCAAAGGATACATTTTATTTAAGTGGGCTTTTTTTACAGTGAGGACAATATTAATAATGGACATTACTGAACGTCAACGTTTTGGGAGTTGAATATTTATTATACGTGGACGTTACTAAATATTGGACATTTTAAAATAGGAAACCTTTTTGACATCGATCTTATGTCCGATAACCAATTAAAAAACAGTGACGAAACAAACTGCGTAAGATATTTTAATTATTTTACAGTCATTACTGAAATCATCAGAATTTACCAGAACAATTAATACCAGCACTTATCACGGGGTGTCCAACCACAGACTACCCTAGTGATTATTTCGTTAGAGACCCTTTGGGAACAGACATCTTGGGCGGTCGAAGAAACGATGGAGATACCAGCATTCAATTTCGATGATGATGATGATGATGATGATGATGATGATTGTATTGTATTTATTAACATTCCATGGTATTCATACATTGCTTTACACCTAGAATATGGAACAAGTCAAAAAACTTAATATTATTATAAAGTCTTAATTTATAGTCACAGTCTAGATGAAATATATACAGACGAGATTTACAATATAGTCTACTAGTACAACACAAAGTTTTAGTATCAATTTCATGAAGTGTTATTGAATGTCATGAATTCACCTACAGAATAGAAGACGTGAGAAATTAGGTACTTCTTTATTTTGGCCCTAAATAATCTTATGTTTTGAGTTTCATTTTTTATATCGATAGGGAGGCTATTAAAAAGTTTTACTGCCATATAACGCACTCCTTTTTGATAGCACGATTGACTTGCCGATGGAGTATGAAAGTCATTTTTTGACGTGTATTTATGCTATGAACTGTTGAATTAGTTACGAAGTTTTTACGATTACATACGAGGAAGATTATTAATGAAAAGATATACTGACAAGCCACGGGCATTATTTGTAGTTTTTTGAAAATAGTCCTACACGATTCCCTAGATTTGGCACCTACTATTATTATAATTACTCCTTTTTGTAATAGGAATATCCTGTTACTATCTGTGGAATTTCCCCAGAATATTATTCCAAAACTCATTACCGAGTGGAAGTATGCAAAGTATATTGTTTTTAAGGTATTGATATTTACTATCTTTTGCATAGATCTAATAGCAAAACAAGCTGAATTTAGTTTGGGGGTAATTTCTTTAATATGATTTTTCCAATTTAACACATTATCGATTTTTAAGCCAAGAAATTTGGTTGTTGTTGTTGTTTCTAATAGGGATCTATTTTTAATTATTGCGCTAGAAATTTGCGAGGTTGAATTTGCACAGGATTTAAATTGAATTATGTTAGTTTTGTTACAATTTAATACCAATTTATTGACTGAGAACCAGTCACATATTGATGATGATGATGATGATGATGATGATGATGATGATTTCTAGTAGTAAGTTATTATGAGAAGATGATTAAAACACGCACTCAACCTTCTCTTACTGTTGAATTGCGTGAACTTCACGCCAGTTTCGTTAGATCCTCGAAAGTACGAAGTTGAAAAGGGAAAGCTGAACCCTCTTACTTCGAATACATGTGCTAGCGGCATTATGACAATATTGACCCACAAGGGCGCGGAAATGTTTCGAGAGCAAATTGGACAGTTGAAATTAATCTAAAGTAACGTAATGCACCAAATAAATGACCTCGTTAATTACTGTGGAGCGACGAAGTGAACCTGCTCCCAAACGGAAGTAATCACACTGCTGGCGACTGGGTTTATACCTTTCCATTCCTACGGGCTGTATATTATTGCAGGTTATTAGCTCGTAATTTGGACCTGCAAGGCCTGGGGTCCCCAACCCCCCAGAGTCCACCTTACTGCAGCACTCTACATAGTCTTACTGAAAATTGGTTCATTTCCATACTGTTTTTATACACTCATTTCCACTGCAGGCATGAAATAGCAAGGAAATTAAGTTTTTTTAATTAATTTTCGTTCTTAAAGCTCATTAGCTAGGCAACTATTTTTTTCTATATGGCAAAATAAGGTCTTTCAGACAACAGCGTCTGTTGGACACTCAAAACTTTCACTTAGTATGATATAAAATTCTCACAGTGTGTGAAGTGCTCGATAATAGTTTTTGGTCAGAGATCCAACGAATACCGGATAAGTAATTACAGGACGTTGAATACATCTGCATCTATGAAACCATGTGAAAGTATATCAACTTTCATTATTCACCCTTCAATTCGGGAAGAGCAATTTCGATTGCTACACAGCCTGGAAAATAACTAGACATGTATAAGCATTATAGTGAAGACGGTATATGAAAACAGTTGTGCATTTTTAAGAAACCAGTGTAAAATATACTTAATGTATATCGCATTTGCTGAAATTACTATGCTATTTAATTTTGCGATGTTGTCAAAGACTAATTTACGGATACAGGCAAAAATCACACACACTTCGAGATGTCACGTTAAAACGAATTCTGCACAATTATTTATTTTTTAACATTTATGGTCAGCAATAACACAAAGTATATGATTATGTCTTGTGACCAGAACATTGTACGAAGTGAACATATAAAAATTGGAAATTTATCATTTCAAGAGGTGGAAAAATTCAAGTATCTTGGAGCAACAGTAACAAATATAAATTACACTCGGGATGATATTATTCGGTTGAGAAGCTTTTGTCATCTAGTCTTCTTTAAAAAAAATTAGAAATTATAAAACAATTATATTACCAGTTGTTCTGTATGGTTGTGAAACTTGGACTCTGACTTTGAGAGAGAAGGGTGTTTGAGAATAAGGTGTTTAGAAAAATATTTGGGGTTAAGAAAGATGACATTACAGGAGAATAGAGAAAGTTTCACAACGCAGAACTGCACACATTACATTTTTCACCTAATATAATTAGGAACATTAAATCCAGACCCTTGAGATGGGCAGAGCATGTAGCACGTATGGGCAAATACAGAAATGCATATAGAGTGTTAGTTGAGAGGCCGGAGGGAAAAAGACTGGCAGAGGCAGAGACGTAGATGGGAGGATAATATTAAAATTGATTTGAGAGAGATGGGATATGATGGTAAGGACTGAACTAATCTTGCTCAGGATAAGGACCGATGGCGGGTTTATGTGAGGGCGGCAATGAACCTCCGGGTACCTTAAAAGCCGTAAGTATAATCTTCAAACTCGTAATTATAAATTTAATTTAGGCCTACTAATTTAAGTCGCTCATTTATGACAAAGAGAACATATCCTACAATTCAAGGGTAGAAGAGTCCAAGACTGCCCACATTTAGCACCCCTGACTTAATGGCGAACATTTACTTCTTTGTATCAATGCGGGGTTACGCCCTTTCGCTTGAACACAATCGATACACAGTTTTGATACGGGTCAAAGGTCGTTATGAGGAGGAAACTTTACGTGACACGTTCAGTGCTGTGAACAAAACTTAGAGGTGTCTGTTATTATAAAGTGGTGGCAGGGATGTCCAAATGCGTGCACGGTATTTCTCACGTAATTGCGAACGCGATCGATCTTCTTTTCAAAGTTGGAGAAAGGATCCATGCACAGCATCACGGTACGGGCCATCTTAAATGAAGCAGAAATGGAAAAGCGACTGAAAACATTATACAATTAGACAGAGCTACAGACAAACTTCAAGAACCCGGGAATAGGTAACAATTTGGAAAAGCAAGACAACTCGATGAGATAATGAACCGAAGAAAATCTTTGGCAGTCAATGGTCAAGAATATCTTTTTGTACGGATACAATTATTTTAAATATACGCAAAATATTAAACAGGAACAAACATAGCTTTTAGGCATTTATAGGAGTTTATGGCTCATTTGGACGTTTTAGATCCTATAGATACAGGGCTGGGCAGCAAGAGCGGATTCTACTCTCTCACGGGGAGCCACATGATTTCTCTTCATCCCCTTTCTTCCCTGCCGAACACCGCGCAGCGTTGATTCAGTAACGGATGAATATTAAGCATCCCCGTTTAGAGTCTGGTTCCGCTCCCCATGCCCAGCCTTGCTATAGAATTTCAACAGATGGATACATACATACATACATACATACATACATACATACATACATACATACATACATACATACATACATACATACATACATACATACAGACATACGAGGGGGATCCAGGAAATAACGACCGTTTTGTTGTAATAATTAAAAAAATATATTTATTTGAAAAAACAAAGTCTGTTACATAACTGAAGCTTCCTTTACTTCTCTACATAATCACCACCTACATTTAAACATTTGTCGTATCTGTTCACTAGCTTTAGAATTCCCGTGTTATACTCCTCTGCCGCCAGTTCATTACGCCAGGTGTTCACTGTCTTCTTCAACTCTTCATCACTTCCAAAACGCGTACCACCCAGAAAGACTTTCAGCTTAGTGAAAAGGTGAAAATCGCTAGGAGCAAGGTCTGGACTATAGGGCGGATGATCAGAGATTTCCCAACCGAATTGATCCAGCAATTCTCGAGTTGAAGCAGCAGTGTGCGGGCGGGCGTTGTCGTGAAGAAGAACAACTCCTCTCGAAAGCATTCCTCGTCTCTTGTTTTGGATGGCTCGCCGTAGTTTTCGTAAAGTCTCACAATAACGATTTGCATTGATCGTAGTGCCTTTTGGCATAAAATCCAGCAAAAGAACACCTTTGCGATCCCAAAAGACAGTAGCCATGACTTTTTGTGTTGAGAGGGTCTGTTTGAATTTTCTCGGTTTCTTGGGTGATGAGGGATGATGCCACTGACGTGATTGGCGCTTGGTCTCTGGGGTGTTGTGAGACACCCAGGTCTCATCACCAATCACAATTTGATCAAGAAAGGCGTCTCCATCTGTGTGATATCGCATCAAGAATGCTGAGGCCATTCTCTGAGTTTTGTGTTGGTCACTCAGTTGCCGTGGAACCCATCGTGCACAGATTTTGTGGTAGCCAAGATGTTGCGACACAATTTCACCAAGCAAAGAACGAGGAATGTCAGGAAAGGCAATATGCAATTCGTCGAGTGATGTGCGCCTGTCTTGCAAGATTCTGTCGTTCACTTTAGTCTTCAGGTCTTCTGTGATGAGTGATGGGCGTCTGGGTCGAGTTTCATCGTGGACATTTGTTCGCCCATTGTTGAACATTTCGCACCATTTTCTCACATTTCTTTCATTCATTACAGTATCACCATACACTTCTTTCAATTGCCGGTAAATTTCTGCAGGTTTCAAATGTCGGGCATTCAAAAATCGAATCACACTCCTCACCTCACAGTCGGCGGGATTATCAATCACGTCGTTCATTTTGAAGAACACAAAATGCACAATGGCGACTTGTTGCAACCAGTACTCACAACATTATGAGAACACATGTTAAGGAAGCCAGTTGACCTTCAAACAAGGAAGGGGAGTCAGCTGCGCGGCGGGTATGCGCGAACGGTCGTTATTTCCTGGATCCCCCTCGTACGTACGTACATAAATACATACATACATGAGATTTGAATAGCATATGTCTAGGACGTAGTAAATAAAATAGGTATGGAACTAGAAATACGTTCCCTAGTTATTGATGAAGATGCAGATTTCAAATATCAAGGGCCGGTTTCATCAACATATGTTAAAAATGCACTAACATGTTATTTGTTAACACACTCTAAAACGTTAGCAATTGCGTTAACATTCTTCAATGTATTCCAATTTCACCAAAGATTTGCAGATAGATGTTAATATTTTGTTAACTCGGGTGCAATATTATGATCTCTTTGGTAATTTATTATTTGTTATTAAAAATTAACCGCGAAACTGATGGTGTGAAAAAAAAAGATCCTATTTTGCTAATATAGAAGAAGTTTTTAGTGGAATTGGTAACAGAATTATAAAGACAGTTTTGTAACGCAAGAAAACAGACAGTATGAAAATCAAAGCCAAGGATGACGAGAGGGTGTGGCTTACTAATGCATTCAATTGCCATGGTTACCGCAAGAACTAAGTAACGTATCATTTGCGGCCGCTCTTCGACTGATGGAAATGTTACTTGTTTTCGTCTAATTCTCACTGTAGCATTAAAACTAACCTAAATAATACTGCAGCATGGAAGAGAGAGGTATATTTTCTTTGTGTATTCTAACACCTCGCTAATTTCGTCTATCTTCCTGACAGTTTATACCTCAGTAAAAATTCGTCCTGGGGAAGTTTTTCGAAATCATAAATCACAGATAGCTCTCTCCCGAAGACGTACGGTATATTTAAAAGTTCAGACAGTAATTCTGCATCTACAGCGTAATTTACACCAGCAATACTTCAGGTTTTAACTGTTTTATTAAGGTTTTAACAAGGAAATTATCATGTTAACAAACAGTTTAACAAGTTGTTAAAGTCAACGACAGTTTATGAAACAGTATTTGTGTTAAATTTATTGTTAAATCAGTATAATAATTTGTTAAGTTTTAACATCTGACGGGTGAAATTAGCTCTAAGAAGAGAAGACGACGATGTAGTTTAGAAACTGAACAAGAAATGAGTAACTGTTAGTATGTCTGACCGTAAAATGAGCGGACCAGGTTTAAATCCTGGTTGGGACAAGTTACCTGGTCGAGGTATTTTTCAGGGTTTGCCCTCAACCCATTAAGAGCAAATGTTGGATAACTTTCGGTGCTGGACCCTGGACTCATTTCGCTGGTATTATCACCATCTCACTACACGCTAAATAACCAGAGCAGTTGATAAAGAACCGTCAAATAAAGAAATTAAAAAATAAATTAGTAAACAAGGCGAATAGGAAAACAAAAGAAGAATGTAGGCCTAAGCAAGAAAGATAAAGGAAAGAATAAATTAAGGAATCAAAGAAAGAAAGAAAGAAAGAAGATGTGGAGAAAGCCAGAAAGAAAAGGAAAGAAGGAAGATGAAAATGGAAAAGAGGAACAAGAATGGGTGGTATAAATAAAAAGAAAAAAGAGAAAGTGAAAACAAAAGAGTATCGCTCATGGGACTGAGGATCACTGGTCCATGGCACGTGTTTGTATGCAATAATTTGGTCGTCCCTGGTGAACCATATTTCACGTGTTTCAGGTGACACGTTCAAACAGCTGAAGGGCACGCTACATGTCGTGTAAACCAAACAAGAGTATCGGGAGAGGACGGGGGAATCGGAAAATGTCATGTGAAGTCATGATTCACTAGAGATTTCAATTTTTCTTCTACTTCGTGAATCGTCAATAATGACTCGGCGTTGTGACTATATTAATGTCGTAAAAACCGTGAGCACAAAAATCCAGAAGGGTTAACATCACCGTTACGTAAACGTCACGCCCTAGGTGCACTACTGTTACTGTACTTGTTATCGGAAATAACGTCCTAATATACAGTTTCACTATGTGGCGTTTTAAACAGCTCTATGGCTTTCTCCTGATTCCAAGTTCCCTCTCTGAATGTCAGGATGTAGACCTTCGGCTCCCCCTCCTACCAATAATGCACAACACAATGTCAATACGGCGGTTGCTGTCGTCTGCGATACAACGAACTTTTTTGTTGATTTTCGAGTTCCTTATTTTTTTCTGGTTATTATATGCTTATTTAAGTTGTGTTAACTCTCGCTAAGTGGTTTTATATTTTATTTTATCAGTCTTAGTATTTATTTCATTATTGTTAATATTTTGTTTTATTATTATTATTATTACTATCATTATTCATTAATTAATTAATTAATCTGTATTACTATCTTTATAGGCCTATTATCTCCGTCACGGGTATTATTATTATTATTATTATTATTATTATTATTATTATTGTTACTATTATTTATATCATCAGCATTATTATATGATCTCTGTAAAATTTATGTAGACTACTGGACTGTACCCGAGCACGAGCATATGCTCATTTCAGGTATCTATTCATATGCACCATTTCAATTGTAAAATGTGAATAAATTTGAATTTGAATTTGAACCATTTTTCACCAATAAATACATCAGGAAACGCTACTGTCAGGGTTAAAGCTACAACGTGCCTTCAACAAAAACAATGTCATTAATTTCAGGGGGTTATTCTTTGAAATATTTCAAATAAAAAAGTAAAATACAATTTTGTTCGTTTTTGCTTCCTTTTCGAAATAAAAATTGTTTTATAAACATTTCATAGCGAGTTTTGGGAAAGTCATTGATTTAATTCCTGATATGTTCAGTCAATTTAAGAGAGCAGTGCATTGTGATAATAAATGATGGAAAGAATTTTGGTTTTTTTCCTTTCAATGTGCAGAAATTTGATTCGAACAAATGTAACATTGAAACACTCCTTTGTAGAACGAAATCGAAAAGTCACTTTCCCCCAAACACTTCCTTACATTTAACTATACTCAATTTACATTTTATTACAGATTCCTTTACAGATATTGTTCAAAATAGAGGCTCAGAGTCCGTATAGGCCAGTTTCTGTCTGATGCTTTTCCAATTTATTGCGGGCTAAAGCAGGGAGATGCACTATCACCTTTACTTTTTAACTTCGTTATAGAGTATGCCATTAGGAAAGTCCAGGATAACAGGCAGGGTTTGGAATTGAATGGGTTACATCAGCTGCTTGTCTATGCAGATGACGTGAATATGTTAGGAGAAAATCCACAAACGATTAGTGAAAACACGGGAATTTTACTTGAAGCAAGTACAGAGATAGCTGTGAAAGTAAATCCCGAAAAGACAAAGTATATGATTATGTCTCGTGATCAGAATATTGTACGAAATGGAAATATAAAAATTAGAGATTTATCCTTCGAAGAGGTGGAAAAATTCAAATATCTTGGAGCAACAGTAACAAATATAAATAACACTCGGGAGGAAATTAAACAGAGAATAAATATGGGAAATGCCTGTTATTGTCCGGTTGAAAATCTTTTGTCATCTAGTCTGCTGTCAAAAAATCTGAAAGTTAGAATTTATAATTACTGGTTGTTCTCTATGGTTGTGAAACTTGGACTCTTACTTTGAGACAGGAACAGAGATTAAGGGTGTTTGAGAATAAGGTTCTTAGGAAAATATTTGGGGCTAAGAGGGATGAAGTTACAGGAGAATGGAGAAATTTACACAACGCAGAACGTCACGCATTGTATTCTTCACCTGACATAATTAGGAACATTAAATCCAGACGTTTGAGATGGGCAGGGCATGTAGAACGTATGGGCGAATCCAGAAATGCATATAGTGTTAGTTGGGAGGCCGGAGGGAAAAATATCTTTGGGGAGGCCGAGACGTAGATGGGAGGATAATATTAAATGGATTTGAGGGAGGTGGGATATGATGATAGAGAGTGGATTAATCTTGCACAGGATAGGGACCGATGGCGGGCTTATGTGAGGGCGGCAATGAACCTTCGGGTTCCTTAAAAGCCATTTGTAAGTAAGCAAGTAAGTAAGTTTCTCGACAGACACACCACAACGTATAGGCATTGATTTACAGATGATAGAACGTAACTGACGACTTTAATCGATTTTCACGAATTACTGTTGGATCATCTGTCGCAACTGATGCAGATCTTGCAGTTTCTGAGCAAAAACATTATTTTTCAGGATACCCCACAGCGAAAAATCACGTGGTGTCAGATCAAATGATCTGGGTGACCATTCTGTTGTGCCATGATGGCCAATCCATTCACGATTCAAGAAGTCCCTCACTCCTACACCAAAATGAGGTGGTGCTCCATCCTGCTGGCATATCAACTGCATATCAGCAAAACGAGGGCTGTTTTCCAGTTCAGAAATAATCAACTCTCATAATAGGCCTATTTGAACATATCAGTCTCTGGTAATCGTTCCTTCAAAGAATGGTTCTATGATACCAGTTATTCGTTTGTTCAAGTTATGACATCTGTAGAATTCTAGACATCACAGAATCAGGTCCATGATTGCCGAAGCCTTGAGGACGAAAGGTCTCACTGTGCACGAAGAAGTCCATGGCATCTCTCAAGAGGGATCCTGTCGGCGAATTGACATGCTTGCCATTCCACCAGGCTCTACATCCGCCTACATTATCGACCCGATAGTCAGGTTCGAGGCACAGAAACAACAGCCCGCTGACGTCCACGCAGAAAAATGCAGAATTTATGATTCCACAGTTCCATTCTATTTGGAGAAATACCACCTCACCTCCTCACCTCCATTGAAGTATAACCTGTACTTTGTTTCCTAAGAAGGAAGAACTTTTGTTTGAACGTCTAATCTATTTGTTTACTATGTTTAGGCCTGTTATGTGTATGCTATTATCTGCACTTAATTTCCCTTTTGTTCGTTCTGCATATTTCTCTTTTGTGGTCTTTCACTCTGTGTCTTTGTTATGCTTTGTCCAATGAGGCAGTCCCGTTATTGGCAAAGCGACTTTTGACTCACCTTGTATATTCCGTCGTGAAATTTAATCAGCTTACCAAATTTGGCCACATAGGCCTACTTGAAATTCTAGCAAAGGACAACAAATGTAAATACAGTTAACTGCTCTCCATTATGACTTCTGTAGCCAGCATTTAAGTGCAAGATCTAGATTACTCGTTACAATTTCTCATTGTCAGTGAGGAAAAAGCAAAACAAAAAACTATTTTATATTACGCCTAGAATAAGATAAATATTAATGTTAGGGCAAACTTTCAAAATTTTCTTGAGATTAAGGAATAAATAATATAAAAAATTATAAAATCTTTGGGAATAACAAAGCGATACATTTAATAGCTGATAGAATGCACGCTGACCGCAATCCGGTACTCAAGCCTTAATCCTAAATTTATCACTTTCGACTGTGATTCATACACACGGCGGTAGAACCCTTTTACAGATATTAATCATTCTGACGTGGAATCACGCACTCTGGAGAGAAATCAAAATAAGTTTCCCTTTTTTCTCTCTGTAATCAGATATAAGTTATCAAACACTCAAACTAAAGAACTTCATGGGGAGACGTTATCGGGAAAAATAAATTTGAGTACTTCCTTCAAAACTCGTGCATGATGGAAATATATTCCTTGGCATTATTATAACAGAAGTAGAAAACGTGAATATTATACATTCCTCCTCCCGTAGGAATAAAATTCTTAGGTTATCAATCGACGCAAGATAGAACCAAATGCAGCCATTTTTAAGAAATTATTAACTTTCATTATACAGGGACATAATTTTATTTTTACTTCAATTTTTATTGTACCTGAGTTTTTTAATGTACTTCACTCCCACCCCTTCTACTAATGAAGTTCAACCGTCCTCCACACAGAATCCAAGACCGCGTATACAGTCATAGTAGCCTTACGGTCATAGTTAAACAGTACGTTCCAGAAATATGTTCGCGTTTTCCAGTGACGAAAGAGCTTTCAATATTGCATCATTTTCCATTTGCCTACGTCGCATCCCGGTTTTCTCCACCTGCTTCTATTCGCCTCTCTGTAAATGCTAGTGGCTGGGGTGTCTTAGCTCTTTTCTGAGAACATTAATTTCTGTTAGGAATTGGACGTCTACGTAATATTATACCCATACAATTGTTTAAAATAATTTAAATAAAAGGCCCCGTTAAGAAATTAATTGTCACGTGATTTCCTCCCTTTCTACGACGCTGCGACGGAACCACTTGGATGGACAGTAGATAGCATGTCTAAGAGTCGGGCAGAAGTGAAGATTGAATTTACAGTACGTAAGGTACTCTTATAGAGTAGGTACAGAATTATTTCAACATGAGTTACTAGTACGAAGGACGAAACTGGCAATTGGAATTAGATGCAATAGTCTATAGTGCGATAATATGCACAAAAGAACTGAAGCCTGTATCGAAATGAACGGCCACCACTTTCAAAAATGTGTTTAAATATCCATAGTATGATTATTTTTCAATTTAACTTCATTCTCTATATTGTATGCCATTCTCTATATTGTATGCCTATATTGTATGTGCTGTAGACAGTATAATATACACTGCATAATGAATACGTTCGCATGGATAACTCAGTTCGTGAGTAAAAACACTTATTCTTAATACAGTACTGCATTTTGATTAAACAAAAACCTAATGAAAATTATCGAACTCAAAATCACGATATTTCCTAGTTTAAGTAAATGGATGAACTAATTTTCTTCTCTCCTATACCTAGTAAAGTGATTTGTTTGTGTTTTACGCCAGTAGCATCGAGCTACAGTGGAAAGAGGTAGCCAACTGTGTTTCTGGCTCTCTAAATGTATACCCAGGTTAATATTAAAAATGTTAGTAAAAATAACATGATGTCCCTTTACAAAGTATGGCTAAGTAACTCAAAGTAACGTGGTTTTTCAAAAACTAACTTCGAAACTTTTACGAAAATACACATATTCAATAACCCCAATATCAAAGAAGTATAGCCTACATCTTGACTACACAACTTTTAACACTATATCACTTCGGAATATACACTGTATTTCTTTCACGTGTTAAAATTAATTTTAAGAAATACAGTATATATTCCGAAAGCAAAGAAGTGTTTTTCGGCATATCAGTCAAGACCAAGTGAAGTTGAAATAAAGTTAAACTTCTCTGCATCTTGACTTCAAGTCAGAAGCTAGGTCACATTAGATAAAGTGCCGAATCCATATTCAGAGACAATATCTATCCCTTGACAATGTCAAATGTAGGTAAAAACAAGTAAACTTGGTGTTGGACGTAATCATATTATAATGACGAAGTGATTCCAGCCTACAGTTCCTCCAAGTGAAAAGTGCGGAAATCGTTCATTCATTGTTGGTTACATTTCGTTTCAAATCTGTTACTTTCAAAAATACCATAGGCCTACATCAAAGAACTTGCTTATAAATATCAATAAGTGGTAGAAAATAAGAAATCAGACATCGTTTAGGTTTCGGCAAAGAATAATAAATGACATGAAATTTAGAGCACAAAAAATATAATACTGATAATATTAGTTACACGAAAACTGAATTAGTATCTTAACCTTAAGTTCAATAAAGTGTATTGATATAA
Source organism: Periplaneta americana (assembly GCA_025594305.2). Lineage (NCBI taxonomy): Eukaryota > Metazoa > Arthropoda > Insecta > Blattodea > Blattidae > Periplaneta > Periplaneta americana. The sequence continues at coordinate 6,351,446 of JAJSOF020000011.1, read as the reverse complement.
CATTATAAGTAACTTTTATTCTGAGATAAAAAAATTATATTCTATTGTAATTTTTTTTCAAACACCACTGTTACATGAACAATTACAAGTTAACCAATGTTAAAAATCAAATCTTCCTCTTCATTAATTTTCAGATGAATATAATAATAATAATAATAATAATAATAATAATAATAATAATTTTCTTCTTCTGCCTGACAAGTGTTAGGCCACAAGGCCTGTTATGGTCTCACATAAAATGCTCACGCCGTCTCTTAGTAGGACGACCCACAGATCTTCGGCCATGTGGTACATAATCATAAATTGCCTTTGGAAGTCTACTATTACTCATTCTTTCCAATTAGACTGATATTGAACAATGTGATCTAAAACTGGTTGAGTTTTCAGTTCCTTTAAAATTTCACAATTTCTTTTCAGATCCCATTTAGTATAGCCCGCTGTTCTTCGCATGAATCGCATTTCACAGCCGTTATTCTGCTTTTATCTGCTTTCCTCAGTGTCCATGCTTCGCTGCCATAGCTGAGGATCGGTCGTGCCAATGTGTTGTAGAGACGTATAATAATAATAATAATAATAATAATAATAATAATAATAATAATAATAATAATAATATGCAACTTTTCGTTCTAAAAAGGAATTTTAAAATATTACAAGGCAGTACACCTGACTTGACAATATGTGTCAGAGAAAGAACAATTGTTTGTACGCATATGAAGTCTGATTAGTGTAATATGTAGCTAGTCAGCGATGTATACAATGGAGAGGGAAAGGAACTGGCCACCCTACCCCATTATCTTCCGGCCTAGTTGCCTCATAAGTGGTGCCTTGGGTTGGTATCAGTTGAGAGGTTCAGACCTATCTTTGGACAGTTGACTAAACAACAACATTTGTTCGGATCAAATTTCTGCACATTTAAAGGCCAAATCTAAAATTCTTTCAATCACTTATTATCATAATACATTCACTGCTACCTTAAATTGACTGATCATATTGGGAATTAAATTAACAGTTTTCCCAATACACGCTGCAAAATGTTTCACATAAAACAATTTTTTATTTTGAAGGAAGCAAGGATGAGCAAAATTGTATTACACTTTCCTGTTTGGAATAGCTCAAAGAATAACTGCCTGAAATTAATGACATTACTTACGGTTCACCGTGTATAGTTTTAAGCCAATTTGAGGCTATGCTTAATATCAGCACTGTTAAATTTTTCGATTCTGTGAAATGAAATGTCCAAACATGCTCTTCCTCGTGTTATAATTATGCCAATATCTGTTGAAATGTTTCTTTTTATGTGAGAAAGTTAATAATATATATTTTCATATCTGCTCCAATTTCATCATCATCATCATCATCATCTTCCTAACAAGTATTAGGCCAAGTGGCCTGTTACGGTCTCAAACTAGAATTTTCAGTCCATCTCTTCTTTGGACGGCCTAGAGATCTTTTGCCATATGGATGGTAATGAAGCAGTGCTTTTGGAATTCTGCATCGATTCATTCGTTCGAGATGACCCTTCCACTGAAGTTGATATTTGCTGATGAACTGCATAATGGGTTCTATTTGAAGTTCTTGCATTAGGTCCTCATTTTTTTTATGATCCCAGCGAGTATATCCAGCTGTTGCTCTCATGAACCTCATCTCACTTGCTGTTATTCTACTGACATCTTTATTCTTCACAGTCCACGCTTCGCTACCATAGCTTAATACTGGCTGTGCGAAGGTTTTATACAAGCCTATTCTTGTGTGTCTTTGTACTAGTGAAGGTTTCATGATTTTATTAATGATCCCCATTGTTTTATTATATTTACATATTTTTTCAGCAATATCTACTTCATCATAAGGTGATAGTGTATAGCCAAGATAAGTGAAGGTATTTACTCTTTCTATTATTTTATTATTCAAACAGATTTTGCTTGGTACAGGGAATTTCCCACAAAATGACGTTAAATTCCAAATAAAGAAATTTAGTAGGATAATGAGTAGAATTTTTAGACAGATTTAGATTATTCTCTTTTCTAGTAATTCCAGTGCTTTGTTATGGATAAGTACATTATTTACGTCCCTCAGTAAACAGAACTAGTACATAGAGCGATATCACAAAAAAATAAAGACATAGTCATGCACAAGCAAGGAACTCGGAACACAGGATGCGAGGTCAGAAAATGAGTACTTTATACTAAATATCACTACTTCAGTCTCTGGCGGAGACGGCGATAAGAATCCTACACAGCGATAACGAACTGCAGCGAGGGCCTATACTACATAGCCACTTATATTATTTAAGAAACTTTATTACATCATATAAACAAAAAGTATAACATTAAACGACAAAATTATCAGTATTAAATTTGCACGCCTTGACACGCGTTGTGAAAACAAGCAGAGTTATTTTTATTGATTGTTTCCGAAACTCTAAAGATAAGAAATACATTACAAAAGGCACTTAAGAAGGACCTTTAGGAGCTGCTAAAGGCGAGAAGTAGGTGGGTAATGCAAACACCTTATTCAGTCACTTTTTTTTCTGTTAAAACTGCTAGAAGAAAGTAGTTTTAACTATATGCGAATAGATTAAAAAAAAAAAAATATTATGCTTTTAAGTAACGTTTCTAAGGAATTCAAACGAATTGAGTCAATACAAAGTGATATATGTATGTATTTATTCACACTGCAGTGGGTATATACCCGGTGGCAGTGGTAACTAATTACACTCAATAATGACAATAATAAACTTATTAATTAAAAATACAATTAATAATAATAACAACAACAGGGAATATACTAAATTAAATGAAACGATTACTTAAAATAACATTTAAAATAAATCTAATTTGTATCTTAAAACTAAGATCGAACTAAAACCCACGAGTATGATATGTTCATATCTGCACAAGTACCTTTCAAATTACACTCATTTCGCTGTCAACTCACTCACTGCACTGGAACTACGACACATTTCACTGATTCTATCCTGATTTCACTAACACTTCAAAAACATTTCACTGTTCAAATACTATGCACTGCCACTATAAACTATAAAGCTTCACTGACAGGAACACGTTTCACTTACACAGCACACTTCACTGACACGACATACTTCTTCACTGATACAACACACTTCACTGACACAACATAATTCTTCACTGATACAACACTTCAATAACAACATATCATTTACACCCTTTAAATAATGTGTATAATTACCGTCTATTAGTAAGGTCCTTAAGCCTATTTTTAAATACATTTTTGGTTGTTGGTAAAGCCTTTACTAAGTCTGCAGGTAAAGCATTCCAGTCCCTGATAGTACGATTGAGAAAAGGAAACTTTCCAGTGTCCGTCCTCTACTTTCTTTCCCTCAATTTATACGAGTGGTCGTTCCTTGAAGAGTAATTTGGCGGTTGCAACCTATTTTTTATTTCTCTCCAGGCAGGCTCACCTCTGTATGTTCTGAACAGTGCGCATAATCGAATTCGCGTTCTCCTGTCCGTGAGTGTGTCCCATTTTAATGGTGAATATTGCAAGGGAAATGTGCATGTACACTAGAGATGAACAAAACTAACTGCCGCTCTCGCTCGCTGTGTTCGTTGCATTTGTCTTTCGAGTCTCGTTTCGTCATTCTCGTGCGCTTCGAGTCTCGCTCGTCATTCTCGAAATAGCATTTGGTCGGCGTGGAAAGATTCCGTAACTTTGAATGACATACATCACTGAAATAAATAACATCGTCGTCGTCGTCTTCCTAACAAGTATTAGGCCAAGTGGCCTGTTACGGTCACAAAGTAGAATTTTCAGCCCATCTCTTCTTTGGACGACCCAGAGATCTTTTGCCATGCGGATGGTAATGAAACAGTGCTTTTGGAATTCTGTATCGATCCATTATTTCGAGATGACCCTTCCACTGAAGTTGATACTTGCTGATGAACTGCATAATGGTTCTATTTGAAGTTCTTGCGATATGTCCTCATTTTTTTATGATCCCAGCGAGTATATCCAGCTGTTGCTCTCATGAACCTCATCTCACTTGCTGTTATTCTACTGACATCTTTATTGTTCACAGTCCACGCTTCACTACCATAGCTTAATACTGACTGTGCGAAGGTTTTATACAAACCTATTCTTGTGTGTCTTTGTACTAGTGAAGGTTTCATTATTTTATTAATGATCCCCAATGTTTTATTATATTTACATAATTTTTCAGCAATATCTACTTCATCATAAGGTGATAGTGTATAGCCAAGGTAAGTGAAAGTATTTACTCTTTCTATTATTTTATTATTCAAATAGATTTTACTTAGCACAGGGAATTTCCCACAAAATGACATGATTTTTGTTTTTTCAATATTAATTTCCATGTTATATTTTTCACTGACCATATTTAAATTGTGTACTGAATATTGTAAATCATATTCAGTTGATGCTATGAGAACTAGATCATCAGCGAAAAGTAAAGCATCAAGCTGCAAATTTCGATTAATTGGAATAAATCCATGGCGTAAATAAACAACGTAAATGTTTAAATGAGACAAAAAGACAAAACAGAACAGTATCTTAGTCATCAAAATGTTCTGGTTTATTATATTATATTACCTATGGTTATATAAATAAAACAAAATAATTCTCAAATAAATTTGCATATCTAAGAAACATAAAACATGACACTAATATATTTTTACTTGAGACTGCACACTTGATCTTAAAGATATGAAAAGAAAATTCCTAGCCTTTTAATAAGGACCTAGTAATTAATAAAGACTGGGGAACGGATTATTATACACTGAAAGGTAGAAATATTTCAAATAGGCTACTTGATTGTTTATAGATTTAATATAACAGTTGTCAAAGTAGATAAAAAAGTTCAGTTAGGTATAAACAACTGCTGACTTCTTGACTTCGGGAGATGATCAACATCGAGTCTCGGAAGACTCACAACCAGTCTTTACGTCAAGGACGCGACGTAATACAACATTGTCGTGCGGGTTTTCGGCTTTGCGGGCGCTTTTAGTCTCGTTTTCTCGAGCGTTGTTCATCTCTAATACACACCCTTGACACGGAGAATGGTAGCTCTCCTGTAGTGTGAATTTGTCTACATTTAATGTCGTTCCGCAACGCGAGATTCACACGGGGAAGTTCGAGGATGAAATGAAGTCGTAGCAGCGACGTATCTGTATGCCACGACACGACACATTCCCTACGAAGTCTTCATGGCTTAGCGATAGAACTCTTTCTTTTCGTTACAAAGGCCGGGCTTCGAATCTCTGCGTGTAAACAAAGCGCACACGATGATTCCCGAGTTATTTCGAGGTGTGAGCTGGTTCCGAACAGCGACCAATTTCCGTGTCAATGGGTGTACATGCTACTGAGAAGAACAGGAACAGACCACCGGCGTGGCTCAGTCGGTTAAGGCGCTTGTCTGCCGGTCTGAAGTTGCGCTCGGGCGCGGATTCGATCCCCGGCTGGGCTGATTACCTGGTTGGGTTTTTCCGAAGTTTTCCCCAAGATGAATGCCAGGTAATGTATGGCGAATCCTCAGCCTCATCTCGCCAAATAGCATATCGCTATCACTAATCCCATCGACGCTAAATAACCTAGTAGTTGATACAGCGTCGTTAAATAACTAAAAAAAAAGAACAGGAACAGAGAGGTAGAGCTCAAGTTTCCTGGATCTTCCACCGTATCAGAGGTCCCGTAAAGAAAAGTCATGCGTGAAAATTAAATTTTGTAAGAGGATATAGATTTTGAAAATATGTAATTTTTAAATTTGAATAACTCAAATATCATTCATCTGATCCTAATGAAGCTTACGTGAAATAATACTAAGAGTAAGGGAATGAACTATACAAAATATGAAGTCTCTACTTTAAAAATTGCAGAAAACAGAAATTTCACCCATCACTCCCCTTAACGTAACAGACCAAGCCTCCGGGAACCACTGGCACATACCATAATAGGCTTGTGGTGTGCCACCCAATTCTACTAAGCTCGAAATATGTCTATTCAGACCAGAAAAACACAATCAAAGCCACTACAAACAACGCAACTCTGTTATCAAAAGCAATGCATAAGCCAGGCCGGAAGTTATTGGCAAGACATCAATGGAACCCGGGAAGGAGGCATCGAATTTCATTTTCTCCCAAAAACTTGGGGATAAAATAAAATGAAACGGCGAGGCGAGGCGAGGCGGCCACCTTGATAAATAAAAGCACTCCACAGATTGGCGCAATAAAGTGGAGATGTTTTGTGGAGCCGGAAACCCTCACCTGTTCCGGAAGTAAGGCTGGATGGAAGGCACGAGTCTGGCGCGCCACCCCCCTCCCGCCCAGCGGCAGACCGAACCGCGCAGTCCTGCACCGATCTCAGCGACGGCAAAAAAAAAAAAAAAAAGCGAGTAGGCCTATCATAAAAATGACACTTCAACATTACCTAGGTATATGTTCTACACGTCTTGCAAAAAAATCCAGTTCTTTTGTTTATCATGTTGCCAATAGTTACCTTCTACATGAAGGTTTATTTTCTTGAACTATAATTAAAACATGATACAGAGAAACCTTGCTGAAAGATCACTCTATTAAGAGACCATCCCTCTTAAAGGCCTATTTCACCAAACATAGGCTATTTAACTTTAATTGTTAAAGTATTTTTAATTGCCACTTAAAGGGACAATGAATTTGACCGACACAAATCGGGCTTTAACCTCTCATTAAACTACATTTAAGTTAATCGGTCAGTATTTAGTCATTTATATTTAATTTTGCATTAATTATGATAATGTTCATCATGGCGAGGAGAATTATGAACTTGATATTTGAAAATGATGATTTCTTACCAAGACGGGCGAGGATAATTTCCAAAAGAGAAGATTATTCTAATACAATGGACGAAAAAGATTTGCAAATGAGGTTTAATAATAATAATAATAATAATAATAATAATAATAATAATAATAATAATAATAATAATCCGTGGCGCTACAGCCCGTGAAGGGCCTAGACCGACCAGCCGGCTGCTGGCCTCACGCCCACATGCCGAAGCAGAGGTGGACGATCATCCAACCAGAATGGAGGTATCGTATGGTTAGCACGATGATCCCCCCAGCCGTTATAGCTGGCATTCGCAACCGGATTTCGCTACCTATCGTAGCTCCCCAAGTGCATCACGATGCTGGGTGGGCACTGGTCCCATACACTGGCGGAAATTTCATGAGAAAATTTCTTCCCCCATGAGGACTCGAACCAGCGCGCATTCCGTAACGCGAGTCCTAGGCAGGATGCCTTACACCGCGACGCCACGGCGCGGGACAAATGAGGTTTAGGCTAAGTAAAACATAAGCATTGTATACTTTGAATAGTACAGAAGGTGATTTAGAATTTCCAACTAACAGTCAAGTAGCCTACTTCACAATATTATTTAAATTATACATTTATTGAAGAAACTTTTAATCAATCTTCAGTTGCCTAAAATACGACAACTAAAGTAATATGAATAAACAATATCCTGTAAGCCTAATATTACATCTGAATGCATTGGAATAGCACAAATCCATTAAGTCTTTCCATTTTGATTGTTGCAGAATATTTCCTTGTATCTACTTTCATATTATCCCGTTTTGTCTTCAATATTGCCGAATACAATGGGGTGAGGTTTTTTTTTTTTTTTGCATTGAAATCTATTTATTCTTATTTCCAGCCTTTCTTTTTTCTTCTAAATTCTGCCCATCCGTCTTTTGTTTTCGATGATTTTAATGTTTTGAGATTACCTCTGTTTATGATGTAATTTTATTGTAATATAACAAATGAACTCACTATAAACATCATTGCTTACATTAACAAGGCACATGACCTTCGAAATTACTTTTTTACTATGATTCCGAAGGCCGTGATGACTTCATTAGGAATGAAATTAATTGACTTTACCCTTAAACGTGTATTAGTTTGTTGAAATGCAGACGAATTAAATATGCCTTAACTTCCTTATTTAAGTTAAATTACAATAGTTGATTGTGGATTAGTAACATGTTGGGGAAATCGACCCTTAATTATGAAAGTGAAATGGTTTAACCAATACATGATAATGATGATTATGATGATGATACATGTTCCTGGCGTCTGTTTTTCTGATCTAGTGAGTAAGTTAATTATTTTCCTCGTTAACATTTTGAGTTACAAAATTAGGGATCATTTTAGCCCCCTCCAAACGAAGTCAAAGTGGTTCTTGGAAAACGTCGTCTATACAATCACACGAGCTTCATTTGCGACAGGAATAAACCATTCGTCATTTTGAGGGGCGTGTTGAAGATAAGGTGTGAGGAACTATTTTAAGTTCTTAGAAATATGGACGACATACACCCATGGGTCGCGTATTCAATGCATTTCAAAATCACTTTTATTTAGAAGATGAGTTAAAATCATCTAAGTATAAAAAACTCCTGGAAAACTTTCTATATATGTAATTATACGCGATATCATACCAAAAGGCAAAGCTAACCATGCTAAGAAAAGGGGGAGGAGACTTTAAAGATTCCTGATATCGAAAGAGTGGCTTAGAGCATGCAGACCTTCTGTCTTAGCCTCTTTACAACGACATCTTCTATTAGACGGATTTTGTTCAAATTCGATACCTTTAATTTAAGTTATTCGAGAATGACGCACATGAAACGTATTTATTTTCAGTAAAAAATAGGATCTTTCATAAGTAACTGATCACTTGAAAAATTGACTAATTTTTAAGATTTTTAGCTGTGTTGTACACCTCTGCCTATAAGAATCTTTCCTGGTGCCGTATACTCGATTAGTTATGCGTTTGCCCGCCAGAAGTCTCCACTTTTTATGTATATAATATCACATTCTAGTATATACAGTTACGAAGCTCAATACGTAGTAAATATGCATCCATAAAAAGTTGCTAACCACTAGAACCGCTACTATCGCCTCATTACAGACAATGCGAAATAATACCGGCACAGTCTATTGTTCCTAGCACCCTCACAACTCAAGCTTCGTTACTGTATATACTAGACTGTGCTAATATCTTATATTAGAAAAAATTGAATTACTAACAACTAAATGCAAATACATTACGAAGACTATTTCGTTTATATGACGTCATTCCATTTTCGGCCAATGAAGTGTAATGAAATTTTGAATTCCAACCAATCGCAGTCATACATCGCGATAATTTCTGCAGCTCGATTTATCATTATCAATTTATCGCATGGTCGTTATTTTGTTTAGTCAGTGTCGCCAACTGTTTCCACAATGAGCATGAATCCACTGTACTAAATAAAGTGCGAAATCCTACTTCCACATCAACATCTTCATCTTCTAATTCCCTGTCCATTGTATCTAAAGAAAATGACACTCCTTCATAACAATTGTTCAAATTGTTCATTTAATGAATGTATTAATCAGGTTATTTGTAATTACACTATAAAATGTTTAAATTAAATTATGATTTCAGCAGATAAAGAAAACGTATTTCTGTTATAATAACAAGAGAAAAGCGCAGTACATGTGATTAACAATGTTAAACCTGTATTTCGCTTTTCTCAATTGGCATTACTGAATAACATTCAATTTCTTTATTGCAGTAATCGTTATTCATCTGTTTCGACTCACAATGTCTGAACAGGTTAGGTATTCATAAATATACAATTATTAACATTTCGTGAGCGAATTTTAGGGATATATTAGTCACAATTTTTATTTTATTCACGAAATAGTCCTAATAAATGTCACTCGAGGTTCGAGATTTCCACAAATAAATCCATTCGCTTCGCTCGTGGAATTATCAGCAAGTCTCAGGTCATAAACCAACATGAATAAAATGTTCTTAAAACAACAAAAATAAAGTGCCCGAATAAAGGATTATCGTGACAGGATAAATAAATTAGTCGTTAAAACTACCATTATTACATTTAATAGAATTAGAATATCAAATCGCACAATGGAGCGCTGTTCGCAAAAAACTTTGCTCAAATGGTAGGCCTACAGTCATGCAGAAATGCCGCCATCTTACAACTGCTGATTCTTTGTGTCGCTGCTACCCATATCGATCACTTTGACACTTGGATAATATTGTTATCTATCGGTGATAGTTTCAGGCGCCTTATTCAAAAACGTATGTCGCTACTTCGATTTGTGACTTACTGTCTCGTCTGTGGTTGATGAAATCAAATATCTTACTTCTTGGGATTATAAAAAATGCTTTTGTGCTCAAGTCAAAAACCCGAAGTGTATTTTCTTTTTTAAAATGGTTTATTTCACGATGATTTACCAACTGCGATAGTTATCTACGTCTGAGTGAAATGAAAGCGATAATGCCTGCGAAATGAGTCCAGGGTCCAGCTCCGAAAATTACCCAGCATTTGCTCTTAATGGGTTAAGGGGAAACCCCAGAAAAGAACGTCAACCAGGCAACTTGCCTCAGACAGGATTTGAACCTACTCTTGCTTCTTTCACGGTTAGAGTTGCTAACCGTTACTCCCCAAAGATGCATGTGTATTTTTATCTAAGTTTGGTGCATATCAAATACTGTAATATAATTCTTGAAGGCTATGTCTTTTAAATGATAGGCTAGTTCAAAAAATAAACTAATGCTATTCGCAACATGATGAAGGTAGTAATAAATTAAGAAGCGTCTAAAACTTATAGGCCTAGTCATATTTGTGTCACCCATTTTTTTATGCTCGACCATGCCGAAATGTAGTAATTATACACCTAGTAGCAGCCCTTTAATGGACCTCATTAAAGTACACCTATTCATTAAAGTTCAGGTTTTTCACCAATCAGAAAGCAATATGAAAGCGCAAGTATCGATTATTCTCGGATATGCAATCGAAAGATAACTAGCGAACCGTCACGGAGGCTGGAAATCCAATACTGTCGCAGAAGGTTATGTTCTGTTACTGTAATAATTAGCGTTAATTGTAAATAATATTCAATTAAATTCAATTTGTCATCTCGTTTTTCAATGTCTAAATCAATTTCCAAGTTATATCAAGATTAATGTTCATTTTACTCTCTAGATTATATCAAGGTCAATGGCATTTGTTCCTAGGAAAAAAATCAATACTTTCGCGTCTGCGCACATCTCACAATTTACGACAAAGTCACTTCCGCTCCCCAGTCAGATAAGAATAATATGAATACTTATGAATAATTTCAAGTTAGAAATATGGTCGAGCAGAAAAAGTCGTATGAAACTTGCCTATAATTGTAATTAAGACGCTCGTATGAAAATTATGAAACTCGCTTGCGCTCGTTTCATAAACATACTCGCAACTTAATTATTACCATTATAGGCTCGATGCATAATGTACTAATAGAGGTTTTGCAAAGTTACGTTTCAACACACACATCTGTATTACAAACCTGTGGTACATTTAGGTTACATGATTATTCTTTAGCCAAAAACGGCACTGATTTTCTGGGCACACCATTATAAAATCGAGGTAGGCACGGCAGGGGGTTCAAGTTAGACATTACCCCGTGGGTAGTGGCTTCGGTTCCATTTCTCACAAGTCTTAGCAAGGTTATGCGCTATTTTGGTCAGATCTAGTTAAGAAACTGGGAACAGAGTAACCAGCAAACCACAAAATAACATTTGGAGCAGCAACCTCACACAGTGATGCGGCGGCATCCCCATTAGATATTTGGAAGTGGAATCGATGTGAACAAAGCGGGGCGCTTGCGGCCACACACACACCCCGGCTGGCCGGCCGGCAGCTGCCGCCCTGCAACTACGATGAAGATGATTGAGCGCGGGTAATTGGCAATCCGATGCTCACCGCACAAAGTGGTTCCGGATCTTAAACAAATCAAGCAGCGTAATTGCACAGCCGCGCGCTCGCGATTACAAGCCGCGTGCTACGGAATCCATTTTCCGCCGATCATTGCAACAGCGGCGTAAGAAGCCGACTCTTCACTGCTGCGGACTTCTCAAGCAGGGGCAAAACACCAGAAACTGAGATGCTTAAGAGGCTGAACGAAAAGTAAGATGGAGGAGTGACGAGAGGTAAGTAGAAAGGAAGAAGAGGATACGGAGATAGAAGACAGATGATAACCAGTAGGTAAGAAAGGAGAATGAAGAAAATGAATGGAAGAGTGACAAGAAAATGAATGGGAATGGAAGAGTGACAGGAGAATGGAAGAGTGACAGGAAAATGAAGAAGAATGGAAGAGTGACAGCAAAATGAAGAAGAATGGAAGAGTGACAGGAAAATAAAGAAGAATGGAAGAGTGACAGGAAAATGAAGAAGAATGGAAGAGTGACAGGAGAATGAAGAAGAATGGAAGTGTGACAGGAGAATGAAGAAGAATGGAAGAGTGACGGGAAAATGAAGAAGAATGGAAGAGTGACGGGAAATGAAGAAGAATGGAAGAGTGACAGGAAAATAAAGAAGAATGGAAGAGTGACAGGAAAATGAAGAAGAATGGAAGAGTGACAGGAGAATAAAGAAGAATGGAAGTGTGACAGGAGAATGAAGAAGAATGGAAGTGTGACGGGAAAATGAAGAAGAATGGAAGAGTGACGGGAAATGAAGAATGCAAGAGTGACAGGAGAATGGAAGAGTGACAGGAGAACGAAGGAGAATGGAAGAGTGACAGGAGAATGAAGGAGAATGGAAAATGAAGAAGAATGAAGAGTGACAGGAGAATGAAGGAGAATGGAAGAGTGGCAGGAGAATGCAGAAGAATGGACGTGACAGGAGAATGAAGAATGGAAGAGTGACAGGAAAATGAAGACGAATGGAAGAGTGACAGAATGAAGAATAAAGAGTGACAGGATAATGAATAATAATGGAAGAGTGACAGAAGAATGAAAAAGAATTGAAGAGTGACAGGAGAATGAAGAAGAATGGATGAATGACAGGAGAATGAAGAATGGAAGAGTGACAGAAGAATGGAGAAGATTGGAAGAGTGACAGGAAAATTAAGAGGAATGGAAGAGTGACAGGGAACTTAAGAAAGGAAGAGTGACAGGAGAATGAAGAAGAATGGAAGAGTGACAGGAAAATTAAGAGGAATGGAAGAGTGACAGGAAACTTAAGAAAGGAAGAGTGACAGGAGAATGAAGAAGAATGGAAGAGTGGCAGGAAAATGAAGAATGGAAGTGACAGGAGAATGAAGAAAAATGGAAGCCTGAAAGAAAATGAAGAATTGAAGAGTAACAGAATGAAGAAGAATGAAAGAGTGACAGGAAAATGAAGAATGGAAGAGTGACAGGAGAATGAAGAAGAATGACAAGAGAATGAAGAACAGTGGAAGAGTAACAGGATAATAAAGAAGAATGTAAAAATTATAGAATGAAATAACGATATAAGAATAAAAGGAGAATGAAAAAAAAAAAAAAAAAAAAAAAAAGACAGGAAAATGAGAAGAGGTTGAAAGAAGAGAAGAAGACTGAAATAAAATGCAGAAGAAGAATGAAAGAAGGAACAAAGAACCTAAGAATGACAGAATGAACTTTTCATATTGTATGTACTTCTAAAACTACTGTTATAGTAGCGGGTACTATAATATAATATAGGATATTTCTAGATTAGTGTGAGAAGTATCAAAACGAAATGGTAAAGCAGATAAGACATAGAATCTACGTTAAAAAAGAAATACGAGCCTCAAGGTAATAAAAAATGTTACTTTTAAAGGATTCATTAATTAGTTATAAACTGTGGAAGATGAGGACGGAAGCATCAGTGCTGCCAGGTAACGGCGAACGGCAGTGTGCTCAGAATGCTGAAGACCGGAAATGAGTGACGACAACTCCTTACACATGTGCGTGTAGTCGCACACTCCCTTTCTGCGGGAACCAATTCTACACTTGCGTATGACGTGTTTTCTGCATGTCTTACACACTTGTACTTGCCAACTATGTTTGTTTTTCAATCTTACGAGAGGAATAAATTCTTAGCCCGCCATTCGAAGTAAATTTAATTCAGTATGGAATCTCCAAACGTTTCTAAGATACATCAAACTTCTTAACAACCGTAAGTACGTATTTATTAAATCTTCTCTACTCTTACGGTCTTATTAATAAACCGTGTACAATTTTTATACGAGATTTATGCAGAGTTGGGACACAAAACGTTAGTAATGTTAAAATGTTTCTAGAAGGTGCTGTGTTTGTTGGAGAGAAATAAAATTTTGTCAGAAGTAAGATCTGTTATTTAAAGATTCAATATATGCTGGAAACGGTAAAACGACGTAACGCAAATTGTTATTCCAGGGAATGCAACAATTAACCCTTTACTAACTGAAGGTTAATATATTAACTGCAGACTCAATGGATTATCCAGGAGATTAGTAATAGTAATATTAATTATGTATTATTTATCTATACTAATAATAAATCTGTAGCCGAAATTTTTCTGGTTATTTTCGATTTTCCAAAAATAATCAATAACCATCCTGAAACCGAAAATCGCCTTTTTTGAAATTTTTGTTTGTCTGTCTGTCTGTCTGTCAGTCAGTCTGTCTGTATGTTTGTTACCTTTTCACGCGATAATGGCTGAACGGATTTCGATGAAAATTGGAATATAAATTAAGTTCGTTGTAACTTAGATTAGGCTATATGGGATTCAAAATACATTATTTAAAAGGGGGTTATAAGGGGACCTGAATTAAATAAATCGAAATATCTCGCGTATTATTGATTTTTGTGAAAAATATCACATAACAAACGTTTCTTTAAAAATCATTTGCGATAAGTTTTATTCTTTCAAAAATTTTGATAGGACTGATATTTAATGCGATAAATGAGTTTTAAAATTAAAATAACTGCCATCTAAGGCCGTGTAACGAAATAAAAAACAAATGACTTGGTCTATATGGGGCCTTGGACAACAACAATCGAAAGCTATGAAAGATAGCCTACAGAGAATGTTTCTGTGTTTGTAAGAAGTAATATCGGAAGCTAAATTAACCGATTTGTATAATTAATTATTATTTCACCATTCGAAAGTGTAGTTTCTCTAGATGGACATAATGCTATGTTATTACAGTAATTTCTGATAATATAATGTAATATAATATAATATAATACTATATAATATAATATAATTTAAGTTATTTGAAGGGTTCAGAACCATAGTGGGCCAAACGCCATTTACTGAATACGTAGAAAACAACAAGGGTTAAAATTAAGTTATTACCATAATTCAATGGAAACATACAGCAAGTAAAATAAAGTATACACATTAAATCTAAATGATGTCAATGTTCATTAAACTATGGTTGCATGTAATAACATTTAAGAAACATGTTAAAGGAATTGTCATTGCACCAAATGAGTGCTTTCTGGACCAAAATGATCGCATATTAATTATTTAAATACAATTTAAATTAAATAACATATTAAACGATTTATCCTTCTATCAAACACGAATGTTCCCTGGATCAAACGTCGCATTTTAATTATGTAATTACTTTATATTTATTTCTAACAGGTGCAGCGGAGCGCACGGGTACGGCTAGTAAATAAATAAATAAATAAATAAATAAATATTCTGCCCATAGGCAGGTCTTTCACTGCAAATCCAGCATTCTCCAATCTTTCCTATTTTCTGTCTTTCTCTTAGTCTCCCCATATGATCAATATATCTTAATGTCGTCTATCATCTGATGTCTTCTTCTGCCCCGAATTCTTCTCCCGTTCACCATTTCTTCCAAGTGCATCTTCAGTAGGCAGTTTCTTCTCAGCCAGTGACCCAACCAATTCCTTATTCTCTTTCTGATCAGTTTCAGCATCATTCTTTCTTCACCCACTCTTTCCAACACAGCTTCATATCTTATTCTGTCTGTCCACTTCACACGCTCCATTCTTCTCCATATCCACATTTCAAATGCTTCTATTCGTTCCTCTTCATTTCTCGTAATGCACATGTTGCTGCTCCATACAATGCCACACTCCACACAAAGCACTTCACTAGTCTCTTCCTTAGTTATTTTTCCAGAGTTCCGCAGATGATGTTTCTTTTTCTATAACAAGCTTCCTTTACCATTGCTATCCTCCTTTTGAGTTCCTGGCAGCAGCTCATGTTACTGCTTATAGTACACTCCAAGTATTTGAATCTGTCCACTTGCTGTACTATCTCGTTTAGAATTCGCAAGTTTACCTTCTTTATTTTCCTTCCTATGACCATGGTCTTCGTCTTAATTGCATTTATCTTCATCCCATACTGCTCACAGCTGTCACTTAGCTCCAGTAGCATATCTCTTAGTATCATCCCCTCTTCTGCTAACAACGCCGTATCATAAGCATATCTGATACACTTTATTCTTCTTCCTCCTAATTTTACCCTCCCATGTTCTGAAAACAGTTCTTCATCAAATCCTCCAAGTAGATGTTGAACAGGGTAGATGATAAAGGGCATCCTTTTCGTATTCCTCTCCCTCTTTCACTTGTACGTTCGTATTTTTAAATTTTATGTAAGTTTAACATTAGACTTAATTAAACTAATTCAAAATAATTAAAAATTTTATTATAATAGAGGAACAAAATAATTTCAACTGCAGTCAAGTGAAACCACGTCAGCTTCCATGAGTGCCATTACACCGATTATTTTACATGGGCCCTCCCCATCCTCTACCACAGGCTAAATTGACTATAGCGACTGGGACGTCAACCTGCGATTTTAGGCACGATATAATGGCCGGACATATCTTGTGCGCCTTAAACCGCTCGGCTAACGAAGTCAACATGAATTTACCCGATTATGCAGTAAGAGTTGTTAAGAATAAGAAATTTGGGAACAACTGGATAATACGCATGCAATAGTCGACGTTACTCGCTGGCCACTAGTCACCGGGCCGTACCGAGCCGTGTCAAGCAAAAGAGAATCGAAATGGTGGTAGAAAAATTCGCGACTATATTCTCAAAAATCACTCCATTAGTCAAGTGCAACGTTTATGCAGAACAACGACGATGTTTTGAATGCACTAAAATAAGACGCATATGTAGTAAGATAACAACGAAATAAAGGGAAAAAAGGTGTGTTTCACGGAATATCACTTAAATAACAGAAAGTAAATTTCCGGTTAATGTTCGCCAAAGCGTTAAGTACGTAATTATGACCGCGTTGAAGTTTTATTTGTGGCCTAAAGAAATATACCTAGCCTTCTACGAAAGAAAAACTTTTAGGGGCCATGAAATTATTCCCTGCTTTAATTACATTATTGTTTATCAATATTACAAAACAAAAACTGTCATAAAGGCCATGACCGACTAGAAACATCGATACCGAAGAGATAAACCCATTCGGCCGTGATGAAACAAAAGAAAATGGGAGGGAGAGAGAGATTTTAGTTCGAGATAAAATAGACACACAATTCTCATGACCATACTGTTAGTAACTGGAAGTCGCTTGTAGGATCTGTCTTTATCGTCTATGTAGAAATGTCGTCCAAACAAATTGGTGGTCCAGGGAAAATCATTGAAATAGATGAGAGTAACAGTAGTGCTATCTCTCAGTAATGTTCAGACCGAAGCAGGTAGAGAGAAAAAGAAACAAATTTCTCCTTCTAACGACATCACAGACCAAAGTCATGTCCTTATGTTGGCGACATTGCGTATTTAGTTAAATTTGGTCGTAAGCGTAACGGCACGGTTCAAATCTACCATGCTAGTTCTCCAGTTTAGCGTAAATTTGTATGCAATAATGGTATAGGTATTCCGGCGTTTAAAGATTAATAAGGAATATATATGTAATAATTTTAGAAGTCATAAATAGAGCAGTTGTATTTGTCATTGCAAAAAGCTTTTAGATAGTTGTTTTGTCACTGTAAAGCTGCGATGGAACTAATTTATGTTAATTTCAAGCATAAAGTATCCCGCTTTGGCGTCGTAAAAATCTGGCGACTGTAATGAAAGATTAAATTAATCGGCTTAGGTCAGTTTGCGCTCGTAATTTAGGATTACAGACTAACAGTTTCAATTTTGATAACGTGTTCTAATGATACGGAGAAGTAAGAATTGATTAATGTAACAAATACAACCAGTATTTCAACCAATAACATTTAATGTTCTTACCTTGTAGTGTAGGACCGGAGATGGAAGACACATGTCCGCTGTGGTATAGTAACCCCCGCAGCGTAGGGGATGAGGGGGAGAGGAATAGGGGCAATGCTGCCCGGCAGCTATTCATCCATACCTCGGTACTGCCACTGCAACAAGGAGAATATTTTCATAATAACAAAACTTAGCCTATTAAAATATTATGAGTGTCCTATGGAAAAAAATGTCTCTTGACATGAATGCAAAGTGCAAAATGTAAAATATGCATAGAAAATAAGAAATTGATGGTGCTGGTCTTCAAAATTTGAATTATTAAACTAAAATAAAGCACCAAGAAACAAGTATACCAGGCAGACAATCAACCTACGCTCTATGCAATGTTTGTCCACCTATAAAACTAAAATACCTTCCATACTGTTTTACTTCAATATCGGATTATGTCCACAAACTTTTAAATAGCAACTAAATTCTTCTGTTACGAATAGATGAAGAGCTTATGGAACAATCATCAACTGAATTCAATATGGTTGCGTAAGGATGAGGCAGTAAAGGCGAAGCGCTATTGAAAATAGTCCAATTTTGACGAATTTTATAACTTTTTTATTTTCGCGCTAAAAATGTACGGTTTCTTGAGGAATATTTTCGTGAAAATTTTATCTCAACATCTTAATTATAGCTAAGTATACTTTTATATGACCCGCGCCGTGGCGTCGTGGTTTAAGGCATCCTGCCTAGGACTCGCGTTGGTTCGAGTCCTCGTGAGGGAAGAAATTTTCTCATGAAATTTCGGCCAGTGTATGGCAAAGTGCCCACCCAGCATCGTGAGCACTCGGGGAGCTACGATAGGTAGCGAAATCCGGTTACGCAAACCAGCTATAACGATACCTCCATTCTGATGATCGTCCACCTCTGCTTCGGCATGTGGCCATGAGGCCAACAGCCGGCTGGTCGGTCTTGGCCCTCCGTGGACTGTAGCGCCACAGATTATTATTATGATTATTATGATTATTATTATTATTATTATTATTATTATGTGAATAGTAATGTGTAATAATGTATATCAACAGTTAATATTATTTCATTTAACATATAACAAATCGACAATATTATATTTGCTTTTCTCAGCCATGCTGCTGACTAGACGGAATGATAAATTCAATCAACTGGAAGCATCTAGTGACAAGTAAATAGAATGATAACCAGAAAGCGCAGGTGGTATAGAATAAGATAACTCAGGCCACGGACCTATATAAGTGCATAATGAATGACATCCCCATGACCCCTTTTAATTACTCTAAATTAATTAATAATTATATCTATCATAAATTCATAAGTCAATCCACCTCCTACCCAAAAGCCAAATTGGCTAGTCTCTTATATTGAGACAACTCATGCTGCGTAAGGTATTTCCGTGGTTTTCCTAAGGCGTTAAGACAAATGTCGGGATGAGCCCTAAGAGAAATGGGCCACGGACCTATATGCCCTTCCCCATAAATTCCCCCTTTCTTCTAACAAACACCGTAATGCCCTAGTTCAGAAACTATAAAATTATGAAATACATGTGCAATGTCACTCATGTAGTCGCAATGCGAAAAGACAGGGAACCTTTCAATTTGCAGATTCAGAATTCACGGCGTCTCTCCTGACGGCCTTCACCTGCCTTGTCATCGAACAACAGACGACAGAGTCTTCTCGACTCCTCCTGCACTGCGAAATGACACAGCTCATTTCAATGTGCAGATCTACACCAGCCATCTCCTCCTCGTCCCGTCCCGTCCCGTCCCGTGATCACCTTGATCACATTTCCGTCCCTTCGCGTATGTGGTACCTAAGAGGTTACGTCCATTTTCGGTTTTCCCCTTCAAAATTTTCTAGAGCTCCTTCAGTGGAGCAGCGTAACCCGGAGTGAGACTAGTGGCCAACAGGCTTGGAGCTCACATATGTAGTTTCTTGCAGCCCCGAACCCCTTGCAAGGACGCGTTTTGCGTACCTTTTAAATTTGTCCTCCCAGTTCTCCTGTTTCAATTCAATTCAATTCAACATGAATAAATTTCTAAGCTATCATATATCATACGAAGGACAAACGAGGCTATACGATTAGTAATTTCGGGAAACCGCGAAGAATTTCAGTGGGATAATCGAAGCTGGAGAGCATACGAAGGACATACTGAACACAAATACAGCATATAACTCTGCAGTCAGTTCGTTTCTGCTACGAATCGCAAATCGGCGTCATTGATGAGATATCAGCCGACATCCCCGGTCGTGCCCGTAAAAAGATGAGTGATTTGCATTGGGAAACAGACATGACAAGACAAAGACTCGTGATACAAGAGCGTTTCTGTCGCTCTGTGTAATTTAGTCAATCCTAGAAAAGGACCCACAGGAAATGGCATCAGCGAGAAGATGGAGACGTGCAGCGTGTTTATTAAGAAAGCTGCAGCTTCATTACTCAGGCGGGGCACGCTTCCTGCACCGTCCGGCCTGCCCGCCGCGCCGACACGATTTGCGACACGCAGCCAGTTCGACTCCCGCCACTGCAACGCGTCACATCATTACAATTAACAGCATTAACAATAAAATTAATTTCAAGATCAAGCCAAAGGTTGACCACATTTCCTTCGTATTTTATTAGTTGTAGGGCTATGATATTTATGCTCGACCATGCCGAAATGTAGTAATTATACACCTGGTAGCAGCCCTTTAATGGACCTCATTAAAGTATACCTATTCATTAAAGTTCAGGTGTTCCACCAATCAGAAAACACCATTATAGCAATATGAAAGCGCAAGTATCGATTATTCTCGGATATGCAATCGAAAGACAACTAGCGAAACGTCACGGAGGCTGGAAATCCAATACTGTCGCAGAAGGTTATGTTCTGTTACTATAATAATTAGCATTAATTGTAAATAATATTCAAATAAATTCAATTTGTCATCTCGTTTTTCACTGTCTAAATCAATTTCAAGGTTATATCAAGATTAATGTTCATTTTACTCTCTAGATTATATCAAGGTCAACGACATTTGTTCCTCGGAAAAAATCAATACTTTCGCGTCTGCGCACATATCACAATTTACGAGATATTGCACAAGGTCAGTTCCGCTCCCCAGTCAGATAAGAATAACATGAATACTTATGAATAATTTCAAGTTAGAAATATGGTCGAGCATAAAACGTCATATGAAACTTGCCTATAATGGTAATTAAGACGCTCGTATGTAAATTATGAAACTCGCTTGCGCTCGTTTCATAAACATACTCGCGTCTTAATTACTACCATTATAGGCTCGTTGCATAATGTACTATTTTATTACTACACATATTCCCCTAAAATAACATGTATGAGATGTTAACAGGTGAAAATCCGTAGGAATAAAAAATATCACATAACTATAATAAAATGCTCAGTCGTACGGCAGCGTAAACTCTTAACAGTAACCCGGCCATCGAAGTCATTTAATAAACAGGGAAAACCGTAAGTAATAGGGTAAAGGTTGGTAATATGATATGAGTAATACTGTGATAGTAATTTTTGAGAATTTATTACAATTTTACTGAGCGAGAGAAAGATCGGTTTTTTGCGACTATGTATTGAGAGAAGGTTCGTGGACAAGTTGCTGCACAAAACCGGTCCTTCTCTCGCTCAGTAAAATTATAATAAATTCTCAAAAAGAATTATCACGATATTACTCGTATCACAGTATTAACAACCTTTACCCTATCATTAATTTCAAGGGGTTATTTCTTGAGATATTTCAAACAAAAATTTTTGAATACAATTTTGTTTTCTTTCCGAGATAAAAATTGTTCGAGTTATATGAAACATTTCATAGCGTATTTTGGCAAACCCATTAATTTAATTCCCTATTTCTCAGTCAATTTAAGACAACAGTGTATTATGATAACAAATGCCTGAAAGGATTTTAGTTTTGTCCTTTAAATGTAACTTTATTGATCTCCAAAGGAATTTTTACAATGTTATATTAATGTTCAAACCAAATTTGTACATATTTAAAGAATAAAACTAAAATTCTTTGTATCATTTATTATCATACCAAACTGCTCTCTGAATTTGACTTAGCATTTTGGAAATTAAATCAATGACTTCCCCAAAACATGTTATGAAATGTTTCATATAAAACAATTTTTATCTCGGAAAATAAGCAGAAACTAGCAAAATTGTATTAAATCTTTTGGTTTGAAATATCTCAAGGAAAAACCACCTGAAATTAATGACATTAGTTAGGTTCACCCTGTATACTTTATATTCCAGCCAACGCCAAATTCGAACCAAACTCCAGGTTAAATCTGCGCTTCGACATTGAGCGGATATAGGCAGACAGGAGGAGATGGCTTTCTATTAAATATTTGGGAGTCACTCGATGTCATATAATGTTTAATTGTAGCAGTAAGCAGAAATCACTACGTTTTGATAAACAGAAAAAGCTTGAGCAACGAAGTACGGTTGCCTCAGCTCCTTTGGCAGAATATTTTGTCCAAACAAATCCAATAACAAACAGCGTAGAAACACGGCGAGTTCATCGCCACAAGCGTACATCATTCAGAAAAATGATTACTCATGCGAAATCACGATTATGACAATTTGTGGCGTAACTTCTTGGAAATTCTTGTTTGAAGCTCTGACCGATATCGTATTACTCTGTGTAAACCGGTATTATAAACAAGGTGGTGATTGCTTTCCAGAACTAGGTATACAGACACGAGTCAGTAAAATAGCCGGGAGCAATAAACAATGTAACTTCTGGAGCACAGCTTCTCACACTGTGGATCAAAGACAGCAATAACCAACCCGCTTCTTGAAAAATGAAAAAGAACTACAAAACGACACAGCAGTTTCATTATATATGCGCACAAATGTGCATGAATACATACATACATTACATTACATACATACATACATACAGTACATGTTTCTGCGAACAAATAATTAGGCCTAAAGTGGTTTTAAAGTGACTATTACAATTTTACTACGTCATACTACTTTTGACCAATAAAACGGTACGAAAGGACGTCTTTCATCCAATCCTGGTTGCTTTTCGCACAATTATATCGCCTCCTTGCATTTGTTTAATTTTATCGCTTCCCTAGCATTTGTTTATTGTTATCACTACCCTAGCATTTGTTTCTTTGTTTGCCAACATTTCAAACTGCACTGGTCTGGACGTCAAAAAACAGAAAATTACAAACCACTGCAGTCGATGCACAGCAGTTTCAAATATGACTCGCATTGACATTCAAGAACAAGAATTAATAAAGATCACTGGTCATAGCTATGCATCTTCCCTGAAACCCTATTTACAAATAAATGAAGAGCACCATTCGGAAATCCTGAATAAGTTGAGGAATACAGCATGTAGGCCTACATCAACGAGTTCCACTTCTTTTACACCTGTGGAGTAACGGTCAGCGCGTCTGGCTGCGAAACCAGGTAGCCCGGGTTCGAATCCCGGTTGGGGCAAGTTACCTGGTTGAGGTTTTTTCCGGGGTTTTCCCTCAACCCAATACGAGCAAATGCTGGGAAACTTTCGGTGCTGGACCCCGGACTCATTTCACCGGCATTATCACCTTCATATCATTCAGACGCTAAATAACCCAGATGTTGATACAGCGTCGTAAAATATCCCAATAAAATTAAAAAAATTTATGCACACGTCCAATATAACATCAACTGAAGCACCAACCACTAAAACATTCAAATTTGAAAATTGTACTTTCAATAATAAATTGTTCCTTTGAAAATTATTCTTGTTTATTTCATCATCCCTAATTAAAACTTTTCTAACACTCGTTTAAATTATTTAGGTTATGTTATAGCTTCTGCTATATGATATTATGGATAGTCACGTATCAGAGATTGTTTGATATTAAGATTTATTGAAAATCATCTGTCAAGTGACGTTGATTACTGGGATCCGGATGATTGAAGTGGAATGCAACTGTTTTAATAAAAATGAAACTGAATCAACAAAGCCTTGTTGACTATTAACCGTCCACAGAGTTCAAGATTCCATAGTTGGCACAACTGATAACAAGAAAACAGCTAATCGTATAACTGCCATCTAGCGTAATATTTGTAATGTTGAGATGGTACAATAATACATTTGAAGACAGTTACATTTTCGTAAGTCATGTATTGGAGTACTTCGTTACTTCTAATCGTTATATACTTTCTTCTAATCGTGTAATAGTCAATTAAATCTCACTCGAGTTTTGATTTGCATCCGAACCGGTGAAACTGCTAAACCATGCTAGTGGTGATAATTTTTTTCCCTCCTTCAAGGAGATCGAAGACTTGGGCGTCCACTTCTAGTCCGAAATAAAGAATAATATGCAAATTGAAATTGAGCATTAGAAAACTTTGTGAATTTTGACAAACGATTTGAGTAACCATAAGGAACATTTAGGTCTGTGTATGGTTTGTTCCTCATAACTTGACAGAAGATCAATGATATCGCCTTACTGAATACGCCAAATACACAGCCGATCCTGCTCAATGGAAAAAAATTCTTGGAATCAATCACGATAGAACACTCAGTTCGATCCTGTAAGGAACTGCTGGAAGTTATTATACTTTATGTGCATTACTCCTGGATAAACTGACTCACAGACACTAATATTAACAATATCCGATCAAGAATTCTATTAGAAATTTCAATAGGCAGACAAGACCAAAACCACTTTTCTAGTATCAGAAGTGCTGAAACCTTACACTATCGGTCAAAAGTTTTCGATCAGCTATGAAAACAACTATATACTTTATTTCAATGTACAAATACATCGGAAAAACTAAATAGACCAACAAAATAAATATTCTCTCTCTCTAGCATTATGATATGATAGAATATCTAGGTCAGAAAACACATCTAGGTCAGAAAGCATGGGTAGACATAACGGCTCGGTTAGAAAAGCCAACGTACTATGGTAGGAACGATCATGATTTTAAAATCAAATGTAGGAAACAGAAAACGGATGTAGGTAAATTCTCATTTTTAAATAGAACTACAAATGACTGGAATGACCTACCTGCAGCGGTCTTTGAGGGCTGTCCTTCCTTAAGGCCATTCAAGAATAACTTTAAAAGTTGTGTATAAAGTGCAAATTAAAATTAAGGTGACATTCAACATTTAATTTTTTAAGGTGACATGTATTTATCTAGCCTGACGAGTTTACTTCCTTGGTTTGAATTGTAAATTATTTAAAAATAGCGTGTAAGAGGGCCTTAGACTAGAAATGTTTAGTTTAAATGTAATTATGTTTATAAGTATGCATAAGGATGTAATTATTTGACTTATTTGAACTGTTGTATCAGTGAAGCGAGGTGAGTCAGTGAAGTTATGGTTTTACAGTGCAGTGAACAGTTCCGATCAGTGATAATTTATAGCGTCAATGAAATGTGTTCTATAGTGTCAGTGAAATGTGTTACAGAGTGTCAGTGAAATGTGTGCTAAAGTGTCAGTGAAATGCGTCATAGTGCCACTACAGGGAATGAGATGAGAGTAAAGTGAAAGACTATTAAAACTTATGTACGACCTATACATAATTATGTAGGTTGTATTGTGAAATTAGGTATTTTATTTATGTTTTATTATTATTGTGTTAAATTGTATTGTGTATTCTTATTGTATTGTGTATAAAATTGTATATTTGTTGTAAAATTGTATTGTGTATTGTAAATTTTATTGTGTATTGCTTATCATTTTATTGTGTATTGTTTATATTGTATATACCACTGCCACCGGGTGCTTGCCCACTTGCAGTGTAAATAAATATATACATACATACATACATACATACATACATACAATATTCAAAACGAAATCCCTGTTTTAACCACAAATCCATAGTTGTGATAGGTGATCGAAAACTTTTTACCTGTAGTGTACATTTCAGTGAAAATCTCTAACAGATCATTTTTAGCACCTCAATACATTATTGAGAATAAATAATTGATTAAATGGCGATCTTACTCGTGTTAATTATGTAAGCACGTAACATATAACACACTAGAACAATATGAAATATACAGACACACTAAAACACACCCTAATCAAATTCTCAACACACAGATCAATTTCAGAACACACACTATTTGACACAACTCTTCATCACACGAACGCACCCACACAACAGGCAGCGAAGTTGAGATAGCGCCGAGATCTAGTAGGCTCTGAGGATGGTGTCAAGTAACACCGAAACAGCTGTAAGCCACACATGCTTACATAATTAACACGAGTAAGATCGCCATTTAATCAATTATTTAAATTCAAGTGTTAAAAGTAGTGTACGAAAGATTCAACATGGATTATTGAGAAAGTAAAATAGCAATGACTAATCCGTCTATTATTTCCATGTTTCCAAGCAACAGAATTAAAAGGTGAAGTTACTTTGTATAAATTTACAGACACATATTATCTAATGACGAACCATTGCTGTATGACAATAGATACTTAAAAGTTATAGCAATTATGATACAGTCACCCCAAAAAGGTGATCGCATGAAGCTTCCTTTCCTTATAGACAGATGACAGAACGAGGAAGCCACATATCATTTGAAGAGACACAGACGCCAAGTATGTAGCAATAGCGACGAGTCAGAAGTGCCATTATATTCAATTCTAAGGGACCTCACAGGTTTATAAGGTCAACGGTCAAGTTGATGAATGTAGAGTAGGCCTATCCTCCCGGGAAACTGACGTACTTACTTACTTACTGGCTTTTAAGGAACCCGGAGGTTCATTGCCGCCCTCACATAAGCCCGCCATTGGTCCCTATCCTGAGCAAGATTAATCCAGTCTCTATCATCATACCCCACCTCCCTCAAATCCATTTAAATATTATCTTCCCATCTACGTCTCGGCCTCTCCAAAGGTCTTTTCCCCTCTGGCCTCCCAACTAACACTCTACATGCATTTCTGGATTCGCCCATACGTGCTACATGATCTGCCCATCTCAAACGTCTGGATTTAATGTTCCTAATTATGTCACGTGAAGGATACAATGCGTGCAGCTCTGCGTTGTGTAAATTTCTCCATTCTCCTGTAACTTCATCCCTCTTAGCCCCAAATATTTTCCTAAGAACCTTATTCTCAAAAACCCTCAATCTCTGTTCCTCTCTCTCAAAGTGAGTGTCCAAGTTCCACAGCCATAAAGAACAACCGGTAATATAACTGTTTTATAAATTCTAACTTTCAGATTTTTTGACAGCAGACTAGATGACAAAAGCTTCTCAACTGAATAATAACAGGCATTTCGCATATTTATTCTGCGTTTAATTTCCTCCCGAGAGTCATTTATATTTGTTACTGTTGCTCCAAGATATTTTAATTTTTCCACCTCTTCGAAGGATAAATCTCCAACTTTTATAGTTCCATTTCGTACAATATTCTGATCACGAGACATAATCATATACTTAGTCTTTTCGGGATTTACTTCCAACCCTATCTCTTTACTTGTTTCAAGTAGAATTTCCGCGTTTTCCCTAATCGTTTGTGGATTTTCTCCTAACAAATTCACGTCATACGCATAGACAAGAATCTGATGTAACTCGTTCAATTCCAAACCCTCTGTGTTATCCTGAACTTTCCTAATGGCATATTCTAGAGCGAAGTTAAAAAGTAAAGGTGACAGTGCATCTCCCTGCTTTAGCCCGCAGTGAATTGGAAAAGCATCAGATAGAAACTGGCCTATACGGACTCTGCTGTAAGTTTTACTAAGACATATTTTAATTAATGGAACTAGTTTCTTGGGGATACCAAATTCAATAAGAATATTATACAGTATAAAACTTCTCTCTTAACTGAGTCATACGCCTTTTTGAAATCTATGAATGACTGATGTACTGTACCCTTATACTCCCATTTTTTCTCCAATATCTGTCGAATACAAAAAATCTGATCAATAGTGGATCTATTAGGCCTGCCGGGAAACTGACGTACGTCTGCAAAATGAGTTGTAGTTCAGTTTTATTAAGAACACTGGGACTAAAGGGAAGGAACAGAATATATATCTAAGGTAAGAAAACTTTGAGCGTTATCACTAGCCTTCGGATTTTAGGTAAAAACCTATTTTAATCCTTAAAAGATAAGTTCATAAAAATTTGCAAGTACACGTTTCATATGAAACTATGCCTAAAATTGGTATTTTAATAACACCTAAAAATGCCTATTTTGGCGAAAAAAAGCGTATTTTGACCTATTAAGTATATTTTATCTCTAATAGGTCAAAACATGCATTCTTATTTCGAAAATTTGTATTTTAAATTCCAAATGTGTTCCTGGTTCTGTTGGATATAAAGTAGGCCTACTGGATAAACTGGAGCAAGTTCTGCAGAGAAATGTAGGACTGAAGAATCTGCGTACTGCTTCAGATATCCTAGCAGGAAAGAACACGAATTTTCAATGTAACATTCCTGTCTAACTAGTGTCAAAATTGAAATACGCTCCTGTTAATTTTCAGCATATAAATTTGTGTTGAGTGACAGACAACATTGCTTTTCAGTTGAAAATTTAGAAAAAGTATTAGTAATTCATTGTAAAGCTAATTATGGACATTAACGGACAAGGCTTGGTAAAAATGTATTATATTTCACTTGTTTGTGTATTGAATTTATATCTGAAACTTATTTTTCACATTTAATTAGTTTATGTTTAGATATTTGTAGTTCTTGTACTTTCAGTAGTAGTGGTGGTAACGGTGTATAAGTATTTAAAATGATTAAATTCTAGAAGTAAATCCCTGATGATTTGGAACATGTTTTTAAAGGAAACATTATTTTTTGTTAGAGCCTATTTTCAATTCTTTAAATACTATTTACTACACTTTTGAGCCTATTTTAGGCACCTAAAATTACATTTTAACGATCTAAAAATCCGTACCCTAGTTATCACTATTACACTTTTACTACGTCATACTACTTTTGACCAATAAAACGGTGCGGAACGACGTGTTTCAACCAATCATGACTGCTTATCCTACAATTTTTATCACCTCCCTAGCATGTTTTTATCACCTCCCTAGCATTTACTCTTTTGTTTGCCAAAATTGTACTTTCAATAACTGTACTTTTAAAATTATTCGAGTTTATTTCATCATCATTAATTAAAACTTCTCTAACATTTATCTTTTTTATATTATTTAGGTTATGTTATAGCTTCTGCTGTATGAGATTATGGATAGTCACGTATCAGAGATTGTTTAATATATATTGATAATTTAAATGGAATGCAACTGTTTTAATAAAAATGAAATTGAATCAACAAAGCCTTCTTGATTAGCAATCGTCCTTAGAGTTCAATGAAGATTGTATAGTTCGCACAACTGGTAACAAGAGAACAGCTAATCATAAGATATTACTGCCATCTAGCGGAATATTTGTAACGGTGACATTGTACAATAATACATTTTCAAAACAGTTTAGTATTTTTGTAAGTGAATTAATATTTTATTGTATTAGAGTGCTTTATTTCTTCTAATCTTTATATACTTTCTTCTAATCGTGTAATAGTCAATTAAATCCCACTCGAGTTTTGATTTTCTCCAGATAAATCAAAGCCTTCGTAAAGGGCATTACCCTTTCCCTTTGTGATATAATTAAAATAAGTTATTTAAGCATTTTCTAACGTGTATAAAACAACAGAAGCAAATGTAAACACCATAACTAGGCATGCTTCAAATATAAAGCTTTATGCCATCTTAGCATTATAAACAGCTTGTTACTACAGAGTGATTTATATAGAACTGACACATTTCTTTCTTTAATTATTCCGTTGGAAATTCATTCAATGGCCCAATTTTAGCACCAAATTAAGCAGAAGGTTCTGGAGTTTCGATTCCTTGTCACTAGATGCGCAGATGTTTATGTTTTATTCCTATTGTTGGCAGCACTAGATGCGCAGATGTTTATGTTTTATTCCTATTGTTGGCAGCTGTTTTCGACATTTTGTGTCAACGTGAAAATGCACTACACATTAAATCAACGACTCTTCCTTGTGAAGCAATACTGGATTACGAATTCAATTACAGCTACTCAAAGGGCATACCAGAGAGAATTTGGTGTTCGCAATCATCCCAAAAGCAACACAATACTGGGACTGGTAAACAAATTGGAAACAACTGGATCTCTGGTGAGTGAAAAGGGCAAGCATCGTTCATCTAGGCTTCCCACGGTTGTTGACGTAAAAGCACGACTGGAGCAGTCACCCAAAAAATCATTAAGACGTTTGTCGCAGGAGACAGGGTACCCTACCCAATGTATCAGAGAGCCTAAAGCCATATAGGGTTAGGTTGTTCATCAGCTACAGGAACCAGACAAGGATAAAAGATTGAATTATTGTCGTTGGTTTCAGACGTTCATTGTGCAAAATCCTGCCATATTGTCCATCACATGGTTCACAGATGAAGCATGGTTCCATTTAACCGGTTATGTGACGACCGAATAATTTCCAGGAACCTGTGGCCACCGAGATCTCCGGATTTAACAACGCCGGACTTCTTTCTATGGGGTTACTTAAAAGACAGGGTTTACGCCACACGACCCCAGACATTGGACGATCTGAAGCACAACATCACACAGGAGATTCAAGCTATTGACAACAGAGTCCTCCAACGAGTGGCCAGTAACATGGAACGACGTGTTGAGTTGTGCCTTATGCAGGATGGAGGACATTTTCAACATTTGCTATATAGGTAAATAATCTCCCAAAATTCCTCTACATTTTAGGTATAATAAGTTGTCGCTAGCACAATTCGTTTCGAAACAATTAATGAAAGAAATGTGTCAGTTCTATATAAATCACTCTGTACATCCAATATCGTGCGTAATCGGCTTATTATGGCATGCGTGCCAATAATAGCAATGACGTAATACCGGAACGCTTGGGTGGGAATAACACCTGCAAGGTCATCCATTTCTTTTTATTTAATCCCAATGCCAGACGCAACTAATCAATACGAACATATGAAGACTTTGTCAGCTATGGATGTCAAATTATTTCATAATTTATTTCCTACAATTTATAATGCTAAGATGCCATAATAGTATATTATGTAACGAGCCTATAATGGTAGTAATTAAGACGCGAGTATGTTTATGAAACGAGTGCAAGCGAGTTTCATAATTTTCATACGAGCGTCTTAATTACCATTATAGGCACGTTTCATACGACTTTTTATGCTCGACCATATTTCTAACTTGAAATTATTCATAAGTATTCATGTTATTCTTATCTGACTGGGGAGCGGAACTGACCTTGTGCAATACCTCGTAAATTGTGAGATGTGCGCAGACGCGAAAGTATTGATTTTTTTCCGAGGAACAAATGTCATTGACCTTGATATAATCTAGAGAGTAAAATGAACATTAATCTTGATATAACATTGAAATTGATTTAGACATTGAAAAATGACATGACAAATTGAATTTATTTTAATATTATTTACAATTAACGCTAATTATTATAGTAACAGAACATAATCTTCTGCGACAGTATTGGATTTCCAGCCTCCGTGACGTTTCGCTAGTTGTCTTTCGATTGCATATCCGAGAATAATCGATACTTGCGCTTTCATATTGCTACAATGGCGTATTCTGATTGGTTGAAGAACTGAACTTTAATGAATAGGTGTAGTTTAATAAGGTCCATTAAAGGGCTGCTACCAGGAGTATAATTACTACATTTCGGCATGGTCGAGCATAAAGTGTTGTAACATTCACTCATGCCATAATAATCAAGATTATCTACTTGTTGCATAAATAACTATAATATGCTTATAAATATAGAATAATACATTAGTTTATGTTACTTTTTTATTAACCGAATAAATGGAATATATTTTCTTCTATTATTTTATATACGTTAAAAAATACGAACTTGGTGACAGGCTATTGCCTAATGCTAGCAGAAAAAGAAGAAGAATATGAATGAGAATGCTGAGGAAAAGAAGTACGCCTATTTGCCAAGTTACAAATACGAGTAGGCCTATACTAAAATAAATGAATATAATTCGTTCATATTACTCCAGTAGGCCTGACTGTTGTACGTAACTTTACAACGAACGAGTGAATACTTTAACATTTGTCACTAATTTTTAAGGCAATGTCTCGCAGTCTAGGGTCACAAAGTTTCGCCATCAGCTCGTTTTCGTGCAACTGCGCGGGTCTCATGCTGCACGGAAAAGCCCCTACGGACTTATCAGGAAGTGTCAGGTAACTACATTGTATTTGGGTGTTTATTACTCCAGAAATTCAGAAAGCGATACTTTACGTGTGTGTATCTGCAGAATATAATTACTACAATCCTGTAAAAAGCAGTTTTTATGTATGCAGGAGTCGGGGACGGAAGCCAAAATCTATAGTTAAATATCGACAAACTAGACGAGCCTAACACACAGCCTGCTCAATCTTTCATTTTCCTTAGTTAAGGGGAGAGGATGGTATTATTTTTAACTTTTTTTCTATTTCGTGTAAAATATTAATTTTTGGTATGTAGAGAGCTCATAGCTGTGGCAACTCAACCAAATAAAAATATTTTGAAAAAAAAATTATTATTTGGGGGCCCTAATTTGAAAAAAAAATATAGCCAATGCAGGATTGTACTAAAACCGATATATCTAAACCGTTTTTAAAGATAGATTCAAACTGTTTTTTGCAATGTATTTGCAAAAGCATGCTCTAAAAACTGTCTGTAACAGAATTTTGATATATTAGTCCCTACGTTTGTAAAATAAACAATTAAAATTTAATAACAATTTTCTGATTTCCTTTCTTGCAAACAAACGGACGTATTTTTAAAATGGAATCAATTAACAAAATTCTGTTACAGAGAAAAGTTTCCTAATAGTCTAAAGAATGTGTATTCTAAATTTCTTGCATATATCTTTAATAGTTCAGAAATTATATCCATTTTTGTCTGGCAATGTAGTAAAAAAAAATGAAGTTACTGGAAACCGATAAAAGCGGGCGTGTGATTTAAAAATCCATAGCGCAGGAAGTTTCAAATGACGTCTCAACATCCGATAAGGGTACAAATACCCAAAAAATGTTATGCAATGCATTCCACACATATCAAAGGGTAGGGCCTATTTTAAAGAAGAAAAAAACATTTTTTGAAAATTTAATTTACTGGAAACAACAATAAAAGTGGGGGAGTGATTTAAAAATCAATAACGCAGGAAGTTAAAAATGGCGACTCAACATCCGATAAGGGCACAAATACCCACAAAATGTTAAGCTATGCATTCCACACATATCACAGAGTATTTTAAACAATTTTGTTTTTTGAAAATTTACTCATTTTTCACCAAAAAATACCATCCTCTCCCCTTAAGTTTTGTTTTCAGATGTTTCTGTGATTCAGATTTTTCACTCTGACAGTTAACATAGATAAATGGTGGAACACTGAGGTTTGGAGCAACGTTGGACCTTTGGCAGCAAAATTGGAGTTCTCAAGACGAGAACATCCATGTCTCAGCGAGATTCTAGCATTCGATAACTTTACATGGCGTAACGACATTTTTGTCACAGCAGTGTTTATTTAGTACATGATTAAGTAATTATATAAATTAATCATATTTCGAAATAAAGCTATTGCAACGGAGGTGAAGTACACATATTTCATGACCCGAAGTGAATACAAAAAAAAAAAAACTATATGGAATGAAAAACATCAGTGCTTTAAGTTGCGAGACATTACAAAGAAATAATAGATTTACAAGATTTTCTGATGATATGGCGTTATTAGCAGAAGAGGAGACGATACTAAGGGATATGCTACTGGAGCTAAATGACAGTTGTGAGCAGTATGGGATGAAGATAAATGCAAATAAGACGAAGGACAAGGTCATAGGAAGAAAAATAAAGAAGGTAAACGTGCGGATTCTAAATGAGGCAGTAGAGCAAGTGGACAGCTTCAAATACTTGGGGTGTACTATAAGCAGTAACATGAGCTGCTGCCAGGAAGTCAAAAGGAGGATAGCAATGGCAAAGGAAGCTTTTAATAGAAAAAGGGCATCTTCTGCGGACCTCTGGAAAAAGAACTAAGGAAGGCACTGGTGAAGTGCTTTGTATAGAGCGTGGCATTGTATGGGGAAGAAACATTGGATATTTCGACGAAGTGAAGAGAAGCGAATAGAAGCATTTGAAATGTGATGTGTACAGACAGAATAAGAAATTAAGCTGTGTTGGGAAAGAGTGGGTGAAGAAAGAATGATGCTGAAACTGATCAGGAAGAGGAAAAGGAAATGGGTCACTGACGGAGAAGAAACTGCCTGCTAAAGGAATGGTGAACGGGAAAAGAGTACGGGACAGTAAAAAGATATCATATGACAGATGACATTTAGGTAGTCTATGTGCATCTTTTGAGAAGACAAAGAGGAAGGCAGAAAATAGAAAAGATTGGAGAAAGATGGGTTTGCAGTGAAAGACCTGCCTTTGGGCAGAACACTGAATGAATGAATGAATGAATGAATGAATGAATGAATTGTAAAATTCGTTGTGAGCTATTCTGTGACAATTGGGTAACACCGTATATGGAATTAGACTTGAAATCTAATTTCACGAAAGAATATTCATATTTCGAGACTACAGTAATTTGGGGAAAAATTACGGCAAAAAAGAAAAATTATTTGAAGAAGGGAAATTTTTCCAAGGTCTTACCACCACTGCTTGTACCATAAGAAGATTTCGCAAAATACTCCAACAAATGTTCATCTCCCAATTCGAATAAAAAAAATCCCTCAATTTTGAGAGAAAATCCTCCAACCTGGCAACCCTGTCTGGCTAGCTGAGAGGTGAATAGCGCGGTGGGATATATTTGAATGCGATGATTTCACGCAGCACTGCATTAATCCAATGCATTACATATCCTTCCAAGAAGCATAACGAAATGAGGTCAGACAACTGAAAAGAAGCTGTCACGTGCTATGACGGGGTGGGAAAACAGGGATTAGTTCGCTCAACAAGACAAGTGGACTGTTATTGTTGCTGTAGAGGCGGGATCGCTTACAACTAACGGTGTGAAACTGACAAATATTGAGATGTGAGAGAGGCTACTGATCGCGCAGAACTGAATCATGAAGATGATGTCATATCGCGGATTAGAGATGGACCGGCGGAGTTTATTGTCCTAGACTGAAATTAATCTATCCGGTGACTCGACGAGAGTCATCGCATCACACGAGACGGACGGAGGAAGGAGGGGGAGACGGGCAGCCGCATTCACGACTCGTTTTTAATCCTTTGATGTCCAACAAATAATAAGGGTGGGGAATCATATTCACTAGAAAGTGGCAAAATATGCGCCCATGTATGCTCTTAAAAACCAGAATATATGCACTGACAGTAATTAACAAAACATGCATTATTAAATATGAAAAACTGATTTTATTTCAAATATTTTACACCAAACACGCATTATTAAAAATGAAAAACTGATTTTATTTCAAACATTTTACACCAAACATGCATTATTAAAAATGAAAAACTGATTTTATTTCAAACATTTTACACCAAAATGCATTATTAAAACTGGAAAACTGATTTTATTTCAAACATTTTACACAAAACGTGCATTATTAAAACTGGAAAACTGACTTTATTTCAAACATTTTACACAAAACATGCATTATTAAAACTGGAAAACTGATTTTATTTCAAACATTTTACATAAAACATGCATTATTAAAACTGGAAAACTGATTTTATTTCAAACATTTTACACAAAACATGCATTATTAAAAATGAAAAACTGATTTCATTTTAAACATTTTACACAAAGATGCATTATTAAAAATGAAAAACTGATTTTATTTCAAACAACTTACACAAAACATGCATTATTAAAAATGGAAAACTGATTTTATTCCAAACATTTTACACAAAACATGCATTATTAAAACTGGAAAACTGATTTTATTTCAAACGTTTTACACAAAACATGCATTATTAAAAATGGAAAACTGATTTTATTTCAAACATTTTACACAAAACATGCATTATTAAAAATGAAAAACTGATTTCGTTTTAAACATTTTACACAAAGATGCATTATTAAAAATGAAAAACTGATTTTATTTTAAACATTTTACACGCTATTAACTCTAAAAAGTCAATTTTTTTTTATTGATCTTAAATGTCCACGATCTGACATTCTTGAAATTATCTTGAAATTATTCAACCCTGCTTCACAGGGAGCTTCTACCTGCAAGTCAGATTTGTATAATATATTCGTTACTGGAGGTACGTTAACGGAAAGCTACAATTCAAGTCACACAGAATTGTGTGCACTCAAAGTTGGGTTTCTGTCTGCCCATTTTGAGTTGTGTGGATATAAATAGAGGAATTATGACGATGTCGTGTATAGTTCCTGGGGTAGCTCAGTCGGTAGAGCATCCGTGCGTTAGGCGAAGGGTCCCGGGATCGATACCCGGACCCGGAACAATTTTTCCCTTGAAATTATTCAAGTAATAAAAATTACCTTTCAAATATATTCGTATAAAGAAATGTGATTTATTTCAAAGTCAGGTAGCCTAAGTTTAAAACTCCATATCGTGAAGTAGAAATAACTAAATATGTACGTAAGAAACTCAGTTTTCGTGTACGAAGTTTAGCGACCTCACAAAACATTATAAAGTCAATTAATTTTCCGCAAATAAGCTGAAGCCGGAAAACCTGGTATTTTACTGCAGTATTTGTCACTTACGATAAAAAAAATAGTTGGGGCACGCAATAATTTTCAGAACATAAAAATAAGATTGATCGCTTCGGTTTCTAGTACTGTTGCCCAACAGCACGCAACATGCTCCACGGGGATGTCATGTGTTTTCGGGGTTGTAAATCATTCTAACCCTTGCGGTTCAAAACTCCATTTCTCAGCACTTCCCGTACCTTGGCTAATTCTGCGCCTGCAGAGAAGAAAATATCTTTAAATATGTTTTCAAACAATTAAAGATTTATTACAATATAATACTTATTGTTATAGTTAGAGGGGTAAGGTAAGGTTGTAATCTAAGCCCTTATCTATTTAATATGTACATTAACGACATATTAGATATTAGAGAAGCAAACTGTCATTGCCCATCCATTTTAAATGTGTCAATTCCGGGATTACTTTTTGCTGATGATTGCGCGATAGGGTCATTTACCATAGTAGGTTTACAGAAGGCTATAGACGAAATTAAAAAGTTTTGTTTCAAGCGGGACTTGAAAATTAACGAGAAGAAAACGAAAGTGCTGATATGCCAGAAAGGAGGAGTGCGGAGTAAAAAAAAAGAAAAGTGATACCAAAATAATATTCAAATTGAAAGTGTGACCAAATTTATATATTTAGGAGTAATACTGGATAGTAAAGGAGATTGGAAAGAACAAAATGAAAATGCCGTAAATAAAGGAAACGTAGCACTAACAGCAATAGACAAATGTTTAAATAAATGGCCCAACATAGCAAAGGATTAAATGATATTTACAGAGCGATGATTGAAGCAAATATATTATAGGGGAGTAGTGGGTACAGTGATACACAAAATATTAAGATAGCCTATATGTATGCAAGTGATAATTGAAGTATTTTTAAAATCAAATGCAATAGAAATAGACATTGAAACATGGAGTATAATAATACATAAACAAAAATGTTAATAGATGAAGGACATAATATACAATACGTGCTTGTCAAAAAAAATGCAAATGTCTCACGGACATTTTGATGTCTGACTTCCAAACCATTGAAACATCTGGAACATTTGGAAAAGTGAATTTTCCATGACATTTCAAACTTTTGTGAAAAAATGAAATGAATTATAAGAATTTAATGTAATTCTTTATTATTTTTTTAAATTTTCTTAAATGTTGTGAATAATTTTTTATTAATGAAACCATTAAAACGTAATGTATCCATTATTTTAAGCTACAGTTCCTAAATTGGTTACTAGTATGTTTATTTTTAATGTTAGTTACTGGTAAATGTAATATAATTACAGTTTGTTTTTGCAAATCATTGGTACATGGGAACAGTGAGACGTCTCAGTGTACCCTTCAATGGCATGTCTCACTGTTCCCCTTACGCATAGTTCATTTAAGAATGACGCCATCACTTCAAAATTAAAACAAGAAAGACGAAACTTTGCCAAACATAATCTCAAATACCATAGTATTAGGTAACAAAACATTCATATTTATATCTCATTTGTATATCCAATATAACCTTCATTAAACACAAGCCAAAATTTTACTTCCAGAGTGAAAAATTACGAATTATTTTTTCATCACTCACCTTTATAACTAGAATCAAATCGAGTCCACTGTTACCAACATCTCAATATTAAAATTTACCATCTAATAAAAAATGTCTCACTGTTCTCCCTGTCTTACTGTACCCACTTCTCCCCTAAAATGTTGAGATCTGGGAAAATTACTTATCAGAAGTAAATATAGACAAAATAAGTACTACTGTAAAGGTAAAGGTAAAGATATCCCCGTAACATGCCATGAAGGCACTTGGGGGGGCATGGAGGTAGAGCCCCATGCTTTCCATGATCTCGGCACTAGAATGAGGTGGTGTGGTCGGCACCACGCTCTGACCGCCTTTTACCCCCCGAGAAAGACCCGGTACTCAATTTTATAGGAGGCTGAGTGAACCTCGGGGCCGTTCTGAAAGTTTGGCAACGAGAAAAAATCCTATCACCACCTGGGATCGAACCCCGGACCTTTCAGTTCGTAGCCAGCTGCTCTACCAACTGAGCTACCCGGCCGCCCAAGTACTACTGTATTACCATTAAAAA
The DNA here is from genome assembly GCA_025594305.2 of Periplaneta americana. Taxonomy (NCBI): domain Eukaryota; kingdom Metazoa; phylum Arthropoda; class Insecta; order Blattodea; family Blattidae; genus Periplaneta; species Periplaneta americana. Next base: position 6,312,640 of record JAJSOF020000011.1, on the reverse strand, counting down.
TTTGTGTTGACTTTCATAACTTGAAGTTCTTTAAGGAAAAATAAATAAATAAATCATTACATCTATCAGATGTTCCATGCGATATAATTTAATTTCAATTGTAGTGTATATATCAACAACAGTTAATAAGTTACTAGAGGTGAAAAAATTCAGTGACTCACCCTGCATATAAAAAACTCAGCGAGGTAAACATCCCAAACGGGATTTGAACGAATATCGAAGCGTTGCGTCGAATCAGGATACGACCTCGTGGTTATCAAGAAATTACGATTAGAAATGATACAATAAAATATACATTTAAATTGTCTTGTAATACGTTTCTAAATTCTAATGCTGCTATGTAGATTTCAACTTACGCTTTTTAATAACAAAAACTATCAAGAAGAGTTTGTGTTTACTTTATGCTACAGTTAATTTCGCTGAGATAGGTAAAAGATACCGAAAGAAAATCCTGATCAAGCATTGCGTGTAGGAAACTGTTTGTTTCAGGATAGATAATAGGTGAAAGATATCCTGTAAAGATGTACGCAGCGAAAAGAGTGTAAGTAAATGAGGAAAGTTTTGTTATATTTTTAAGGAAACACTTCTTGAACGCGACATGCTTTCATGAACATAGTAAGAGTGCAAATAAAACATGATAACAATTACGTAAATAAGAGATCCTAACTTCAACGAGAATGAGGTGAAGGACGAATGAAAAACCTATAAGGAAAACAAGAATAAAACTCTGTGAAACCTCTTATAATCAAACATTCTCATGGGGGCAGATAAAAAAGTTATTTGTTTTCTTCCACAATCTTAATAATATCAAAACAAGCGCTTATACAAATTTTGGCCATTCGAGCGCAATTACGAAGATCCCCAAAAAAGTCAGTTTTCGTGGCGCCGTTTACAGAAAGAAAACACAATTTCATGGAAACATACAGCAATTGTTGAACTATTCTCCACCGGAAATGAGACACTTTTGTATCCCTGTGTCGTAGAAGTCTGCCGCCTGGGATCGGAACCAGTGTGTGACAGCCATCTGCACCTCTCTGTTGATCGCACGGTAAGAGAAATGTCTCAATTCGTGTGGGAATGTGTTGAAAAATAGCTCAAAAAATTGCTGTATCTGTTCCAATAAATCTTTCCATGAAATTGTGTTTTCCTTCTATAAACGACGCCGGGGAAACTTACTTTCTGAGGAGGGAGGCATACATTCATTTATACAGAGTGTTGAAAAAAGTATTCCATATTTTGACAGGAGGCAGTATGTACCAAAAGAAGAAAACAAATTTAACAAACACCAAAACAATGGGAATAATTAACACCATTATGAAACCTTCCCTAGTACAAAGGCATACTCGAATTCGCCTTTATAAGACCTTGGCGAGACCTGTACTTTGTTACGGCAGTGAGGCATGGACATTGAGGAAGAAAGACGAAAGCAGAATAACGGCTAACGAAATGAAATTTATGAGATATACAGCAGGATATACGAAATGGGATCACAAACGCAATGAAGATATAATGGAAGAATTACAACTAGAACTAATCACGTAAAATTTTATCAAAACAACTGGATAAATCATCTGCATCGCATGCATAGAGATAGAATCCCAAAAGTCATGCTCCACTATCGTCCAAACGGGAAGAGATCTCTCGGTCGTCCAAAGAAGCGCTGGATTGAAAATTGTGAGATCGCAACATTTGGCCTAATACTTGAAGAGAAGAAGAAGAAGAAGAAACATGGGTCCTAAAACTTATATCTTAAGAACTATGAGCACTTGTTCACCATCGCTATAGGAGGTACTCAATGTGATGTCCATTCATAGTAATGCATCCTTCCGCCCTACGTCTTAGGGAACCACATACTCTTTCAAACACTCCTGGTTGGCCTCGTATGTGTTGGCAGGCATTGATGACGCGCTTCTGTAGTGCTTCTGCATCATTGATGAGGGTTACATAATCAAAGCTTTCAAGTGTCCCCACAACCAAACATCCTAGGGATTAAGGTCTGGGGAACGAGCAGGCCAACGTATTGGACCTCTTCGACCAATCCATCGCCCATTGAATGCCTGTGTTAGATGTTCTAGGACATTTTAGCCAGTGCTCCATCATGCATGAACCACATCTCTGGTCATTGAAGGTATGGCGCTTCCTCCAACAAGACAGGCAATTCGTTTACTATGACATGATATCTCGCATCATTTGTATGCCCGATATGGAGGAGCGAGTACTTCATCGTTGGCCCCCATCACTAATGTACAAGCACTAGAGGAGCGCGTCATCAATGCCTGCTAGCACATCGTGACCAATCAAGAGTGTTTCCTATAGAGATGGTGAACAAATGCTCATAGCTCTTAAGGGGATGCGCTACTGAAAAATGACCGTTTTTGAAGAAATATTTTTTTATTTTACTCTTCATATGCTAAATTCCAATGCTCCATTACCACAACCTGTGTTTCAGCTATAATATGCACTATAAAAATCATAGAAAACTCTTGTTTTAGATTCCAAAAAACGGTTTCCAAAATAAACGTGTTATTTTCAAATTTTATTTTTAAAAGAGTTATTTCTTGATTTAGATCATTGATATTTTCTTGATTAATTCATAATCATGATCATAATATGCTGTTAAAATTTCAATACATTATCTCTTAAAATGTAGAAATTAGAAAATTCAGTAGCGCATCCCTTTAAGGTACGAGTTTTAGGACCAATGCTTGTTAGACTTTTTTTTGTACTACCAACAGTGATGCTATACTCGTTTATAATACACGGAGATTTTCTATGGACACTCCATATGTTGAATTTTGAATAAGTGAAACCTGAAAGATTTAATCTCGTGAAGGCTACTTTCCTACAATGCCCTTGTACCAGGGTTTAATCCACAGTCGCATTTTCCTACTTGACTTCTAAATATGCAATAAACTTTCAATGTAAATGTGCAAAAATGCGACAAACCATATTGGACTTGAGAAAACTTCAGAAACGATGATGATTATGGAGAAAATGAAATCAGAGATGTGTATCAACTAATTACTTCTGGAAAATCTGTAGATTTAAATTTAATGTTAATGGAGCAGGCAATTTTCAAGAAGGTATTGAGCATAAATATTAGGCACTGTTTATTTATTTACTTAATAATTAACTAATCTACTATTTATTTATTTATTTATTAGATTTATTTTTACTTGCAGAGTTACGACCATAAGGCCTTCTTTTCATGAATGGATTTCAAGGAGTTGGTACAATTCATGCATGTTAAATAAAGCGGAAGTTTCATCTAACTGATATAGTTAGTTATACAGAATGCTGGAACAATTCCATTGCACACTGTAAATGTGATCGAGGATTTAGTAATCTTATAAAAACTGAAATTAGAAGCCATCTTTCTAGCACTCTGCTAACAATAAATCTTGAAGGTCCTACCCATAAAGAATTTTATTTTCCAATTGCTCTCAATGTTTGGAATACTCATGAAAATAGAGGAACAGTATTTTAATGGAATGTAAATTCAGTAGCAATTGATTTTAAACATAGGTGAAACGATTTACTTACATAGTATAGGCCTCCCTAGACTATGAGTTGTAAGACAGTTGAAAGTAATGAACTTCAAGAAGCAAATTACTAATGTTATTATTATTATTATTATTATTATTATTATTATTATTATTATTATTATTATTATTATTGCTCCTGCAAACCTTAGTTTCTGTACAATTATTTATAATGTTGTACAAGCTTTCCGCAATTTGCACAAATATAATTTTTTATTTGTGAATTTTTGCGACAATTATTTATTTTCTATCTTAAACTCTGCTTTGACTTTTTATTCTGAAACATGGGCTGTCTTAACTGAATTATCTCACGGTGCAGGTTAACGGCCATATGATACAGTTGAAGAACTTCAGTGAAATAATGGAATTCAAGGTGAAAGCGTTTCCATCATAAATCCTTGGTTGAAATCTGTTATATGCCCGGAAAAATTAACACTGTGACAGATGTTGCAAATTTTAAAGGTAAGAGATAAAAATAACCGCACTTAGACACGGCAAAGTATAACCTTCACGCATCATTGCCCTGTCGTTTGTCTTCACATCTGACTGCCACCGACTAGAAGAGGGAAGGGATTCCCCTGGCCAACGCAACCCACACTATTTTAATCGGTGATCTGGATGAATCAGATAAAATCTGTGATTTCCTTGTGGTCTTATGACACCAGTCACCGGAAGAGCGTTAAGCAATGTCTCAACAAATCCTTTCATCCTTTTGGTAATCCCGATGTAAACCTGAACAACACAGACAAACCAATTACTACTGTAATTCGAGCTTTCTATGTTACCCTCACAGAACTCCCTTTGAAAATGATCCACATCGACAGGTGCTTTACAAAGAACAAAAAGTTCCTGGAAGATTTCGTGATTCATATTTCAGATTAAACGCTGTACCTTGTCAGCCGAAATACCATCAGCCAATACAAACCAATAGTCATATGATTTAATAATATAATCCCTGAAATATTCCACTTCATGTAGAGCACAGATTCGAAACTTGAGTTTTAAAGCTGGTTCACAATAAACCGGAAACGAGAATCGGAACGAAAACGAAAACGGTAAAATTGTTAAAATTTGTACATTTAAATGTGAGCATTCACAATTAACGAGAAGCTTGCCGGAGCCCGAGATCGGGAACGGAGAGTTGGCCAAGTTTCAACTTTGGCGTTCACGTTTCCGATCACAGCCCACTAGATTCATTCTATTGCCATCTAAAAGCTATTTTGTCGTCGTATATTTTGTAGCAAGAAGACCGTGATATAACCTATGCATTATTTTGTTCTGTGCTGTGCATCATGGAGCAAGTTTTATTTGATGAGATTCCAATATTGCGTGTTGAGGAAAATCCTCAAGCTTACGATAAGCGGCGCGCCTCGTATAAAGATGAGGAAATGAAGGAGAATACGTGGCTTTCAATAGCTGCATCTTTGAACACCGATCGTAAGTGAATCATATTTTATTACTGTATTGGTTGTATTACACACTACATATTCATGCTTCAATTCAATTACTACTGTTGTGTTCATTTTTGTGCTATTACAAATGTTTCTTCTCTAATTATTTTACGTTACGGTAGACTTAAAATAGGTTGTGATAATAAAGATGCATGGGCATATTTATAGTACCGTACCTAATGAAATGTTTCAGTTGAAATTTCGAAGTTGGTTAACCTGTGTTTATGTTCGCTGCCTTGTACTCATGAGAGATCGCCATTGGTCAATTATACACAAATAACATCAGAATGCGTAATATCGACTTTAAATATCGTTATTGACATGCATATCGATATGCATAGTCGTCTACGTTCTCGGTTTATTGTGAATCAAACATTTTCATATTCACGTCCTCTGCTTCTCGTTTTCATTCAGGTTCTCGTTCCCTGTTTATTGTGAACAGCCTTAATGCTCCACAAAGGCACACAATGCTTTACATTCGTGACTTCATGACATTACATTTTAGCTAAAATGTTCTGATAAGACATTAAACAATCAATACATACTAGAGATGAACAACGATCGAGAAAGCAAGACTAATAGCGCCAACCGCAAAGCCGAAAACCCGCACGACAATGTTGTATACGTCTCATCGTTGACGTAAATATTGCTTGTGAATGTTTCGAGACGTCGAGATTGTTCACTCCCGAAGTCCCGAACGTCAAGCAGCCTTGAATTGCCACAGTTGTTTATACCCGACTGAACTTTTAACTACTTTGGCAACTGTTGTATGTATAAAAATCAAGCAGCCTATTTGAAACATCATCTCTACCTTTCAGTGTATAATAATCCGTTTCCCAATCTTTATTTTATTATTAGGCTCTTATTAAAAGGTTAAGAATTTTCTTTTCACATGTTTGAGATCAAGTGTGCAATCTGAAATAAAAAGATATTAACGTTATGTTTCATGTTTCTCAGAAATTCAAATTTATTTGAGATTTTTTTTCTATTTATATAACCATAGGTAATATATAATAGGACCAGAACATTTTGATAACTAAGATACTGTTCTGTTTTGTCTTTTTGTCTCATTTAAACATTTATAATGCTATTTATTTCAATAATGTATGTTATTCAAAGTTACGAAATCTTTCCACGCCGACCAAATGCTATTTCGAGAATAATGAGCGAGACTCGAAGCGCACGAGAATGACGAGCCGAGACTCGAAAAACAAATGCGACGAACACAGCGAGCGAGAGCGGCAGTTAGTTTTGTTCATCTCTAATGCATACACTAATTTTACTGTCGATTACTTCTGTCAGTAAAAGCATCAGACCTTTTGGATAGGCAGCCACTATCCACACATTGGGAAGAATCAAAACATAATTATCTCGTTAGAAATCACTAATATCTTCTGACATCTTGCTGGTTTCGCTTGCTTTACGAGTCCGTACACTTAGACCCGCTTTGGACCATTGTGCGTTTTGTATGGGATGATTGTCTTGATGGCATTCGTTAATCCGACGCTGACAGGTGGACCACCCTGCCTCAGACCCTGGTAGAGCCAGATCCAGTCCGCATATAAGTAACCTGACAAGTCCCAGGGGCCCAGAGCGCCAAGTCCTTCCTATATCAGCATTAGAAACCCGTACTACCCTCAAGACTTCACCCCAACCTATTTTAATTACTATTGCAGATGATAGATGAAATGGGGGAAAGATGGGGAGTGTTAGTAGAATGACAGAGGGAAACGGGAGTACGACCAGAAAAAACATTCTGAAACGTCTACTTTGTCCACAACAAATTCCATCACGACCTGGCCGGGGATAGAACCCGAGCCATCTGGTTGGAAGATCAGTGGGCTAACACGAGTCACAGACGCTGTAATATCTGTCAGTTCTAATTTCTAAACGTCTTAGTCAAATAACATTATTATGAATTTATTGTGAATCTATGCAAAATTTCAGAGAATTTCTCGTGCTAACCTGGATTTATCCATCCTATTCACAAGGTACTATTCATAGACATTTCGCAGCACGCGCTACGAGCGTACTAAGCTAGCCCCGGCTATCCACTGGGTACTAGTACAGAATTCAAATCATATCCTATCGCTAACACTGGTTTATGAATACGAAAAACGCTGATCATCCACCGGAAGCCCGCGCTAAAAATGTCTATGAAGACGGCCCAAGATGAAGACGCTGTGTCTAAACTGTTTTGATGATTTGGGTTTTGAAGTACTTTGGATATTATTTAAAATTTTCTGAATTTTTTATTATCTAACAAAGCACAGGTAGTCGGCTTTCTCAAGAATTTCACTTCAGCTGTGTTAAGTCGATGTTCATCTCGTTTCCCAATGGTCTTCGCTTGACTTCCATACGTGAATACTATTGCCCCGTCCAGGATTGTACATGTATTTTATTTTGCATGTATTTGAACTTTCCTCTGAAAACGTCGTTGATTATTCTGGGAGTTATATTAAAGTTTTCAATAATTTTAAGCTTGATAACTTGTTCATCTAAATAAGAAAAGTTTATTCCAAGTAGATAAGAAAGTTACACATTCCAAAAGTTTTTATCAACACAACTTAGTGGAGACTGGATAGTTTCCCTGGAATGCCATGACTTCGTTTTTCCTGCCCATTTGTCTAAATTGTTTGACCAAAATTAAAAGTCTTATTTTCTGCAATCAAAACTTTTTTCCTCCTTTATCTAAAATCTGAATATCGAAAGTTTATCTTTGTATTTGGTCATCTATTTACTTGAGTCCATATTAAATTACGACGAAATGAAGAGAAGCGACTAGAAGCATTTCAAATGGAGAAGAATGGAGCGTGTGAAGTGGACAGACAGAATGAGAAATGAAGCTGTGTTGGAAAGAGTCGGAAAAGAAAGAATGATGCTGAAACTGATCAGAAAGAGAAAAAGGAATTGGTTGGGTCACTGGTTGAGAAGAAACTGCCTAATGAAGGATGCACTGGAAGGAATGGTGAACGGGAGAAGAGTTCGGGGCGGAATAAGATATCAGATTATGGACGACATTAAGATATAAGGATCATATGCGGAAACTAAGAGGGAAGCAGAAAAAAGGAAAGACTGGAGAAAGCTGGGTTTGCAGTGAAAGACCTGTACTTAAAATACTGTACTTCCTGTTAAAATTAGCTGCTGTACACCTACTGTGAATTGTAAGACCCTCGCCTTTATTTTACATTATTCTCAAATTTAAATGTTTATCAACAGTAATCTCTAGAGAAAATCAAAACTCGAGTGGGATTTAATTGACTATTACACGATTAGAAGAAAGTATATAAAGATTAGAAGTAACAAAGTACTCCAATACAATAACATATTAATTGACTTACGAAAATACAACTGTCTTCAAATGTATTATTGTACCATCTCAACATTACAAATATTACGCTAGATGCATGCTAGATGGCAGTAGTGTGTTATGATTACCTGTTATCTTGCTATCAGTTGTGCCAACTATGGAATCTTCATTGAACTCTGTAGACGATTACTAACAATGCCTTCTCGATCTAGATCACGATGGCAGTGTTACTAGTCAAGAAGGCTTTGTTGATTCAGTTTCATTTTTATTAAAACAGTTGCATTCCACTTCAATTATCCGAATCCCAGTAATCAACGTCACTTGACAGATGATTTTCAATAAATCTTAATATTAAACAATCTCTGATACGTGACTATCCATAATATCATATAGCAGAAGCTCTAACATAACCTAAATAATATATACAAGTGTTAGAAAAGTTTTAATTAACGATGATGACATAAAAAATAAAGATGAATAATTTTAAAAGGAGTAATTATTGAATGTACAATTTTTAAATTTGAATGTTTTAGTGGTTGGTGGTTCAGTTGATGTTATATTGGACGTGTGCGTAAAAGTGGAACTCGTTGATGTAGGCCTACATGGCGTATTCCTCAACTTATTCAGGATTTCCGAATGGTGCTCTTCATTTATTTGTAAATCGGATTTCGGGGAAGGTGCATAGGTATGATCAGTGATTTTTATGAATTCTTGTTCTTGAATGCCAATGCGAGTCATATTTGAAACTGCTGTGCATCGACTGGAATGGTTTGTAATTAATTTTCTGTGTTTTTTTTTTTTTTTTGACGTCCAGACCAGCGCAGTTTGAAATGTTTGCAAACAAAGAAACAAATGCTAGGGAGGCGATAAAATTAAACAAATGCTAGACACGCGATAAAATTAAACAAATGCTAGGGACGCGATAAAATTAAACAAATGCTAGGGACGCGATAAAATTGTAAGATAAGCAGCCATGATTGGTTGAAAGACGGCCTTTCGTACCGTTTTATTGGTAAAAAGTAGTGTGACGTAGTGAAAGTGTAATAGTCAGAATAAAATATTTATAATAAATACATAGAGGGCATGGAATTTCAAGAAGGGGCGCCAGCTAGAAATGGTTAGGAACCACTGATCTAAAGCGAGGATAAGAGTCTGACATAAACCGAACATTCATAGACAAAAGCAAAACATTCAATATATACATAAACGAGACGCATAAAGAAATCCTGAACTATAGAGGACAAAATACTGACAACTACTGCGTCAGTTTCGCCTGGAGTCACTGATTGCTGGCGACTTTGTTGGAGGGAGGGCGTGATATGGAGACACGATTTCGCAATCGAAGACGAAAACGAATTCCTTGATAACCGCTGTGCTCGAGACACCCTGCTGGTGGACAATCTCTGGTATGAAATATTACTAGGCGGGAAGGGAGCGAACAGCCTCTGGCGCCGGCCTGGAGCCGAGGCTTCGCCAAAACACCCTTCTAACAAATAATATGAACACTACTGTGGACAGCGACCGCGGAATTTAACTTCATTCTGCAATTTTCTAGATGTAAGAAGTAAGAGTCATTAACTGGTAGAGCTCCTTTATATTGTGCTTGTGGTTTCCCCTGATTTACTTTATTTATCTATTTATTTGTTTATTTATTTATTTAACCTGGTAGAGATAAGGTAATCAGGCCTTCTCTTCCCCTCTACCAGGGGATTACAACTACAATATTAAGAATACAATAAATTACAATTATAATTACAATTAATATTAAATTTACAAATAAAATAAAAAAATCAAAGAACTAGAAGATTAACTGATTAATAGGGCTAGGATTTTGATGACCTATAAATCATGAAAAAAATGTCCTAAAAACAAATGCATTTATGACCTAAAAATTTTTCAAAAATGTCCTTAAAATGCCCTAAAAATTGTTCTTACATAATTGGCTAAGTAGGAAAAGAGGTTCTTAAATACTTAATATTGAAACTATAATTAAATTAAATTCTACGAGTAGCACCAACATTTAAGTTTAGGTATTTAATTTTACATATTTTTTCTAAGTGGTACACTTTAATTATTTTACCTGATGCAGTTTCCATGCAGTCCATCACAAGGCCACTCTTATCAGGAATTAGCACATATAGAGGAGTCTATATTGAAGGGGTGGATGGAGTGTACTACGTTATAATTGCAATATTTGTGTAGAAAAACGATTAAAATATTATACAAAATAATGGGTATTATACACCGGCGTAGCTTGGTCGGTTAAGGCGCTTGCCTGCCAATCCGGAGTTGCACTCGGTCGCGGGTTCGACTCCCGCTTGGGCTGATTATCTGATTGGGTTTTTTCCGAGGTTTTTCCCAACTGTAAAACAAATGTCAGGTAATCTATGGGGAATCCTCGGCCTCATCTCGCCAAATATCATATCGCTATCACCAATTCCATCGACTTTAAATAACCTCGTAGTTGATATAGCGTCGTTAAATAACCAAGTAAAAAAATAATAGGTATTAATGGACAAAATATGTAGACAAATATCAAAGGAAATAAACATTATTTCATATTAATAATGGGGATTTATGGCCAAAATTAAATGAAAATGCCTAAAAAATGTCCCAATAAAACAAAAGATGCTCTTATGAGTTGAAACAGGCAAATAATGCAAAAAAATGCCCTAACAAATCTGTCTTAAAACACTCCTTTTATCAGATAACATATAAATACTAAAGCAGCTATGTTTCTGACTTACTAGAAAAAAGATGCAATTTCATCAAAATCCTAGCCCTACTGATTAATAAATGCTAGACAGTTTATTGTAGAAGTTAAGAACAAGGAAAGATTTTTTTTTACTTAAGTAAAATTAAACCTACTCTACGCAATAAAAAAAATGCTTAATAAGTTTCTTTTGAACACTGTTAAATTCCGACAGTCCCTGATGTCACTGGGTAGGGTATTCCACAAGCGCGATAACGAGATTGCGTATGATGATGAATACGATGATGTCTTATGTGTTGGTATGGCTAGTATGCGGCTATTTTGCGTGCGTGTGAAGAGATTGTGATAAGGTGATAGATAACTGAAACGGGAGGCAAGGTAGGTAGGTGTAGAAGTGTGAAGAACTTGGAAAAGGAGAACAAGGGAATGAAAATTCCTACGTTCGTTTAGCCGTAGCCAGTTTAGAGAGTTTGGAAGGATGGGGTAATGTGGTCAGCGCGACGGACATCGCAGACGAAGCGAACACAAGAATTATGAACACATTGTAATCTTTGCGACTGGTTGACATTGAGGTCAGTCAGTAGAAAATCGCAATAATCAATGTGGGGCATTACTAGTGTTTCCACTATTTAAAAATATTTCATAATATAATAAAAGTTGCTCAGCAAGTAATGTGCTATTGGAAAGAGACATTCAATTAAACTCAATAAGTAGACTGTTCTACGAAATTTTGTGCTGGAAAGTCGAATAATTTTGAAAATCAGTTTTGAATTTCTTTCATTTTATCGGTATTTTATTTACGAGTGGGAGATCAAATTAATGGGACTATTTCGTTTATATGACGTCATTCCATTTTCGACCAATGAAGTGTAATGAAATTTTGAATTCCAACCAATCACAGTCACACTTTGCGATAATTTTTGCAGCTAGATTTATCGCTATCAATTTATCGCATTGTCGTTCTTTTGTTTAGTCGTTGTTGCCAACTGTTTCCCCGTAAATTGATGATCATGAATACATTAAGGTGCAACTACACGGTTAAACCAGTGAATAGGGATTATAAAGAATGGACACTTCGCGTCCGTACCTTTGATGTAGCCGGACTGATTTCAATGACCTTCAAGCCAGCTAAAGCGTGAGATTCTGCTTTCTCCCTAGAGTTGGCGCTGACATCACACCAGCTAGCAGTCGACACAGCGGAAATATAACACATATAATTAATACATCTAGGTACATTATGTACTCAAATAAAATAAATTGGATCCATAAAATAATAAATCCGTCATTAACTGTAATGTCTAGACTCTAGAGTTCCTTTATAATGAGAGTTGAGACGTTGACCCCAACAACAATTAAAATATGTAATGATTTGATAGCGCTGAAAATGGAAAAACAAAACTCTTACGAGAAGTAAAACCATATACCTATATTATATTACTATACAAATATTAAACTAATTCGATACTTAATTTTATAATGTATTATATTATTTTATAATATAATGTATTATATCTTAAATATAAAATATTATTATTACAACTAGTTTGTCACTGAGAATTAAGGAAAAGCTGTTAACTTGAATTTATTTGAAGCAAAGCGTTACTGGATTATGCAAAAAGGTAGGCGATGTTTGGATCCTGTGCCTCAACTCTATTCTCAATTATTATCTTAGCGTATGCTCGATTACTCTACCTCTAGCGCTTGAAAGTGGAACTAACCGCTGGCGCACAGAGAAACAAAACACAGGAAAATTCGCTCAGTGTCCATTCTTTATAATCCCTATTCGCTGGTTAAACTGTTCTTTCAACTTTAAAGCAATGAATGCAAGATTGATATTTAATATTAATTAATATATTTACGCAGTGAAGACCACGTTCAAAACGGCGCACCATGTAGACACAAAATTTTCATGCATCTTAATTGAACGTACTTTTAAACTTGATTCTTTCAATATTCTTCCCAGATTGCACGCATACACGATTGGAATATTGAACTGTGTAGATGCAGCTTTAGTTCCGTTACACACTACAGCGAGAATGCGTTTGTCGAGCTATAAAAAATGCTTTCGTGTAGCACTGATTGTGAGTAACGGTCGAAATAAGGCACAGCTGACATTGGTCCAGCTCCCATAGGTAACTTAACCTATATTGTAGCCTATAAAATTTGTGTTTTGTGAATGAAATGAAACAATGAATATAAAGTCAGATGTTCAAATTTATGTAACATCATTGCATATCAAACTCAAAGACCTTGCATAGTAATAATGTCTTTGATCAAAGTGTCTTCCGTATGGCGTAATAAAATTCGTATTTTAATTAGGCCTATCTACACAGAGATGGCTTCAATGTGTAGCAACATGTCTCGCTGTGAATACGTAAGCATTGGTATATAACTGTCCCCACTGTTACTGTTAAATTAAATTATGATTTCAGCAGATAATGAAAATGTATTTATGTTATAATAAAAAGACAAAAGTGCAGTACATGTAATTAACATTGTTAAACCTGTATTTCGCAATTGGCATTACTGAATAATAACATCGAATTTCTTTATTGCAGTAATCGATATTCAACTATTTCAACTTCACAATGTCTGAATAGGTTAAGTATTCGTTAATAAACAATTACTAACATTTTGTGATCGAATTTTAGGGCTATATTATTTACATTTTTATTTTATTCACGAAATAGTCCTGCCACTCGAGGTCTGAGATTTCCAAGATAAATCTCAAACCTCTCGTGACATTACTACAGATAAATTCCAATTTATATGACAACTGAAAAGAAGTGTCAAAGTCGAAACATTATGCAAATTTTTTGAATTCCTAATAATGAATCCTAGATTTTAAAAATAATTATTGGAAATGTATCGCTCGGTCTCGGCAGAATTTGAGCCCGAGAATCTGAGATCCAGCGGGTCGGTGCACCGCAGACGACAATGCAACACGTCTAGAAAGTAAAAGTAGGATTGTTAGAAAAAGTATCCTTGCACGCCTTCTGCGTAATGGAATTCTGCGACAGAAACGAGATCAGACATTGCAATGGGAAAAGCTGGAGATCGGTATCATTTTCAGTGCATTGTGTCGGTGCCCGAAGTGCAGCAGTGCGTCAGCACAACAAACAAACCGTTTGTTACCTGTTTGGAAAGTGAAAACACCCGGGATCGGTTCCCAACTTTCAGTTTCGCCTCGCGTACAGATGGACAGACCCGATAACGCAACAATCGAATATATATACATACACGGTAAGGCAACACGAAAGGAAATCTTCGCAGGCTACCTGAGGCACAAACAATCGAGATTTTCTTTTTCAATTTACGAAATAAAACTTAAAACTTACCGGACCATTACAAGCCAAGACCTGTACTAGACGAAAAGCAATATGACGTCACTAAGTGATCTGCGATTGGTCGAAAGCCAAAGCCAAGATAAGCCATAAAATATAGTCCCGTAAACATTTCATCACAACTAACTTTTTTACACAAATTATGTCAATTCAAATCAGTGCAGTGTAATTAATCATTATTAGGGCTAGGATTTTGATGACCTATAAATCATGAAAAAATGCATTTATGAATTTAAAATCTTTCAAAAATGCCCTAAAATTATGTTACGTAATTAGCTTAGTAGGAATATTAATATTTAGACTATTAGTCGCGTCGCTGTTATTCCCGGGGTGACTCTTCCTCTTTGCTTACGTCTTAGGAAGTGAAGGCTCTATAAAGTCTAGGTAGGTAGTATCGTTCGCCATTTTTGTTCTTTCGTTGCCGAGCTACCAGACGAGGGATCTATTTGCCAAACCGTTAAACATTATCATGTCGTAGCTCCAATGATAATAAATCAAACGCACTGTAATTCAACAAATAATTGAGCAACAAATAACGTCCTCGTGTGCTTTCTGCGAACGCCAACGAAAGAGCCAAAATGGCGGGCGATTGTATTAAGTATTTATCGAGCCTTAGGAAATGTATGACGTCTTCATCAGCGAATTACAAGACGCACACGTTTAAATGTAGTCGAGCAGCAACGTGATTGGCTGCCGGAAATTAGAGCGACGGGACTATAGTAATTAAATTAAATTCTAGTACCAACATTCAACTTTTATTTAATTTTACATAATTTTTCTAAGTAGTGCACTTTAATTAATTATTTTACCTGATATAGTTCCATATAGTCCACCACAAGACCACTCTTATCCGGAACTAGCAGTTATAGAGGAGTCTATATTGAAGGAGTAGTTGGACTGATCCATTACGTGGGGGTGTACTTACGTTAAAATGACAATATTTGTGTAGAAAAACGATTAAAATAATATACAAAATAATCGATATTAATTGAAAAAATATGTAGAGAAAATATCAAAGCAAATAAATAATATTTTACATTAATAATGAGGATTTATGGCCGAAATTAAATAAAAATGCCCCAAAAATGACCGAATAAAACAAAAAATGCTCTTATGAGTTGTAAGAGGTAAAAAATGCAAAAAAAAAATGACAGTCAGTTTATAACATAACATATAAATACTAAAGCAGTTATGTTTCTGGCTTACTAAGAAAAAGATGTAATTTCATCAAACTCCTAGCCCTAATCAATATGTTAGATTAAAAAAAACCTAATAAATTAATGTGTACTTGATGTTTTGTTTCACATGCAGAGTGATACATTAGTATGGTCCTTGGCTTGGATAGATAATAGTCATCAAGATATTCAGGCAAATGCCAATTTTGTGTGAAATAAAGAGTGCGTCAGAAAGAACGGATGGATTTCAAACTATCGATACGCAACGAGGAGAGAGATATAGTGAGGGGGACCACGACTGTTGGGTCAGCCATAGAATGCAGTTTCAGTTGAGAACATGGTGTTGGTCTGGTGTACAACGTGCTTTCATCGTAGAGACATTTTTGAAAAATGAAGAGTCTGTGATCGCCACTCAGGACTCATTTCGACATCGGATGTCACGCTAGGATTCCAACTCGGAATACAATTTTGCGGTGGGTGGCTTCATTTCGTATCACAGGTTCAACATTAAAGAAGAAATCACCTGGACGAAAATCTATTGCACTGAGATTGTCCGAGGCTACGGTAAGATCTCGCGCCCTGCGACTTCTTTCTTTGGGACCATTTGAAGGCGTAAGTTTGTAAACATCGATCACATACACTGGACGAACTGAAGACAGCGATTCGTGAAGAAATCGTGGCAATTACACCAGCTATGACTGTGAAAGTGATGGCGAACATCAGAAAATGCCTCGATGCCTGTATTGAAAGCCAAGGACATCATATGGATAATGTTGTTTTACATAAATAAACTGCATGTATTGGTGAATATGTTGATAAGAATAAATTTTTGATTTGATGAATCTTTACAATTTTCTTGCCATGTGAAATCCATCCGTTCTTTCTGACGCACCCTGTACAATACACGCGAATAATTAAGTATGAAGCATTCTGATAGATGCCTTAATTTGGAAGAAAAAAAACTATTTTCTCCTATTCATTAACGGTACTTCAAGGCTTAGAAGACGTACATATTAGATTGGACTTCTTCATTGCTTCACAACGTTTCAAAGACTGGCTCCATCGTCTTCATCAGGTGAAAAAAAGAGAAGTGAGAAGGGTACCTTAATCGTTGGGGTAGTTACAAACAGGTATTGTACTAGCCTAACTTAATCTCTTGCCTCTGAAGTAGCAAATAAAACTGCAATTGATTTTTGGTGAAATGGAACAATAATACTAGAATTTAATAATTAAATTTTAATTACTATTATTATTGTTGTTTCTAAACATACAAAAAAAAACAGGAAAATATATCATTTATGTCTGTAATACAGTAATTACGAAAAAATTGCGGCACTGTATGAGGGATACTCAGGGACGTAGAATAGGTCACCCAGTTTCGGGAATAAAACCAGAGATGTGTCTGTTTGAAAATTTATATTTTTGTTTTCGTATTTAAACGGGAATTTTGGATCTATGATAAAAGAAGTAACAAAGGAAAATAAAAAGGTAAATGTGCGAAATTCTAAATGAGGCAGTAGAACAAGTGGACAGCTTCAGATACTCGGGGTGTACTACAAGCAGTAACATGAGCTGCTGCCAGGAAGTCAAAAGGAGGGTAGCAATGGCAAAGGAAGCTTTTAATAGGAAAAGAAGCATCTTGTGTGTGCCTCTGGAAAAAGAACTAAGGAAGAGACTAGTGAGTGCTTTGTGTGGAATGTAGCATTGTACGAGAAAGAAACAAAACCGACTAGAAGCATTTGGAATGTGCTGTCGATGCAGAGATATTACTAACAGAGTCCGTGGGACAAGGCTAATTTTATAAGTCCTCATCCCCGTAGCGAGAAAAGGTGGCGTCAATGGACGTGTTCACACAAGTTACTTTGATTCATGTCCTAATTACTAATAACATTAGTATTCGGCTGTAGCTCATAGTGGTATTACAGCAAGCATTTGAAATGTCACTTTTTGTTTCACCACGAATCCCAGAATGGTGGAAATAAAAATCTGTAAGGTAAGATGCTACTGTTTCTTTTGTATAGCATTACATATTTTTTAGTCTCCCATCTCTATGACAACGCCAAATGTTCACCAATATAATGCTACCTTTACATTTCTCTTCCTTCAATTTTTTTATCCTTTGTATTATTTTTTCAAGTAACAACCCAGAGACAAGACAGTCCATAAATTCATTGCTAGAAATTCTAACATACTTTCAGTCAAATACGAATTTCATTACTTATGTTTGTACTGATTATGTTCAAGAGAAAGGTTTCTACCCTGAACCAGCTTAATAAAGAAGACTGGTGCGTGTAAGTGCGTACACAAGACCAGCAAGCGGCACCGGTCCTCAAAATTACGCCGTTTATGTCTCGCAGCATAGAGAGTCATTTATTCATTAAGATTTCTTTGTAAGATTATAAAAGCTAGCACGTCGTTTGAGAGTGTAGTACCATACTGAAGTAACAGTGGAACACACATCGTTATCACGATCTTATGAAACAATACCTCTATGTATCAACACTTATTACAACGTAAGTTTCTGCGATGACAACAACGGATCTGACGGCCATGAACAGTTTATCAATGACACAAGAAACACAAAATTATTAGTTACTCATACATACAGGGTTTCCGAAAAAGAATGACAACATTTTGTGCTTCGATAACTTTTAATTGTATTCAGACAGGAAGTTGACTTTGTTTGTTATTCTCACACAGTATATAAGTTTTTTTTTTTACGTTTGTCAATAAATTTCTATATGGGCACCATTTTTAGCGCGGCACATATCTAAACGATATTCTGTTTCTGTCCACGTTCGCTGGAGATGTCCGGTGTAACGGTAGGAAAAGCTTCCAAATATCCTTTCACGCAAACGGTTTAAATCACGAACGTTCACAGCATAAACGATGTTCTAGATATGACCCCAGAAAAAAAAATTCAGCGGCGTGAGATCTGGACTTCGGGGTGGCCAGGAAATAGGCCCTGCCCTACCAATCCACGATTAGGAAACTTTTCGTTGAGCATATTTCTAACCTCCAAGCTAAAGTATGGCGATGCTCCATCCTCTTTAAAAACCATCTTGCCGTCATCTTCATCAATTTGTGGGAAAGAAAAAAATTTAAGAGACGTATTGGTCCGACAAGTTAACATATAAATAAAATAGGTATAGAGATCCTTCAAATAACTGTTTTATTTAACCTAAGGAATAATACAAATAAATTACATTAGGTCATTTACACAATTGAAAAACATGACAAGCGCTTTCGCCAAATTAATGGCATCTTCAGGTCAAAATACATGACAGTGATACTGTGAGCATAAAGACAAGAATAATATTGCAAAACAATAAGATCTGATAAAAATGCATAGTAATTATAAATATAAAGATGATGGGTTAAAATATATTACATAAAATGATTGCACGAAAATATTGGACTAATAAACGCTTAAAAGCGTGCAAAAATAATGATTCAATAATGGTTGTAGTAATTAATAATCGTACAGGGTACATAATTTTGCATTTTTTAAACAATTTATTGATCGATCAGCGCATTTAGCGCTATACAGATCATTTCTAAAAAATATAAATACAATATATGACACTGAATTGAGGGCAGCCTAGATTGGGCTCCTCAATGAACAAAAATAATTGTTAATAAATAATTATTTACATAGGTTGGTGTGATGATAAATTTTGATTATAATATGAGGTCCATTGGAAGTCGGCTCTTGATTCTGGTGGGAAATGTGGACTTCCTTCCGAGAGAATAGTGGATGGCGCCTGGAACATTTTCTAGGTTCTCTTAGAACTTCTTAGCTTGTGAATGAATAAACTGTTTGATTGTGTCAATACCAGTTTCTCTGTGTAGTTGGCTGTTACGGACAAACCAAGGAGAATTGAGTGAAATTCGTAGGACATTATTTTGAAATGACTGGATGTGTTTGATTTCACTTATATAATTTTGCATGAAATACAGAGGAAAAGTAGTATGCCATTTATGAAAGAGACGATTTCCCGTCCTGAAGTTAAGCCTAAGAACAACCGCAAAGAATGCTATGTATATAATTATGGCATCAATTCTGAAGCTGTCCACCTTATCGTCCGCAAAATTCTTCTTAGATTTCCTTTTGAAGTTACCATATAACTGCTCTACATTCTTCCTATTTACATTTGGAAAACTATTTATTTTTTCTTCACATGTCACCCAAATCTCTTCTTTTTTTAAAGTTATTTCATCTGTAATTTTGTTTTTAATTACGGTATGACAACATACTGTATTTAGGAAGAATATCAAGAACTAAGAACTTTCACGAGTTCTTAAAATTACTGCCTCTTACCTGTTTGCCTATCATTGTTTCCTTATGCCAAACAAAACAAAGTCGGCCGTGATCATACGTAACCAATAAAATTAGTGATTTCCAAGCCTTGGTTGTATGAGAAATATAAAATGCACGATACAAGTACGAAATCCCCACGAAACGAGGGTTAGTGAAACAGTCATCTTTCAAAGTTCTCGTTAACCCTTAAACTGGCAAAGCTTCATTCCTCATACCAGTTTATTAAACCTTGTCGGACCGTAAAGAAAACAACTATCGCAATGTCCATATTTTATATGTTGTACAATATTATAGTAATGTGAAATTTTAATTTTCCTACCAATTTTTTTCTATTGTTCTATTAAAATTATAGCATACTAGTGGCTTGTGCAGAAAATACTGCTGCAAACTAAGTTCGTTAGACGTTCAAATAAAAATTTTTCAGATTTATTTTCAATGAAGAATACTTGTCTTTTTGATAGTTATTTGCTTCCATAATAATGCAACATACTCCCTCTGAATGGATTTTTTTAGGCCAAATACTTTTTCTTGAACCTATCCAACTTCAGTTTTTGAGTTTCAACGCGAAAACGCAAGTATCAATGTCAGGACGATAGCAGTAGCTATTTCAGGTCATTGTGGATTTTAGGCAAAAGTTAAAAAAATGTCAGGTTTGCTAAGCTTTCGAACAATAGCATTTTCGTATAGCTGCTGCATGTAGAACTTGAAATGTAGAGAGTAAAATCATTTTATCCTACTAAGAGATCTTGCTCAAATGATCTGGAGACCACAAAATTTTCTAGGCCTCTTATTTTATCAGTAAGTAATAACTTTTGATCTTTCCTTAGGAACTGTAATTTTTGCGCTCTCTCGAGCCAATACTGAAGACAGTGACACATATCAATATCTACATTACACCGCCATTAAGTATATGAAAAAGACCCAACCCCACTGGGTTAATAAGTATAATAATATTTGATTTTTAACAACAATATTATGATTTTTAATAACAATATTATTATCTTACTTAAGTTTTGTAGTTATATATAGCAGCCACTCAGTAATTATAGAAATGAAGATCTTAATTAAGATATTCTCTACATTTACTTACATAACCACAAAACGTTTCACTTTCATGTCATCAATATAGCATCAATATTATGTACAATTAATGAAAAAATAGATGCATCATAACATTAACTATAATACTATGTAATTTCTAAAATGGTAATAATGTCATCAAACCACCTCAAGTTTCGTAGATTTGAATATCCAATACACAGCTGTACTCAGAAAATTATACACTGCACAATCAGTTTTTAGTAACAAATTGAATTGAGCTCTAAATATGTCGGCAATCTGCAGGTCATGGCCTTCGTGTAATAGCCTATTGTTTATTGTAGTGTGTGTTTTGTTCTGAAATTCAATCAAGTCGGCCGTGATTGAATAAAATTAGTTCTCAAAACTAACAACAGATGGATTTTGGAAAATAGGAAAATTATGTAGGAAAATTGACATTTCACTGAACACTACTACTTTTCCGAAAAACTTTAGGTTCCAAGCTTCAAAATGAGGGGCCATTTATTAAAATCCGTTCAGCCGTTTTCCCGTAATTTCCATTACCAGTTCAAATTATATATATAGATATAGATAGCCTATTAACCTGTTGTATCCTATAAGATACTCTGTCAATTTAAGGATTAAAACTAAACGACCCGTTTGTTGACAAGTCGTTTGCTCTGATTTAAAGAAGCTTGGTGAAACCGACCACTAGTGTCAAAAAATTAAAGGAGCCATTAAGACGAACGACAGTTGCTTAACAAAAGGGTTATTAGACACAAAAGAGGGGGATGAATTTTCGCAGGTATTAAAAGGAAGTCATGGTGAATATTAAACTTGGACACGGCCGGTACACGGCTAAAAAAACAAGGAAATTCATGACAAAGAGCCATTAAAAAGGAAGAACGGCGAATTCATAGGTACTCATCTGTAAAACAGTACACGAAAATTACCCAAGTATGATGAGAATAAAACCCGCACTTGTGCAGAGATAATTTATAAAGGCATATGGACCGTTTGTAAGGTTAACTGCTACCGGGAGACTAGCATAGGCCGGTAATTAAGGAAGTGTGGACGTCTAGTTTATTATTATTCAGTGCCTCACAAACTATCAAGGCCTACGTCTAGCACATGATAATTTACATAACAGCACAAGCCTGAGATTTTACAAGGGTTATAAAAACAGAAATGGGAAGTTTTTAAAAATTTAGTTTTCTTGTTCTAGACCTGAAGGGCCGTATTCATAAACATTTTTAGCGCGGGCTTTCGGTGAATTATCAGCGTTTTTCGTATTCATAAACCAGTGTTACCGATATTATTATTATTATTATTATTATTATTATTATTATTATTATTATTATTATTATTATTGTTATCCAAATATTGAAACCCTATTTTACCTTTGGTATATTAGGGTTGTAGTTTGTTACATGTGAAATACATTATGTAGTGATAATACACAATTTTAAAGAATTAATAGTAGGTCTGAATCGTAGTTACAATATAAATGCACTAATTAAGAGACAGTAAACAATACTAAATACGTTATGCAATAATTACTTTCAGTTAAAACAAAATGAAATAAAATTAGAAATTATAATCGAAGGTGTAGAGAAATTGCAAGATTATTACATTAATTTGTGATTTTATACATAATTTTAAGCAATATTAATGAGATAATGCACAGAATTGGCGTAGTTACAAATAAAACACCTATTATATAGTTGGTTTGCGATAGTAAAAAAAAATAAAAACAAAATTACTTATGGTTACAAACTATATACCTGTCATCAAATACTCAACAATAGTAAAATCTATAATACAAACATAGTTATTGTTGTTATTACTATTATTATGTCCCAAAGATAGACACCTTGTTTTACATAGTGCATTAGGATTTTATAACATCATTAATTTATATACAATTAACAGCTACAGTCTTGCGTGGATGTGGTGTATAAACTCTGTGAATTGTTTGTAACAACATTTTTTTCTAAGAAAATGGTAAAATGGTGTGGAGTAATTTAAATTGCAGTCCGAGATATGATATCTTAAAAAGTGTCTTTTCCTTTCGAACACTGGACAGTGAAAAATCAAATGTTCAACAGTCTGATTCTCTTTGCATATGCACAGAGATTTTTCTGCACTTTTGATCCTAAATCTTTACCGATAGGATATGATTTGAATTCTGTACTAGTAGCCAGTGGATAGCCGGGGCTAGCTTAGTACGCTCGTAGCGCGTGCTGCGAAATGTCTATGAATACCACCCAAAGTTATCTTTGACATATTAGCGTTTTGTGCTAGAGATGAAGTTTCAAGAAAATACCAACTGCAACAGAGTATAGCTACAAAAAGAAAGATCCCAAAAGAGAAAGAAGAAACACAAACAAAAGATAAAGGAAAGAGAGCGATTAGTAGCCTAAGAAGGAGAATGCGGTTAAGAAATAAAGAGTGCGGCAAAACATCCTCCCTAATTTAAAATTTAAATAAAAACATATGGATCAAAATAAGGAAACTGTATTAATATGAATGGTATCTAAACAGTGGGAAATTTAGGTTTACATGCGTGAATCATCAAAATTTCCGATATTGGAGTGGACAGAACCCTCGTGAACTTCATGAAAAACCTCTACATAACGACCGTGTTACTGTATGGTGCGCGGTTGCAAGAGTCGGGATACTTGGTCCTTACTTTTTTGAAGAGGATGGTGCTACTGTGACAGTGAACTCTCAGCGGTACTCTTTTATGATCAACAATTGTTTTGGCACCAAGACTCAATGCGCTGCAGATTGACCAGGTATGGTTTCAGCAGGACGGAGCCACCTCTCACACAGCTCTGATTTCTCTCCAAGTCCTGAGACAGATGTTTCCCGGACGCTTAATTTCTTCACGTGGCGACGCCCTCTGGCCAGCACGATCACCAGACCTTGCACCCTGTGATTTTTTTCTATGGGGACAACTTAAGGCTGAGGTGTTCAAACATCGGCCGAGGTCTTTGCCAGATCTAAGAAATGCAATACAGGAAGAAATTGGTCTTATTCCTCAATAAATGCTAGTTAGAGTGATGCAGAATTTCCGAACTCGCATTCAACAATGCATTGATAGTGAAGGACACCACTTGAGAGACACGTTATTCAAAAAATGAAAAATTCCCCACTGTTAAGATACCATTCATATTAATAAAGTTTCCTATACAATTCTTGTTGTTTTGCGCATGTCATTTGATATCGCTATGGCAACGCATGTAAACCTAAATTTCCCACTGTTAAGATACCATTCATATTAATACAGTTTCCTTATTTTGATCCATCTGTTTTTTTATTTAAACTTTAAATTAGGGAGGATGTTTTGCCACACCCTTCACAAGACAAAAAACAGTTAAACAGAAATAATTTCAGCCGCCTTCGCCTTGTGTATAGGATATGAGCTTTCCATCCAAGCAGTCCGTGGTTCGATCCCCGGCATGAAAAATGGAACAGATTTATCTATCACGGGACTGTTTCCCCACTCCATGTCACGTACTGTCCTGTGTTTTGGTAGTGCTGGTCTTATGCCATGCTAACCACATGACGAGAAAGGCCCGCAATGTGTCTGTCAAGTGTTGGACCATAAATATCGATGGCTTAAAAGCAAACATTATCATGGGGGCAGATAAAGTTTTTTTTCTTCCATTATGTTAATAATGTTAAAACAAGTGCTTATAGAAATTTTGGCCACTCGAACGCAATTACGAGGACAGACATAAAGTAAGTTTCCCTGGGGTCGTTTACAGAAAGAAAACAATTTCATGGAAAGATTATGATACCGTGGGAGATAGACAGAGACAGGCAGATAAATGGACAAAAAAGGAAACTGTCTACAAATAGCAATTGGAAGTAGCCTACATAATGGCTGTTAGTGTCATCATGTCAACACAGGCAGAAAAAATAATTTCACAAATCTCCGCTCTCAGTAGGAAAAGTTTCGAAACTGTAGTAGTTTAAAGTTACATAATGGATGTCTTTAGAATTTTTATCTTCTTTCTGTTATTATTTCAGAAATTACAGAAGTGTGAAATTCAGCAATATTTAACTATTATTCACACACCCGCAGACGTTCCTCACATTCAAACTTCTTTTTCTCGGTAGCGTAGGCTACAATTAATACGCAATTGCAAAAGAAAGAAAACAAAGAAGTACAATCACCAAGCGTGCACGTAGTGGCAAGGAACAGCAATATTTTCACCTATTTGGCGTGCTCTATTTGCGCTTGTCAGTAATTACAAACACGATTGTGAAAATGTCGGATAATGCCGATAAACTTTGCATGACTTTACTTCAACCATCGTAGTCTAATAATTTTTCTACTACACAAAATAAATTTTTATTTTTCTCAGAGAGGAAATTGCAACTGCGTACAATTTTCTCTTTTTTCCTATTTAAAAAGAAAACGTAACGAAAAGGAATTAAGTGAAAATGATATGTGAAATAACAAAGAGAACATTAAGAGGAAGGACGAGAAACTAAGCTGAAAATAAACTTCATAACATTAGAGATAGACCTATTCCTTTCTGATAAATTCATCTGCAATTTTTTTTAAGTGATGGAGGCAGAATCTTCTGAGGTGAGGTTCCTATGACCAGTTTCAGCTACAAGTGTATAGAATAGAGTGTGAATAATTGAATATATGAATAGAATCAATAGACTTTCAAAGAAATCTCTACTTACAAATTCACTGCAACAAAAGAAACTGACAAATACAAAACAAAAGTTAACTACAAGAGTAAAACAATAAATATTTTTTCTCTCACAGACAGACTTAAATAATGATGTTTTATTTTATTGGGTTATTTTATGACGCTGTATCAACATCAAAATAATGATGTTATTACTGTAATGTAGTGTATTATTATTATTATTACTATTACTATTTTTATTATTATTATTATTATTATTATTATTATTATTATTATTATTATTATTATTATTATTATTATTATTAGAGTTTCAGTTGGGAGGCCGGAAGGAAAGAGACCTTTAGGGAGGCCGAGACGTAGATGGAAAGATAATATTAAAATGGATTTGAGGGAGGTGGGATATGATAGAAAATGGATTAATCTTGCTCAGGATAGGGATCAATGGCGGGCTTATGTGAGGGCGGCAATGAACCTCCGGGTTTCTTAATTTTTTTATTTTACTAGGTTATTTTACGACGCTTTATCAACAGCTTAAGTTATTTAGCGTCTGAATGATATGAAGGTGATAATGACGGTGAAATGAGTCCGGGCTCCAGCACCGAAAGTTACCCAGCATTTGATCATATTGGGTTGAGGGAAAACCCCGGAAAAACCTCAACCAGGTAACTTGCCCCAACCGGGAATCGAACCCGGGCCACCTGGTTTCGCGGCCAGACGTGCTAGCCGTTACTCCACAGGTGTGGACCCGGGTTTCTCAAAAGCCAGTAAGTTATTATTATTATTATTATTATTATTATTATTATTATTATTATTATTACAGCATGAAGTAAGATGGGACGAACCCTTTCACAAAGCCATGTTTTCATAGCTGACCAAGAAGCCGTGAACGACAATGCCTGGTTACTTCTAGTGAGCAAGTGAAACTTTTAGGTGGGTTAATTCCAAAGGGTTACACTTCTGGTTTTGGCGGTCTTGCATAATTCATTTGTCATAACTCTCATCCATCTACGCTATCTCCAACCCAGAGGAAGGTAAATTAAAAGGGGAGGTTTCAGAATGAATATAATTACAAAGGTGTAACATCCTTCTCACAGTGTTTTACAACGCTAGAACGATAGAACATCCTGTCTAATTCTACGAGCATCTCATCTCTTACCAAATGCCTACTATTATAATGATAACATACCAGGTGGGGTTCAATCTTTGCTGTGGTAACTAAGAGCAGCTTCTTGAACAGATTCACTACCTTGTATGCTATAAGAAAAAGTTAAAAGAAAGGACGAAAGTACGAAGTAACGAGAATGGACAGGCGGAAAAAAGGAGAGACACAGCAAGATGAAGATATGAGAGAAAAAGGAAAAAGGAAGCAGAATAGATAAGACAGTGGAAAAAGGAAAGAGAAGCACGAAAAAGATAAGAAGGAAAAAGAGGAGAGGAGAGGAGCTACGGTCCGTCCCAGGCATCTATGCAATAACTTCGCGCATATGGGGGCGGAGTCCACCTGTGCCGGAGTGTATTGCGGGTAGTATTAGCTCGAGTCCGCTAAGGGGTAGAAGTTATAGTAGAGTTCACATAAAAAATATTATCCCCTCCTGCAAGCGATTGCTCGCTTCGTTTAAGCAATGCCTCCCCCAGAGCGGTCATTGGTCCTAGCCCTCCCACATACCACTTGCGCAGAGGTCTTGTTCAGTCTTTCTACTCCACAGATCCCTGGGACGGACCATAAGTGATATTTTACGTCAAGACTAGACAAATCTCCTCAAAGAAACAATGGAGAAGAATGCCAGAGGCCATTCGGTAAACAACGGCTACGACAGAAAGGCCAAGCAAACAACTATCTCCACCTACTCAGAGGCCATTAAGTCGCAGCTGAAGGCAGAAATCCCTGAAGAACTTCAGTAAGAGTGTCCAAAAACCGTCTCCGGTTTGAGTAGTCATTAAAGGAAATGAATACATATTTGATTTATCTGTGGTGATGAACGTTCCTGAACTAGCCTACAGCTCTACATTTGGTCGCCATAGGCACACAATGCTGGCGCCATCCTCAGAAAAGAGTATTTATTTATTTATTTATTCATTCTTTCATTTATTTAATTATTTATTTATTCAGTTATTTATTCATTTATTCATCCGCTTATTTATTTATTCATTCATTCGTTCGTTCATCCATTTATTTATTTTAATATTTATTTATTTACTTATTTTCCTATTTACTTATTTATTTATTTATTCATTCATTCTTTCATTTATTTAAATTTATTTATTCAGTTATTTATTCATTCATTTATTCATTCACTTATTCATTTATTCATTCATTTGTTCATCAATCCATTTATTTGTATAAATATTTATTTATTTACCTATTTATTCATTTATTTACTTTTTATTTATTTATTTATTTACTTTTTATTTATTTATTTACTTATTTATTTATTTATTCATTTATTTATTTATTTACCTATTTATTCATTTATTTACTTTTTATTTATTTATTTATTTACTTTTTATTTATTCATTTATTCATTCATTCATTCATTCACTTATTTACTTATTTATTTATTTATTTATTTATTTATTTATTTATTACATTATTCCGTATTCATGTCATGGCGGATTAGATGTACTTCAGTTCTTAATCCGCCATCACCCACTATACAATGATTCCATTATCAACTTATCAATAAAAATAAACACAAATTCCTGAAAATAATGAACGCAAAGTGGAAGAAATCAAAAGAGAGGGAAAGGAAGGAAGATTAATTTTAAAGAGACAAAATTACTGACATAACAAAACAAAAAAAGAAATACGAAGACAAAATAAAGCGATAGAAAATTACAGAAACAGAGAGAATGTGATAAAGAATGACCTAAAGAAAGACAGAGAAATAAGGAACAAAAAGAGAAATTAAAAAGGAAAAAAATACACAGAAATAAAGAACAATAGGAAGAGATACAAAGTAATACACAACGAAATAAATAAAGAGAAGAGTACAGGTGAAAAGAAATATAAAAAGAAAGAAATCAACGATGAAAGAAGACAGACAGAAACAAAGGGAAGTCCTCCACACGCGTAACAGCGCATTTTCTCAACATCAACGTAACGCCTTGGCAGCGATGAATCGCTGCTTTCATCCAAGTTCACCAGCACATGATTCTAATTTATTCTGTAGCAGAGGCACTTCTTGGGAGACAGAACTCGCGAGATCTGACTGAACAGCCAGACAGTCGCAACATGGGGAACTTCACAAGAACGCAGTAGTCCGGTTAGAACAGATCGAAACGAAATGAGACAAGAAATGTCACAATTTATTTCGCTTCTGGTTAACTTGTATGATCGCGTAATTTCAAGAAGTCAAGATGTACCTTGCTGGCAGAGTCCTTTTACTACTAGTCTTGTTTAGTTAACAGCCTGAAAACTGATTGGTACCTCACAATAGACCTCGAATTTTTAGTTCCAAAATCTTACTTTAGGTAGGCCTATTACCTAAAATGGGTTCTACTCAAATGCAAAATAGGTTCTAAAATGACTAAATAGTTTTTGAAAATCCTTATTACATTCATAAAAAAATATTTAAAAAAGCCGCCCTAAATAAGGGTTGGCGGCCGGGTAGCTCAGTTGGTAGAGCAGCTGGCTACGGACTGAAAGGTCCGGGGTTCGATCCCAGGTGGTGACAGGATTTTTTCTCGTTGCCAAACTTTCAGAACGGCCCCGAGGTTCACTCAGCCTCCTATAAAATTGAGTACCGGGTCTTTCCCGGGGTAAAGGCAGTCAGAGCGTGGTGCCGACCACACCACCTCATTCTAGTGCCGAGGTCATGGAAAGCATGGGGCTCTACCTCCATGCCCCCCAAGTGCCTTCATGGTATGTTAGGGGATACCTTTACCCTTTTACCTAAATAAGGGTTCCATAGACCGACCTATTAATCAATTCACAATGAACAATGATTAAAAACAATTTTGTGACAACTTGAAAGAAAAAAAACATTAAGATAAATGATAACAAAACATAGGATATCATTTACAATAACAGTCTTACTAATAAACCGTGTATAGTTTTTATACGAGACTTATGCAGAGTTGAGACAGAAAACGTTACTAATAAACCGTGAATAAGCTATGGACGTATAAACAGGCTGTAACTATACAATTGGAATTGCTTTGCAGTAGTTATATACACGAAACCCCTTGTTTAAGCGTTGTATATAGGGAAAAAATGGCCGCCCCTTTAACAGCTGTTCGTATCGACTGTCATTTTATGATGATGTTTACCTTGTAACCACAGAAGAACAAACCAAAGATCATGGAATTATTAGAATAATATTGCTGTAACTTGTACTCTTTGACCAAAAAGTAGTGTGGTAATCGATTAGAGCCAGTTGTACTATCGATATTTAACACGCCACACTAGAGCGCTCTACCGGATCCAGTAGAGAACCTCAGATATTCTATTACCTTTCGTAACAGTTATACTGTTATACACGACGTATGTAGTGATTATTAGTAAGGAATTTACACACGACTTATAAACGAGCTACTCATTGTATAAGTATAAGACAGTTAAACGTCTGTATATAGAGTTTTTATTAGTAAGACCGTATAAGTTTGTTGGGTACAAATGATTACTAATTATAGCTAAAGATGATTTTAAGACATGAGATCCTATGGCATCAACCGTTGCATCAGAAATTTTAAATTGTTTAAGTTGATTTAAAGTTTCTCTTGGGATCGTACCACGGGCACCGAACATGAGCCCAAAAACTGTCCAATGTGTAATGTGGTATTGTGCTCCGAGATGCTGACAACAAGGTCATATATGACTTGTTTTTCACGACACACCTCTTGTGGCTGTTGCTCATGCATCTCCAAACGGATTGTGGGGCCAAGAATGACACCCTTATCCTTCTGCCGATCAATTATGATGATATCAGCACGTCTAGTAGAGCCATCAGAAAAGACGCAACCAACCTCCTCATAAACCTCATAGGAAGCATTCTGACGGATTAAAGCTGCGGTGAGAGAACGAACCGTATTATGTCTGCTGATTCGGAGTAATTCTCCATGATGTAAGATGTAATGCAGGAAAATAAGTATAATGCAGTAGAAGGAAGTTACATTATTCAAAATTGTAGTGATGATAAACACATCAATAGGCGTACTCCTCAAACAATAAACTTTTAGAAGTCTCCGTATAATTTCTAAGATTCGAATTATGTCATACCGTTAATACCTGCACATTTTAAATGTACACAGATAAAACAATATAAACCGCATATAAAAAAAGAGAGGAGTAACGCTCCAAGCCGGAAGATCGCGGGTTCAATTCTAAATAATACAGCTGGCATACAGACAATTCTCACTTCACCGCGCTCATTGTAATAGTGAAACTTTCTAACACATATAGCTCAGTGGCACACTACTCAACTGTAGATCAAGAGGTCAACGGTTCAAACCCATTTTCAACTATTTGTAATTACAATTAATTCTTAAGGGCCGTATTCATAGACATTTTTAGCGCGGGCTTTCGGTGGATGATCAGCGTTTTTCGTATTCATAAACCAGCGTTAGCGATAGGATATGATTTGAATTCTGTACTAGTAACCAGTGGATAGTAGGGGCTAGCTTAGTACGCTCGTAGCGCGTGCTGCGAAATGTCTATGAATACCACCCTAATTGTCTAATATAGTTATGAATAAAATAGTTCCTGAAGCAATTTAAGTTCTGTACATTACAACAACAACAAAATTAAAGTATGATCACAATTTTTTAACCGTTTTATTGATTGGTTGCGATTGCTCCCATGTGACATCTGGTGGGAAACAATCGACAATCGGCGCGAACAGTTGAAAGTCAGTGTTAACGGTACTTTTCCCACGCTACTGTCTAAGACGCCAACTTTTAATATGCTTGTCTAGCGATAAAGGATATACCTATATTTAGGAAGACAAACATGATCCTCTAGTTCCGGGATTATACGGCAGGCTGGTCAGTTTTCACGTAAAAGCATGTAAGTCAGTAATTTCGCAACAAAACAATCATGATTGTCTATAAATTATTATTATTATTATTATTATTATTTTTATTATTATTATTATTATTATTATTATTATCATTATACCACGGAACTTTATGCACAAAAAATAACTCAAAATATGCATGCAACTATGCAGTAAAAAATACGCTTTAGAGATTTATTTGGTTTAAAAATGTGATATACTGTAAATGGAAACAATTTAAAGTAATAATTGTCATCAAGCCATCATCATTTTCATTATATTTATTTTTGTTCTATAAATGTATTAATTACTACTTACTGGCTTTTAAGGAACCCGTAGGTTCACTGCCGCCCTCACATAAGCCCGCCATTGGTTCCTATCCTGAGCAAGAATAATCCACTCTCTATCATCATATCCCACCTCCCTCAAATTCATTTTAATATTATCTTCCCATCTACGTCTCGGCCTCCCCAAAGGTCTTTTTCCCTCCGGCATTTCTGGATTCGCCCAGACGTGCTACATGCCCTGCCCATCTCAAACGTCTGGATTTAATGTTCCTAATTATGTCAGGTGAAGAATATAATGCGTGCAGTTCTGTCTTGTGTAACTTTCTCCATTCTCCTGTAACTTCATCCCTCTTAGCCCCAAATATTTTCCTAAGCATCTTATTCTCAAACACCCTTAACCTATGTTCCTCTTTCAAAGTGGGAGTCCAAGTTTCACAACCATAAAGAACAACCGGTAATATAACTGCTTTATAAATTCTAACTTTCAGATTTTTTGACAGCAAACTGGATGATAAAAGCTTCTCAACCGAATAATAACACGCATTTCCCATATTTATTTTGTGTTTAATTTCCTCCCGAGTATCATTTATATTCGTTACTGTTGCTCCCAGGTATTTGAATTTTTCCACCTCTTTAAAAGATAAATTTCCAATTTTTATATTTCCATTTCGTACAATATTCTAGTCACGAGACATAATCATATACTTCGTCTTTTCGGGATTTACTTCCAAACCTATCTCTTTACTTGCTACAAGTAAAATTCCCGTGTTTTCCCTAATCGTATTTGAAG